>JAXRJS010000048.1:3100000-3692500 GCA_037127375.1 Dione juno
TTAATACAATAATACAAACAATAAGTGTGAGTAATAAATTCGCTTAAAAAATTGTAGAATTTAACATTATCATTAAACTAATATAAATTGCAAATCACAACATTCCATGACATATTAACGATATCCAGCTTGTTGATCGGAAAAGCTTAAAATATTGTTGCAATATCCAATAATATATGACTGTGGATGTCCAACAAGCTTTAACTGCAGCTTTTTGCGTATTTATTTATGTGTGGCCTATTAAAATATTACTATTACTGGCGACGCTCGACGTTTGCCGATTTTTCGTAATTTTGGGGAATCCCCTTCCAGTAGGTACGGTCTGTACATTTAAAGTGCTCCCTACATACATCACTTTAATTAAAGTAAAATATATATATATATATATATATATATATATATATATATATATATATATATATATATATATATATATATATATATATATATATATATATATATATATATATATATATATATATATATATATATATATATATATATATATATATATATATATATATATATATATATATATATATATATCTTTTTGTATTATAGCACTTACTTATATCATATTACTTTGATTTCACACTACTATATAAAAATCAATTAATCAACATACTATATTATATTTCATAAATATATAATATATAAACAATATATCAGTAATTTAAAATTAAATAAAACATAATCTGCCATTTTTCATTTAATAAAACGCTTATATAATTCCAGCCATTCCAACTGTTTAAGGGTCAAGAATAAAATGACGCATTGAGGCTTGTACGAAATTTTTTTACACAAAGCGTGTGGAAATGGGTGAAGTAGACCGGGACCGGAGACCGGGGGGTTGTGAAGAATAGATATAATTTAGACGGAACGTGTTTGCAGAAAGGTTTGGCTAAGTGCTAAAAGAACACTGATATGATTTGTATAGGACATGGTACGTAAAAGGTTGATCTCTATTATAATATATTAAAGAACAATTTGTAGTTTTATAGCAATACACATTTGTTATAGCCTTTAGGAAGCCTTTGGACGGTAGAGTCCGACGTATATGAAATAATACTTATAGATTTTGTTTTATTGTGGAACGTTGATTTATATTAATTTTGTTATTATTTAATAAATAAAATATCGGTGAAGTGCGAGTAGTAATTGTGCAACGAGCGCTTTGTACCAATTTCATGATTACAGGTATATACAACTTATATCTAGTATTTTTGTAAAATAAACTATTGATAGTTTTAGTAAAATAAATAAAATAGTTTAGTAAAATAAACTATTGATATAAGTTTGCAATAGATTTTCTCAGGCCTATACAATTTTAAATATTCAGATTTTTTCATTTGTTTGCGTCACTATAAGTTGTAACTTATTGTCAAATTTCATTACTCTATGGTAACGAGAAGTACCGTGTAGGCTTTGGTTAAGCAGTGATTTCTACAAAAATTATTAAAAAATGCATAAAAGATAAGCACAAACACATAAACATATTTTGATCGCGTTAACTTAGAAGTTTGATTTGTTTCATTTCAGTGTTTGACTTAAATATTTTTAATTTTTGTTTATTTCAGCTTAATAGGATCTTACAATTATCAAAAAATGGTCTTGACGCTTATACGGCTAGATGGTTATACTTTCGAGTCTTGCTGAAGTAAAACTGTAGGTACTATCTAAAGGAGCTTAGATTGTTATTACTTTTATATAGAGACTATTCTAACAGACATTAGTCAGCAGAGGGCAACTATAAAGTATCTTCACCGGTTCTCGATTTTTTAAATTCTGTTATGTTTTACTGGTATCTGGAAAATAATTTAAATATAAATTTGTAAACACATAAACGCACCCACAACCACATTTCTAAATTTAAAAAATAAGGAAAGTTTTGTATTATTAATCACGTCATTTTCTGTACAGTGGAAAATGGAGAACGGAGAACCTTAACGTAACAATTTCTCTACTTACCTTGCTATATGTAGGGTAATATTAACCAGCATTATATTTTACGATATTTCACAGCTCTTGGCAATTCAACTTCGCGAGCGCGGAGGAGTAATGTAATATGTGAAATTAAATAGACGTCTATTGCTTTTTTATACTTTCACGTAGATATGATCCCTGTTTTGCAATTGAGATTAGATACGATAAGAAAAAGCATGAAAAAAATATATTTTATCATTTCTAGTAGGTACTAAAAGTTTATGATACTTTAAACGTATGGTACGAACAGACTGACTGTGCTTCGGTTCTATAAGGGAATGATCAAATTTATTTTTTTTTCAAAGATAAAGCTCATGTTTTGTTCTGCCACTTTACTTTAAACGTATGGACGGACAGACTGACTGTGCTTCGATTCTATAAGTGAATGATCAAATTTATTTTTTTTCAAAGATAAAGCTCATGTTTTGTTCTGCCAATTAAATCACTATGTTTTAGAGACAAAATGTAGACCTGAGCAATTAAGAACTAGGTTAAGTTCATATTATATATACTATGAAGTTAAATGTATGCTATGTTGATAATTTTCATTAATATTATTTTGTAGGGATGTAGATACAAATTTTGGCATATTAATAGTAAAATAAACACTTATTATGGACACGATTAACGATTATTTTGTTTATATTATATTATATTTTTAGCTTATAAGGTTTCTTGCTGGTATCATAAATGGTTTCAACTTCAAGCTTTATGCCGCGTATAGCAGAGTTTTACTGCCACAACGGGGAAATAAAATAATTCATTATTCCAAGTGGGGCGTGAACCCACGTCGATCGCGTTTGCAGCCAGACCTACCACGTTGACTCCTAAGTTGAGTTCTATGTCACAAAAAAAATTATGAAATCTCATCATATTCAAAGTATATCTTTAAAAGTAAAACAATATTTGACGTTTTTTTTTTCACTTCCATAAATTTTCAGGCGCTCGTTTCAAATCTACTATACGAAAATCAAATTGTCTTCCGGTAAGGGTGAAATAACATTTCGACATGAGAGCGATAAGTTCACAACGCGTGTAATTTTGCCGCCTTTCAGAGGTTTTTTAGGGTTAAAGTAGAGAGTACACACGTACATACATACATGTTTTGTTTTTTGTAATACTTTTACTTTATGTAGTTCTATTTATCAGATACGTGCGCATAATTTAATTCACGTGAAAAGGGTTCTTATAATATAAACCAAAATAATTAAATTCTGTAGTTTTTTTCAAAATTCTTACCTCAATAGTTTCGAAAATTAGAAGATCGGGCGGAGTTGATCAATTTTCATCTTTTTTTGTGACCGACAATCGAACAGAAACATAGTATTAATACTTTTTATTTTATTAATAAATTGAATCATCCATAATTAATATTTGATTCACCGGTACATAGAATAGTACAACCATATCGTATTTAATTAAAAAGAAAATTAATATACATGAATGAATATAAAATGAAGAACGGTATCTACTATATTTACCTTCGAGATTCAAGAAAGAAAAACAGAAATAGTTTCAACATTCACATATTTCACGTATTATTGGATTTTACCTTATCATTTTCTGCAATAGGGCTATATTAGAACCTTATATAAGCTTTTGAAGACTTTTACGAGACTAAACAAAGACAAATATAAAAGAGCCGTATGTAAGGACAATAACACGAAATTGAAATGCGTTGGATATCAACCCTAACTCCAAGTTTACGATTGCTATTCGTCCACTTACGATGATAGCTACCTCATCCGTTATTTATACAGAGCTCACTTCGGGTATACAATACACCGAGTTCTTAGAAGATCGACTGCGTGAAAATGTAATGTATTAATCTAATTTATATCATGTAATAAATTACGGTGACATTTTCTGTTCTTATTTTTTTCAGAACATGTTGTTGTCATATGTTTTATATGGAGAAAAAAAATATTTTACATTGATATATTTGAATTATACAGATATTATCTCGAAAAATGAAATAAATTCATTTACCTAAATGAGAATTGACCCCGTAACCGTCGCGTTTACAGTCAGACGTTGTTCCACTGCTGTATGCCACGTGTAAAACAATAACTCTTACATCTTTTCGCACCTCTATCCCTTTTTGGGTTATTTAGGATTATGGGCCATACTTTGACTCTGACCCCGATCACAGTTAAGCACCTCTGAGTGGGGAATAAACCCAGAACCATCATGTTAATCAAAAGTGTTATATATAATTGATTTCTCAACCACAATACTATAAAAGCTCCATACGAGTATATAGACTACACATACCGTACATAATTCATATATACTGCTACGTTTATAAGCATCATAAAATAATATTTATGGCGCGCTCGGGAACTCACATTGAGCCGACTTCCCAAGAACGAGACTAAGCTAACTGAAACTTATAATGAAATATTGTTATAACTTTATGTACATAAATGTACTCGATGCCATTGCGGAGGAGTAGGTGAGTGCCTGACTGCATTATATGTTCAAACATCACAGCAATTATACTTTCTTCGTAAAAAACAATAAATTATCATTCATTTCATTATATATATATATATATATATATATATATATATATATATATATATATATATATATATATATATATATATATATATATATATATATATATATATATATATATATATATATATATTTTATTTTTATATCGTGAATGTAATGTGTAATGTGTGTGTATCGTGAATGTAAGTCATAGCCGGAATCGGGTTAAACATTCCGTTCTCGACTTTCTGCCCAATTTTCGAGACATTCCTTACATGGAGTGGTGCGCCTTTTCTCACCACGCTTTGTCTTCATAACAAAGCGAGAAAATAAGAATAATTAATTCCCATTTCCGTTTTTATTTGGTAAATATACACTGTTAAAAAGAAAGATCTTCATATAATAGTTTGATATATTGTACTAGAAGAAAAATGCCAATCATCTGGATATCGGATGCTATTTTAGCACGTAAGAACCTTTCTCCCGTCACGTTCTATGTAAAGTTTGGCAATATATCAACACGCCAAGTCACAAAGTAATACATTCATTTCAAGATATTCATAATGCCAAGTATGATTTTGGCTTTACCCTCAACAGAGTTAGTTATACAATATAACGATTGATTGAACGAAACGATTGATTGAATTGAAAATTGAACGAACAATTGATACGAAAATTGGCATATACCTAGATTTAGTGTGCATCTGTTGTGATAATAGTATTCTAATGTATACTTGTAGATTATTCGCTTCTTATATTAGGAGCCATGGCGGTAACATATATCACTAGGCATTCTTAGATTGCAAAAATAGTAGAAAAATATTCATTTAATACCAAAATATAAGTTTATTTATCCTTTCCTATCAATTAATTGATTGACTGATTCTGAAATCCAGGACGGTTTTAAATTTTTTTGTGGCAACGCTCTTTTACAAAGTCTACTTACTAATCGTAATATCGTGAATTTTATGTGCAATTACCTACATGTTTTTCAAATTTTATTAATACATAATTAATGAATTATAAATATGGTGTTATTAATGGTGTCTTATTTTATTTCACAAAAACAATTTTTCTTATAATAACAGTCCAATTGATATGAAAACTTATTAACTCTCAATTAAATGTACAATCTAAGTCATCCAAGGCCAATGAAACATGTGATCACTAATAACTGATGCCACCCGTCTATTGTACTGAAGCTTTTGTTCCTTAAGCTCTACTCTATTGTACGAGCACAGCAATAAGTATTTAGACCACAAAGACGATGAAAATTTATATTCCTTAGCTTTAACATAAAGCTGTAGGTACACAGTTAATTGTTATTGTGGTTTCAATTATATAAGAATAATAAATTATTGGTGTTCTTTTTCTGAACGTTCAAACTCCTTCGTTCGGTGCTTAGGTTGTGGCCTATAGTTGATGCGTGGTGGGTATGTTCACTTATTACATATTATATATTGTAACGTGGGCTACGAGCATGGAAAATTAAATATATACTTCACTTACAAGGAATCACACGACATTTAATATACCACACAAAGATAAGCATCAAGAACAGTGTTGCTATAATAGAAGACACTAGTTAGCACACTGTGGAACAGAGCACAGTGTGCACAGAGTAGTGCCTGGAGCCCGCACGGGGTGCGTAGGCTGATTTTGAGATCTCTTTACAGTGCACTGACTGTTTGAAATGACA
The DNA here is from genome assembly GCA_037127375.1 of Dione juno. NCBI lineage: Eukaryota > Metazoa > Arthropoda > Insecta > Lepidoptera > Nymphalidae > Dione > Dione juno. Next base: position 3,106,182 of record JAXRJS010000048.1, read on the forward strand.
GACTGAATCGCCTCCACTGTCCAAGCACCTCTATTTGCCCTGTCACCAGAACACAGGAGATGCGCTTCTACATACCAATCAAACTAACCAACATTTCAAAGCTCGATGTTATTATAACAATAAACTATCACCAATAATATCAATGTTAATTTGAGATATTTAATATCTCATATTACTACTTCCGGAACCGGAAGTCTACCATTAAAATCACCTATTATGTCGTAGCTGCTGGTAATTTGAGACCTGCATAAATATATATGTAGGAATGAGTATATATAATATAATTATAATATACAAATATATACATTTTTTTCTATAAGCGCATATATCAGAGAAATATGATAAATCGATTGGCTAATAACGTTACAAAAGTGTATAATTATCGTTCCCAGTTGCCAACAACTAAAAACTATTCTTTTCAACGACACTCGTTACCAAGAATGTATTGTAAATAAATCACTAAGATGTAATCCCATTCACTACAACAAATAGAAAAAAGTTTATATTAAAAATAAAATATACAAGTAAATATATTTGTAGTCTATTTCAAAATATATTAACAAATCAAATAATGTATAAAGTTATACCTTGTTAATAAAAAATATATTAATATGTATAATAATGTTAAATCCATTTCAATAATTACTTACTGTATAATATCTATAATAAGTATATAAAAAAAATCAAGAGCGATGATGTAACTTACGAAATGCTTTTTCACTATATATAGATTTTTTTATAATATAGCAGCTATAACCTTTATAAATAATTAAAATATATAAAAAATTTCTACTTACGCATACATTTTTTTCATTGAAATATATGCAAGAGAGATTGCCCGTTATTAGAGGACTTGAACAGTAATTTTGTAAAATTTTAAAGTAGCGACTGGGCAAGCTCTGCAGTTTCAGTTGCTTTGTGGGGCGAAAATGCCCCAGGGAAATTTATTTCTGCCGCTAAAATCTAAAACCCTAAGTGCACGTAAGTTTTTCCAACGATTTTAATTTATCATTTAATTTAGAAAGGTTTCTTATAAAAATAAGTAGAAATAGATGTTTTTAATCGGGTCATTTACTACAAAGTTTTATAGATTCCGTGTCATAGGACGTTTGTCGGTTCAGTGGAGAGTAATGAATTGGAAGATGAAATATAAAGATGTCATAAGAAACATATGTATGTATGTATATCTATAGAGCTCGCTTCACTTTGATCGGATATATTCCTTTGAAGGAAAATTCAATTGTTGGAATGAAAATATTCTTTAAAGTATTGTTATTTCATATATTAGCATGTGGTATAACTTTTTTCCAGTATATTTAATATTTTGCAAAATCGACAAAAGTGATAAAGTGAAAGTGGTTTACCTGATTTGTATACAAATATTAAATGTAGCAAAAATTAAACTACTATTATTGTTATTTAATCCACTACAAAATAATATCGAAATAAAGAAATGAGTTCGATAAACTGATAATGTTATAGTTTTCAGTAAAACTCAATACATTAATTATTAAATGGGGCACTTTCAAAGAAATTAATTTCAGTTGATCCCCATTTTACGGGCTAGGCTGCTATGATCGAGTGTCAATCACATTATTTATTTGCAAATCCATCGTTTATCATGATTGGCGTCAAAAGCGGGCGCGCCACCGTTTTTACTAATACTAACGTGGAAACTCAATATTTTCTTAAGTCTAACGCTAATATTAAAACCATACAAAATAGTATCTTTAGTATTTACTATTTATTACATACAAAAGTCTACCTAGTCATCTAAACAAAATATTTCATATAAAATATTAGTTTTTTAACAATATATTTTTCATTATTTTTTTGAGACAAAGTGATTCGAAGGGAAAATATACAAAAAATTTTATATATAGAATATATGCTTTTCATAATAGCGTAAATCTAAGAACATCATACAATTTTTATTAAAATTTATATTACAAAATGTAAAATATTCTTATGTATATAATAAAACTAAGCGTACATTACAACCTTATTAATAATCACACAGATTGTTGTTTATATGAGAAAGATTACTTAAAGTATTCGATGACAAAGTACTGTGCCTATTCATTTCAATATACATAAAACTTCAATTTATGAGTGACCGACAATGCACAGCCGGGTACGTGAAAAAAGGTTTTTACATTTGATAATTTAGAAATCGTTTTATATTATTATTTGAAGAATAATTCTTAATTATTTATATTCGCTGTAATTACGACTTCTGTTACGTGATCTCCTTTATTTAATAACGATGCTACGAAATAGCTAATAAAGCTTATAATGATGGGTAAAGTGGACGACAAAAGGCGCGCTGGACGAAGGAAAAAGTCGTGGTTAGGTAACATCAGGGAAAGGACCGGTATCAAATCCGTGAAATAACTATTTCATCTAGCTTTGGACAGAAAGCTTATAAAGCTAGCGGCCGGCCGACCGTTAAGGATTGAAGAAGCATACGTATGCTACTAGTACTAGTACGCTACTAGCCCGTATGTGTGGCACTGTATATTATGATAATCGAAGCACGCTGTGAGCAAAATCTAGGGGTAAATAAATTTGAAGGAGTTATATTTAGTTTACATCGTCCCGCTTCATTTCATCTAGGACAGAGTAGGCGGAAGGAACTAGTGTCTTATCACTCCATTCTCTACTGTCGAGGTATAACGTGTTAAAATTCAAAATTCAAACTTACTGGAGCGGAAGATTTAAAAACAGTTCAATGACCTGAGTGGGGATCGAATCTTTAAAATTTCGTTTCAAAATATTTGTGTTTTCTATTTCAGAATATTTTATTATTTTTTTTTTATGGTAAGGTAAGATAAGTTTTTCAATTGATTAATTTATTAATCTTGTATTATTTTTGTAAAACATTCTACATAATATTGTGGTAAGCAAGTAAAGTATCAAACATAAATAGTTAAATCAAATTTTCGGTAGCACCGACATTATAAAGGTAAATGTGACGGGCGATGTCTCTTTTGTAATATTGACTACAGAATACTCCCTCTCATCTTTACTGAAATGATTAATGGTATATTTATATCAAATTTAATATAGCAACGTTGTCTTACAAGACAGGTAAAATGGTAATTATGTCTTAGTTTAAGAAATAAAATGTAATAAGAAGAAGAAACTGAGGACCTCCTGTGGTGCAGAGGCACACCCTCTATACTGTCTCACGCGACGGTTTCTGGGTTCAATTCCCACTCAGGGAGAATGAAATATTTTCATTTTGTCGGCTATGGCAAGGCAAAGCGCGGCATTAAGTTCCGCCACTCAACACGCAATGCCTCGAAAGGCAGGGAACGGAGTGTCTCAACACTAGGTTCCTTGAGCGTACCGCTCCCTCTGCCTAGCCTGCACGTGCGGGATACAGCTTGAAGCTAAAAAAAGAAGAAAATAAAAAAAGTTATTGATATACATATGATATACGTATTTGTCGGCAGAAGGAACCTATTGTCAAGGCACTACATATCCTCCTTCCACTCAATTTCGAGACATTGTGTGTTGAATGACGCAACACAGTGCCGCGTTTTACTTAATGAAGCGGAGAAATTCAAAAACATTTTATGCCCCCTAGCGAGGATCGAATCCACAAGCATTACATTTACAGTCAAAACTGTTCCATTAGACCATTTTGACAGGGATTGGTCCTTTATATAGAGAGCATATGTTGGCAAAATTTAGGCCTAACCAAATTATCCGACTTGCGTTGATAAAGGTAAGAATTATTGAATGTTACATAAGATTATCATTTTGCCTATCAGGTGAATAAGAGCAATCTATATATCTTGGGATTAAATTATACTTTTATAGTAACATTAGGTAAATATACACATTTTTATAAAATTTTATTAAAAAAATATTCAAATTTGAAATATATTCAATTTTTCCGATTTCTAAAAGAATACGTAATAAAGCAACTAAAGTTTTCCTGTAATAGGATGAACTTTTAAACGATCTGCTAACTTTTTCATTTACTCCATGTCAATTTTTACAATTTTAGGCTTAGCGATTATTTTTGGAGGATTTATTCATGATGGTTTATTTTAATTTTAAATCAATAACAGATTCAGCAATGTTTTTGTTCTTTAGCTAAAAAATATAATAGGTACAATAGCTTTAAAATCTGTATACGAGAAACTTTGGCTTCACACTAGGACTCATTTTTTTAATGTATTTACCTAAATTACTATAATCTTTTTTAACGACGTCTAGAAACAGGAAGTTAGTTTGCCGTATATATGTGATATTATAATAAACGTGCATGCCTCTAAATGGATAGTATGAGTTTCCATTTAGGTGCATGCACGAATACTAAATATATGAAATATATTAGTCTTTTTTTGTCCAGAAATTCCTCGGAACCGTACTTATTAAATATCTTTAATTGAAACAGTATGAAAACCATACAATTTTTTTTATAATTTTTTTTTAGAACTAGTTTTTGACTGATTAATATAAATGTCATTTTGTAATAGAATCGACAACATATACAAAGCGCGTACGAGCGAATCTGATGAGCCATTAACCGACGGGCGTACATGTTGAAAATTTACCATTTTCAAATATGCAAACTGATTTTAGTGCTATGAATTTCTTGTAATTGAATTTCTCTCTCAATCTTATTTTTGTCCATATTACCTTTTTCCATATTTTATATTACTTATATCATGACAAGAATAAAAAAGTATTCTTACAATAATTTGTACCGGGAACACCTGGTTGACCTTGCTGACCTGGGACAACCAACACAACCACGATAATTGTGATACCCAGGAAAATAATCTTTCAGCTGCAATATATAACTTTTTTTAATTGTATAACTTATATAACTGTAAATGTAATACTACTTATATAAGTATAAGTTATAAATGTAAATGTATAACTTATACTTTTACTTTTTTTATACTCAAAACGGTTCTTTAGGGCGTGTTAAGTACGAATCCATATATAAGGACGTAAGATGAAAGTGTTCAGTCGAGTGGAAATGGTCAGAGTGGGTGTGGTTTCACGGAAATACTTAACCACAAAAGCTTTCAGGCAGTTTTAAGGAACAAAAGATTTCATAAAGTAGTTAAACCAGCTTTTGATGTGACCAGCATATGTGAAAAAGTGAAAAGTTTCTCATTTTTGATTCATTGCCTTTCGTTTTCTAAAGAGAATCGATTATTACGTCTTGCGTGTAATGTTTAAATAAGTTTTGTATTAGTCTATTAGAAGTACTTTCATAAACTCTAGTATCAGCTCTAGCACAAACGTACTAAGGTTATTGTTTCTTATATGTACAGTTTTATATGTAAGCAATCTTTTGCATAAAGATTGCTTAAATTTTTTTAAACTTTTCTTGATCATATTATGAGAAGTAGTCTTAAGATTACGAAGAATGCTTTTAATTATTATGTTATATTCAATCTATTTAGCTAATTAAACTTACAAGAGACTATGAAGTTTTGTGTTTCTGTTGTGATTTTTTTGGGTTCAGTTAGGTATATTGTTTCATTTCACGAGTATGTGAAATATGGTCCAGATTAATTATTTAAAGTAAAATAATTATCATTTTATCTTCTATGTCAGTCATGATTTGATACATATATGTTTATATTCATACAAACACGGTAATTCAGCAGTTTATTTTCATCTTCTCTTGAAATTGCCACTTGAAATGATCTACCATTATATTCTTATTTTCAGACAAATATACTGTTAATATATAATCTGTGTAATTAAGTGTTAAAGGAAAGTAAACGAGTTTAAACAACTCTGAAAGTGTAAACTTTTCGTCAGCTCTGTATACGTGTATTTATGCTACAGCGAGAAAGGAAAAGTTTTATGAAATTCTTATGTGAATTTCTCGTTTGATATTCGTGACAAGTGCGGTGAAATATGATTTTAATGATTAATTTCTCATTTGACATCAAAATGTTGGTCAATTTACATGTTGATCATAAATGTGTTTACAAAATATATAGGTGGAATTCCGAAAAGTGCACACCGCTGATCGACCTGAAATTTGGTAGACTAATATATTTTGACCTTCGGATCACGATTATCATGAATTTATAATAACGGAAATTGGCGCTTTTTTGAAGAAGAAAAACGAAGGAGAGCCTCTTTTCGTTCGGTGTGGATGATCACGCATTCCTAACCGATTTAGACTAAGCGTATGTGTGTGTGTGTGTGTGTGTGTCTGTTTGCGTGTGTGTGTGTGTGTTGTGTGTGTGTGTGTGTGTGTGTGTGTGTGTGTGTGTGTGTGTGTGTGTGTTGTGTGTGCTATCTAATTATCAAACTTAAGACAACACTCGCACATAAATATAGTCAACTTTTTAATATTGAAAAATATTTATATATTCTTCACTTGGCGCCAAAATACGATACGGTATTATTACGGTATTATATTTATTGTAATTTACAAGAAAAATTAAAGAATTTGAAATAAATATTCAAATTGACGTTTCTAGTTATGATTATGTATGGTTATGTAAAGTTAAGCTAATACTAAAAGTATTTCTATGTCGTCAAAAATCTTTTAAAAGTGTTGTGTTTAGTAGTTATTAACGTGGATTTGCCACGTTTGTTCTAAAACAAATGAATATTAAAAATAGCCCGTCAGTTTTCTCGGTGCTATTTCTCCTCGGAACTAACTTGTCAGCCAAGCCAAACCGGCTTCCTGCTGGCTAGCGATATTCATTGTTTCTGAAAAGTTTAATTTGATTTGATTGTTTCTAAAAAAGTATTGCTCTTAAAGTTGGATTATTCAGGTTATTTCAGTTCTATAGCCATAGCGTTCCAATAATACTTAGAAATTTTCTTTCACTTCATTGTAAATAATGTTTTGTTTATATATTTACAACAATTAGTACTATATTATTGTTACAAAGAACGCTTGTGAGGAAGGCGTTAATAACTGTGCCACAGTTTTACACTACGGTTATTAACGTACAAAATTGTCTGAGTTCCGTCATTCAACATATAATTACTCTAATTCAAGTGGAACAAAGAGATCACTAAAAACTAAGCTTCAAAAAATCAACTACGTTCTTCTCTTTTAGGCTTCAACACTCTCTTAATATTGCTTGGAAATAAAAAAGAGAGTGTTCCTTCTCTAATTTCACTGTTATTACCTCACATCATGCGGGAGATATCGAAATACACATATGTATTTTTATACATATAACATTTTTATACAGGTAACAAAAATAATATAAAAACCTATCACTTAAAGTTAATCTTGTTTAGAAAACGCTTATACAAGGGTCTACTTGTTTATGTCAAATCTGATCGAAGACAATTTATTTCTTGTCCTGTTAATCTTAACGAATGCCACGAGAAATCAAGTTAGTTTTATACTAAATAGACGCTATAGTAAAACATAATATCTTATTATAGCATTTTAATGTCATGTTATTATTATTAATATAAAAAAGTTAATGTCACCGATGCGAAGTAAAATTTAATGTGACCTTCTGTTCGTTTTTAATGTGACGTTTTAATATAAAAAAAAAGTTCAATTCCTTGCTCTAGCATAAAAGTCAAGCGGCGGCGCTAAGTTCAGAATCAGACTTAGAAATAACAGACAGACAGAGAATTAAAACAAAAACATAATAATCAATAATGTAAATTTATATTAGCTTAACGAAGTCCGTATTAATTAATAAAAAGTCAAAGTTGAAGATTATAAATCACACGCAGGGGAATACGTCTATTGTCGAAAATTGCGTGGAATATGTTTTATATTAGCATATTTAGTGTATGGGTTATTCATAAAGTTTATTTTGTTTTAAGTTTTGTCTGTTCGCTTCTTCCCTACAGAGATGCCACCAATAGAAAATAAGTCGTAATAACGGTATAAGAATTTCTATGCAGCTTGATGAGAGCTTATGGTCAGAGAGGTCCTAGAGCGCCTCTAGGGTTCAAATCCCGCTACGTTTTCTAATAAATGTTTGAAATATTGCCATGTTATACATTCAAGTACAGCGGCTGGCATAATTTTATTTCGAATTTATACAAGTCTATACGATAAAGTGAGCGCTCTGTTCCGCCTCGTCTTACATTATCGCGGAAAGTGGATAATACAGTATTTTAACACCATGTTTTTTTCTACAGATGACATAAACGCGAAAGATTTAAAATAAATTAAGTACTTCACGAGCTATCGTAATATACTTAAACATTTGTATGAATATAGCAGTAGTGGACGAGAAGCCTTTCATAATTTCACTGTATAAGCCACTACTCACCAGTGAATAATACTTTACTTGATAGAAACTGGTTTTTTAGTTTCTAACTCGAGCTATTTTGGGAGAACTTAGAAATGTACTACTACTTTTAGTTATAATGAAAATTTATGCTTTCAAATAATTTTATAGTACTTTCTACTAACTCTAGCATAAATATAGGTAGGATTATAAAAGAAAAAAAAATATTTCATTCTTAATTTATAAAATATATATGATACCTAAGGAAGCTTTTCTAAATTCATTGACTCTAATTCAAGCTATATCTAATCTATGTTCTATATCTAGTCGTACCCATTTTATTTACATTACAAATAATTCTTAACTTAAAGATAATGAATTTCTTTGAGCAGCAAAAAACAACGCAAAGGCGTATTTGAATCTCAAATACAATCACTTTTTCTGCGACAACTTAAGGAGGTTTATATCAATAAATAATTCAAGAGGTGTCAAGGAAAGCCAAAGTTTCTACTTGAAAGAGTTTTTTATGTTAATGAAATGCAATTAATGACTGTCTAGGGATGGCTGGAATGATGGCGCGCAACAAAAGTGTAGATTACCTTACATTAAGATTAAAAAGAAGATTACTCTCCTGAATTTTAAGCTAGCTGGTCAAAGACAAGTCTTCAATTAAGTCCGAGTCTAATTTAAAATGAATCTCAAAACGTTATTCAGTGACGAGAATTCTAATGTAAATTAGATATTTCCTGTGTGGTGTTGCGTTGAGGGTTTTCAGGTTTTCTTATTATGAAATATTACCTTTTTCCCCTTTTATTCATACATTCATTAGAGAGAGAGGCTTTTCTCTTCTCTTCTTTGAAGTGATAATTAGATCAATTATTGTATACTCTTTGCTCGAATGAATTATAGTGTGTTGACTAATGTATTGAGCCTAATGTATTTGATGTATTTTCACCTAGGAGACATATAGAAGACATATATGCATTTATATTTGTTTACATGGAAGTATTTTCATATTGATACCGTACTAGCGACCTGCCCACGGCTTCACCCGTTTAAACTACACTAAAGTGAATTGCATTTGTTTATCTTAAATTGTAGCCGATATATAATGCTGATGAAAAATTTTATCTAAATCCATTCATTTGTTTTTGAGTGAAATCGGAACATACTCTCACAATTATAATATAAGTCGGATGTATATAATACTAATATATCCCGTTTATTGTGTTTCCGTGGGATAAAAAGCTTATGTGTTATTCCAGACCATAATCTACCACTGTTCCAAATTTCCCGAATCCCGATCCCTTCAGCCGTTTTGACGTAATTTAGTAACAAGCATACACACTTTCGCAGTTATAATCTTAGTAAGAAAACTGAAGAGTCTGTTTCTTTAAACGCGGTAATCTCAGAAAGTATTATTTCAAATCATAATTTTTTTTTGATGATTAATCCATGTACTAGTAAATTCTATAGGCGTACATAGCGTGAATCATTTATCTATAGCCCTGTACGGTTAGAGTCACCTCGACTTACGCACTTATTATATGTCATTCTTACTTATTTTTATTTGACCATTGGCCGAAGCCACTAGAAAAATTTTGTCATATGGGGCGGGGCATTCCACGCCAAGCGGACAGGTAAAAAAGGTCATGGTCTCCGATTTTGGAAATATTTTAACATGTTAGACCTATATAGGTTCTCAACACAATAGCAAATTAATTTTTGTAAAATAATGTTTAGTTCAGGAATTACAAGCGTTCAAAGTCGTGAAGGGCTGTCGGACATGTACTTGCTCAAGTCCTATTATACGGATTAAAAAAGATATAAATATATAAATAAAGTACTGGAGTATATTTCTCATAAAAGGAGCTTTTTAATTGAATTTTACTAAAATTAATAGTTCTTATTTTTCATATAAAAAAACTCGTTTTAATTTTATAAATCAAAATTTGACCAACTTAGCCATAATCGACTTTTTTTATTTTTTGTCTGAAAATAACTTATATTATGTAGATAATCCTCAGAAAGTTATATTGTGGGTCTTCAAGCCATTTAGGCGCTAAATCGATTATAGTGCTACAGCGCGGCGGCCATTGAACAATTCCAACACGGAGAAACTCCCTAGGCTTTATTTTTTACTTAGATTTGTTTGTATTTTACTTTTCTAAGTGACAAAATACATCAAATATACACATAATAATTTACTTATATAAAATGAGATATGGAAATAGACCAAAACATAAAATTTTAACCACACACATAGTGGGCACAGATCGATTCATTTTAGACACTCAAGTTCCTCCATCCGACGATTTTGTTGACAGCTTTTGCTTAGCTCTAAATATTTTTAGGCCTCACGCATACATAGCTGACCAGCGAATTCGTTATTTTAAAATGTTAAGAAGCGCTTTTTGAAGGAAACGAAGTTGTATCATGTCTAAGGTCATTCACAATCATAACAATACTACCGTGTTTTGACAATGATAAAACTAATTAAAACTTACAAAAATCGTATTTAGTCAGAGACATATCAACTACGCTATAAAAGAGTCTATAAATATCTAGAAACCAATTAAGAGAACGTGGTTATAAATTGCTTAGATTTATTTTCAATGTAGCGTGATATATAATTCTTAGCGTGTTTTATTATGCATAATAAAGTAGCAACGGGTTTAAATTACGGGGATAGGCTGTCAGCACTATTATTACTTGTTGATTGTGTTAAATATTAACACACTATTGAACGCATGGCACTCAATATATTTTTTTACTATGTAACCAACATAGTAATTTTTGTAGTAAATATATTTGACTCAAATAATACAAATAAGTTTCTTATGTTTTTATTTCTAAGTCTTAACAAGGTTCTTATTGGGAATGTCTGTACCAAAACATGTTAAAACAAAAGTTTTTAAATTTGCCAAACAGATTTTGTCTAACACTTGAATTAAAATTATTAAGTACTAGATGATGGCCCACAATTTCGTTAGTGTAAGTTTCATATAGTTTCCAGGTTATATTACGATCCCAGGTCTTGAACTTTCATGCCATGCTTGATAAGCATTTACTATAAAGCTATTTTTTTATTTTTATAGTTAAGTTTAGTCCATTCTGTTTCTACACCAATTTTTTATTTTTTTGTGTTATAGAAAACTAATTTCCGCATAAATCCTGATCCTGGTGGAATTTTAGTATAAAAACCCAGTAGCATATATGTTGCTCCACAACCTCCTCTATCTTCCAGTGAAAGTCTAATTAAAAAGGATTCGGAGACTAGCCCGGACCAATAAAAAAAAAGAAAGAAAAATCTGTCTAGACAGACGTGTTTATTAATTGTTTACATTTTAAAAATCTTTATTTATAATTTCTTAACGTGTAAATAACTACATGCATTTAAAACATCACAATTATTTTGAAATCAAATAATATGCTGAAAAGTGTCTAAATTTATAGATAGATCACTAAATAAAGTAAATATGAAACTGCTTAAAATTGATATTTGAAGAATAATCTATATTTTCATTATAGCATTTTTTTAATTTATTTAAGCTACTAATTATAAATAATAAGTCATGTCCGCTCTCCGTATTAAGACCCCAGATTAAGTTTCTTTCTACTTCTCTTACTTTCTAGCGTCAAGACAATCCGTTCTCCGTTTTCCGCCCAGATTAGAGACATTGCCTGTTGAATAGCGTAACTTAACGCCACACTGTTTTAACAGAACCGAGATATGAAAACTTTATGCTGATGTGTGAATCGTATCCGCAATTATCGCTTTAGCTATAGCGGTCAATTTAAATCTAAGTCATTCGCAAAATATTTAAAGAAAATATTTGCAACTGATCTTGTTTGCATGTCACATTAATATGTATGTAAAAATGTATGCTTTATTATATCTTTACACATATTACACTTCTTGTAGAGTAGATCATGATGACGCCGAGTTTTATGAACCTTAGTGTGGAAATTAAGCAACGAGCAAGTGATCTTTTATTTTCGTTAGTTTTTTTATTCATTTAAGAATTCCGATACTATTAATAATATTCTTTCACTTTATTAACAATGTCTATTTAATTAGAAATATTAAAGATATTAGATAAAAATCTTCACAAAATCGAAGTTTCCTTTCTTTTAAATAATTACACAATGACTGACGGTGGTAGTGGTGGTGGTAGCATGCTTAGTTTAATTGAAGCTGAACCGACTTTTGTGGGACTTTCAGGATACTTTATAGGACATATAGGATACTTTATATCCTGGAAATTCCGCGGGAACGAGACTTACTCGGGAAAAACTACTTATAACGCGCGAAAGTACTTTTCCCAGATAAAATATTGCATATAAACATTTTTCATTATTTTTCATAGACAAGGTGATTCAGAAGAATAAGAAATAATATGTACAATACATGCATATTTTATATTATAATAGACGCGGTCGAAGCCGTAATCTGGTCACTAGTCAATAAATATAATAACAATGATTTGCTTAAATATTTATAACCTGTTTATCCCTTTGCCGTAGTTGAAGTATTATTAGTGCTATAGTACATGAATGTGTTTGTACGGCCATGAAGTATTCTTATCGTTTCATATTTGCTTCGGTAGTCACGCCGCGCCGTCTTAAGCGATTCGATATGCGACGCATAAAATTGTTTGAAAAATATGATTTGGTTGGCATCATGAATTTTAAAGACACTTTACAATAAATTTTTGTTTTTAACAATATTTCTAACGTTGTAATATTTTTATTTTTTTAAGAAATTTAAAAGATATCATTATAAATTTCTTTATTACTCTACAAAGAATCTGTGAAATTCAATGACTTCTCTTAAAAACATTTATTTTTTGTAAATATAAATAAATATATAAATATATATTCATAATTATTTTCGCATATTAAAAAAAAAGTTAATCTTTACATGATATACCTACCTACTAACATTATAAATCCCCAAGTTGTAAGCAAAATTTGAATTTCTTCCGTACACAGATTTTCATCTCGTTCCCTTCATCATATAAATTGTTATTATGCCGGAAAAATGACAATAAAGCCTTTATGTGAATAAAAAAGTTATTTTGTGGCTTTGATTGCAAATTCTAACAATAGACAACAAAAGAATAGAACCTTATTTCATATCGACAATGATGAATGGGTGTACATTAATCACGCATAAATAAACACAAAGTCATTTTACTAAAATAAATTTAAATTTTATAAACCTACCCACGGATAAGTAGCTTTTATAGCATTTGAATTGACACATCAGTCTCGAGAATATTAAACACTAAATATTATTATTGTATGCCCATGTAAAAGCTCTTAACTAAGCTGTCTTGTAACAATTTATTTTATTATTTTTGAACTTTTAGCTTAATATATAGGCCTCAATAAATAGATATTATTAATTATTGATTTAAACAATTTTGCTTGAATTGGCTCTTCATCAGATTCAGATAATTTTGTTTAAATCCCTATAGAAACTACCTATTACGCTCAACAACTTTTGTTATGGCAGAATTTTATTATTACACTTCCTGAGTAAGTAGAGGCCTCCTTCACACAATTTTTTATCTGTTTTACATTTTTTATTATTATAAATAGGTCCTAGTGGCAGTAGCCAGGAGTACTAGAACAAGCTACGAAGTAATATATTTAAGATATACGTAGATGATAAACCTAATGATAGTCATATATAGAATAATAAGTTTTGACAAACGTAAGTAAAACTAATATTAAAATTATGTATTATATTAGTTGTATATTACAAAATATATATATATATATATATATATATATATATATATATATATATATATATATATATATATATATATATATATATATATATATATATATATATATATATATCTATATATATATACATATATATATACATATATATATATATATATATATATATATATATATATATATATATATATATATATATATATATATATATATATATATATATATATATATATATATATATATATATATATATATATATATATATTACACAACAATTGATTAGTAAATTTTCAATTCCAATGTAAGCTTAAATTACTTGTATTTGTTTGTGATAATATCAAAACCTCATTTTCTTTTTTGCAACGAATCTTTTATCCTTATCTCATTGTTACGGCATTTGAATCGCTATAGAAATATAAAGATAGCAGGGAAGCAATGACGCGTAGCTGATCCACCTTAGGGCGGGCGGGTCTTCTCCGTCCCGCACCTTGGCGCAGTCTACCTCCGGCCTCGGAATACGATGGACGTGTAACGCGCGGCTAACCTAATGGTGATTACCGCGTAATCATAATTTCGGAAATATGAATTAAAATTATATGTTATTACTTAGTAATTTAAAGTTTTAGGATTTTTAGAGTGACAGTGCTTAAATAACTCCGTGTTTTGTGTTTTGTGAAGGGATTTTGTTAGGTTTCTTTTGTTGGCCTATACTTAGGGTAAGGAATATGATTAAGTGCATCTACTTTTATATTATGAAATAGCCTTTATACTTTTATTATATTGTATCTTTAATGAAGATTTATTTTGAATTATTAGTCTACTAAATTACAAATTATCATAAATTGGTACATTATTTTAAACTTAATTGCATGATAACTACTAAAGTAATATTTAATAATGACTTACACATTTTTTCTTATACATAAGCTTGCTTGAAACAACAATTTACTTTAGTTGATTGTATCTATCTATATTTGCTTTAGTACCTCAACCTAATAGAATACGCGTGCTCATGAGTAATCACTAATGGTGTGCCAGTGACAAGTGGATGAGTTTGCTGTCATTGACATTATAAATGGAATATTTTGCTTAATGCTTATTAAATTTATTCATCATTTGGATAAATACAAAATAACAATTACAATCAAAGGTGTGATTTAGTGGCAAATCTCTTGCACCCGTTACCTTTGGCGGTCCGTCAGATAAAGTGAGAAGCTAAATAAAATAAAAAAAATACTGTAGTCTTTTTTTTTACCTATGTGTGTTACATACCAGCTTCTTTAACTATTCCAGTAAACGAACGGCCTTTGAGTATATTTTTACTAGTGTGCCATAGAGAAAATATTATAAATATTTTATTAATGTCACAAATAGTTGTTTTTTTTTTTATAATTGACAGTTTACTACATATACAATGTTCACTGATAATTTAGGCCTTGAACTCATATAAAAAATGATTAAAGTAAAAATTTGGAACATCCAAATAGTAAAAATATTTAGTTATCATTAGCACATAAAGATAAAAATGTTTAATGTATGTGTGTATAATAAAGATATGGGTCGCCACAGTTCATAGTAGATACGTACAAACGCGTGCGTAAAAAAATCATATTTAAACTAGTAGGATTAACATCCACTTCAACAAAATGTATTTAGTCCAAAGCGGATATTTGGTAGAGCTATTTAAAATAATTCAAAAATTCATAAAAATTTGTTATTATGGCACAATTTTATCATATTTTTCTAGTCACTATCCAACAAGACTTTCGAATCAAATGAAATATAGACATTCGGCATACTGCAATATAAATTAATTTTTAAATTTAAAATTTAAAGTAACATTTTAAAAACCTATAGGTTTTTAGGTTACCTATTTAGTATGCCTAATGAAAAAATAAAAAAAAAAAGAAAACTGACTTTTGTTTTAAAATATTGGTAAATAGCGTTATATTACGTTATACAACAGTGAATGTATCTTATACAAGGTAATGTTAGAACACATATATAAAGTTTCCCGCTCGTGTCGACGAGTTGAAAGACGAGTCTGTTGTAACGTCTCCCTCACAGCCTACATAAATAATTTAATATGAGATACTTACACATGAAGAGGAGAAATGTAAACAAAGCCTAACCTTAGACAACTGGTAGTTAATTTTTTATACGCTTTAAATCTTTTTTTTTTATATCTTACACAACATGTCGGAATACTCTTAGAATAACTTCCATTCGTGTACGTTTGCCTGAATTCGAAACAGATTCGGTGGATTCGTTGTAGGTATATGAGTATTCCTCCGAGAGAAAATTAAACGCACAATCATCGTATT
Source organism: Dione juno (assembly GCA_037127375.1). Classification (NCBI taxonomy): domain Eukaryota; kingdom Metazoa; phylum Arthropoda; class Insecta; order Lepidoptera; family Nymphalidae; genus Dione; species Dione juno. Next base: position 3,122,473 of record JAXRJS010000048.1, read on the forward strand.
TAAAAAATCACCTTAATTTCATTTTTTTTTTGTTTTATATTACATAAGTAGTGTATAAAGCATAGAAAAATTATCTAAAAAGTTAGTGTACATTTAAATTGATACTTTGTAACCATAAAATGTTTTATTACTTGAATGAATTTATATAGATAAATATTATTGTAACATTGGTCTTTGTTATTTTTATTGCATTTTTTTTATACCACCGAATGACATCTCTATATTTATACTTGACTGTTAACAATGATAATTTTGGATAGACGTTCAAATTACGTCTGAAATATATTTTTCGGGCTCATAAGATAGTGACTTCTTTTATCTTACTAGTAATGCTAATCAACTTTATTCTATATTAATATTTGAAGTTTGGCTAGGTAGTGTGAGGAGCTCGGAAAGGGCCCGGCACCTACATGGTGAGTCCATGATATGCTAAGTAGCTTCCTCTCATGAATACGTTTGGTTAAACGCGCTATTCTCTCGAATTACTGGATCTATTTGACAAATTATTTTTATATCGGCTAGTTCATCTATTGTGGAAAGCTATAGTATCGTCGATCGTTTTGATATATATGTTACCTGCGATCTGAATTTCAATATAATGGCTCATGCAAGTAAAATATGTTTGTAGTTTTTTACTTGTAATATATACGTTATTTTCTTGTTCTAATGATATATTACGAAATGTTAACACTTAGGTTTCCGTTGTTCCGTCACGTTGTCTGTACCCTGTATGTGCAGGATACAGCTTGAAGATCTATATATATATATATATATAATATATATATATATATATATATATATATGATATATATATATATATATATATATATATTATTATTATATATATATATATATATATATATATATATATATATATCACCGTTCCCATGTCGCTCTAATGAGTTCACAGCGCATGATAGTTATGGATGAATAAAAATTATAATCACATTTTATAGCAACATTATTATAAACGAAGTGTTATTATTTTTTGATTCAAGTTTTAAATATATACTTTATGGAAACATCCTGTTAAGGTAAAACATACATAAAACCTACAAAAATAAAGCCACGGCGGAATTATATTGTGTTTGATGGAACGTATTCAAATTCTAGTTATTCTAAATATGTTACTCTAAATAATAAAAAAAATCGTTCAATTGCGAACGGACCGTACACCGATATACGGGTCTCGTTTTTCTTTTGAGATACGAAATATTAAAAATAATGAAAATTACATTTTCTATTATCTACTATATATATATATATATATATATATATATATATATATATATATATATATATATATATATATATATATATATATATATATATATATATATATATATATATATATATATATATATATATATATATGTGTGTATATAATATATTTTAAGACGCGAATATTAGATTATGAGTGACTTTACATTTACATACTCTATGGAAATACTTCTCTCGACAATTGGATGAAGATTAAAAGCTGTCGATTTACACGTACGTACATTTACCACAATGGCTACTTCGAACAGCGATTACAATCAATACTCGTAGCTTAAGCTTTGAATACTAAACTATACATTTGTCAGTAGTATGTACTCGACATTACAAATCAAATGAGAGACTATTTTATTCAAATTGATTGCCGAAATTTATTTTTATCGCGATTGGCACGTCCATGTTTAGATTACGCTTCCGTTTTGTATCACATGAAATGTGTGTGACATAAGCGTTATTATTTTTAAATTTTATTACATTTAATACTGAATTAGGTCACATGTTTATTCTGTGGGTACACGATATAAAAATAAATGCGGAACATCTATACATGTATATACAAAATCAAATATGATAATAATAAATAAAAATATTTATCTACGTAAATATTTGAATAATTAAAATATTTCTGTTGCCATCTGGTACAGTTTGGCTGTAAACGCGATGGTTGTGAACTAGATTCCTATTCGTCCGCTCTGATGAAGAAAAATTACGATATTGAGTTCCGTCACTCAAAATACTCGTCTCGACAATGATTGAGGTGGAAAGAAGAACGTAATGTCTTGACACTAGACTCTCTCTGCACACTTTTCAATAAGCAGGATACTGCATTAGTTCATACAAATATTTGTGACTCTTGGTCTGATTCGCTCGGAATTAGATTCCGCCACTCACCAATGCCCCTGTCTAGAAATATAATTTTGATACAAAATACAATTGACCTACTTAATATATGAAATAGCATTTGACCGATATTTTCTATTGTGCTAAAGGTTCTGTACAGGACTTAGCAGATGTTGTGTTGGCAATAAATTTCACTTGTGCTTTGAACCCAATGTGAATTGGATAAAGCGTTGTAGTTTGAATCTATGGGGAATCACATGAACTTATGTAGCTTGTTCTTTTCATTTGCTTTATGGTAAAAATGTGAGATTAAAAAAGAAAAATGCTGTTCTAAATGTATATATTCCTATAAGCTTTAATAATAATTCAATTTAACAAACTCATGAATGGTATAATAATATAAAATCATAATATATAATTGGGCAAAAAAGTAACAAAATATATTTAAACAAAAAATAGTTAATATTGTGATTACTAGAGCGCATTTCATAATGAAATAATGCAAATTTGAACAAAACGATTGATAATCTTATGTATATAACAAAAATGTTCTCCAAGTGGAGCAAGCTAAATAAATGATGAGTTGGTGCGGAGCGTGATATCAATTATGTACCGGGATACGGGACGGGACCGCTTTATTTTAGTCGTGCTGGTAAATCAATACTGGTATTAACTTAGCCGGTATTGTTAGATTACCACTAGCTTATAGAACCAATGCTGTTTCATTAAGTTTTCATGAATATTATATTATGATTCGTTATTTCCAATTATTATATACACTATGTATGATTCGACAAAAATTTCAATAGTGGATTTTTTACTAGAATAAATAGTTAGCTACTCTTGTTCTATTATTTTATTTTCATTACGAAGGAGAGATGTAAAGTATAGAGATTTGTCTTTAGCCTCTTTATATGTATATATAATAAATATAATGTGAAAAAATCGATCTTAAGCAATAGGTACTACTAGTTACCTTGTTAGAACAATTTTACGTTATAGAAAGTGCAGGTTTCTCATGGCTCTTAATATTTTTTTTGAGTAGAATCTTAAATATATTATTATAGCCAACGACTGATATGAATGAAGAATGAAATAATTTGATATCCAAAACAATCGTCTGAATTCAGATAATCTTACCTTATAATTAGACAATTTTAGAAACATTTCAATAAAAAAAAATATTATAATAATTATTATTAATTCTTCGCCTTCAAATATTACACAAATACTATAAAACCTTAAAGACATAAATTATATAGGAAGGTAATATGTTTGTTTAAAGTTCATCTTACATTTGCAACGTCCTCTAAAGACAGACTAGGCTATTTAGCTAGAGCAATTAATAAGTTTCTTGTATCTTTAATAATAAATTAATTGCTGATATTTTCATTTCGTAGAAATTTCCACCGTGCTTAAAGCGTCAAAGGCATTTTATTTTATACTAGCTTTTATCTGCGTTTTGCCCGCGTTGACAAAAATAAGAGTCGTGTAATTATAAGACAGTTAGAATGTGTAACAAACAAAATATTTTTATTTGATCCAGCAAGATTGTCGGTAGGTAATGTTTAAACCTAATTGTAAACAATGATTAATTTTAGAGATTGTCCATTATTAATATATTGTATTACCATTGTCTTACTAATCCGTGACTATATCTATATTTGAAATATATTAATTTCTTTAATAAAATAAATAATTAAATATTGTGTTCTGTACCACCAATTTAATAAAAATTTGCAATGATCATCGTAAAAAAAACACATTGAATGTAATCGAAGCTACGCGAGCAGAAATCACACGGAACTTGGTATTTTTTACAACCATCATAAAAGATATTTTGTGACATTAACCCATCAACGCCCAAATCAAAACCAATAATATTTCCAGTAATATAGCATTATTAAACTGGTACTTCGGGAATATTAAGACACATTGCAATGTTAAAAAAAATAGATATAAAAAAGTTTCGCTTAGAAATACAATGAGAGAGAAATAAAATCTCAGTTGTATGAGCATCAATCTCCAACATCTATTTTGCATCTCAGTACACTATCTCTGATACTATGCCGTATATGTGAACCCACTGATCAAACTATGCGGACATGAAGCGTTTGATGTACGTTAATACTTCAACCAATTAGCTGAAAATAGTCCATAATCAGGTTTCTTTGCACAAATTCATGTATATTATTTTAGGATTACATCATAATGCTGATATCAAATGGTTTATCAAACTCTTAAAAGGGTATTTTGCGTGTGACCGTATTTTACTAACAGAAACTACTACGATTAAAAGAAAGATGTATAGTAAGGAGCACATTTTTCTTTACGTCGCTTCGGTAGTACGCTCCTTAGATCGTGACGCCTTCCTTAGATCGACAAATACGTACTCATAATCACAATCTTGCTATTCTTGTATTTCAGATGAACAGCTATCTAGATTGTTTCAGATATTATCAGGTACACCTTAGTAGGCCTGAGGATAGTAAGTCATCTTCTCCTTCTTCTTTCTCTTTTCGTGGGCAATACTGATTTACAGTACAGAATCGAGATACTTTACTAATAAAATATATACGTAAGTGTCTAGTGTACTATAAAAACGACACCGATGTAAATCGTAGTATAGTTCACAAAAAAATATAATAAACATAAGATAATTTATTATTTTCAGTCTTATAATCTAACAATATAAGTCACAATTACAATGATAAGCATCATGAATATGATAATAGAGATTAATGAATAAACTCACCTGAGCGGTCTAAATATTCGCACATTAGAATGTCAAAAATGGTGGTGAAGCGATCAAAATGTTATCTTTTTAATATATTGTATTAAAATTACATAACACGAAATAGGTATAGAAAAATAAAAGTAAATAAAAATGGCCTCATGTTTTTCCCGCATATAGTAGGGTAGACTAAGGGAACCTAGGGTTAAGACACACCGTTCACCAATTTTCCAGACATTGTGTGTTGAATGGCGGAACTTAACGCCGCGCTTTTTCTTCTTAGCAGAGCGAAATAAAGTAATCAATTTCTCAGAAAATTAGAATAATTTTATTATATTGCTCACTTTACTCTTCTTTCTACATCTTTCGTAAAATATAGCTATAACATATATAGTATTCATAATATGCTATTAATACATTAAGAATAAAGATATTTTATCGTTACGATATATCATAATAGGGAACTATCTATGCAAGGTGAATATGAGCATTTGAAATATGCATGACAATTTTTTTAAAGTAGTCATTTACATGTAAACAGGTGAAGTGGGTTGTAAATTGCACACAAAATTTTGTACTTATTAAGACTAAGATAACGTCAATATTAAAATACATATACACTAGGTATATATATTTTGTAATAGATTGTAACAAAAATGATTTTTTAACATTTAAATTGTGGACAAGTCAGTTCTTTTGTCTCCACTGACCTTTTGGCTGTACATGTAGACCGTGGAAGGTGGATTCCGAAGCCGTTTCTCATGTTACCATAACTGATATTAATATCAAACAATAACAAAACTAACTGAACCTAGAATATTAAATTTTTTATATGTTTTCTTTAAGAACTTAGAATTAGTCTCTTGTTTTTGTAATTATAACAAAAGATTAAATAACCTGACTTTTTAATTAAATATAACCGGCTCATGAGAATTTTAAATGATTTATCCCAGTCCAAGTTGACAGCTACTGTCGCAGAGTAGCTAAATTTTGACAATTTTTATAAAATGAATTTGCATTTAAATAGGCGCCGAAGGATTAAGATATTCAAATGTATGCAAATACAAACCTAAATATGTTAAAGTCGGAACATTTTTTACGAAAATAAAAAAGTATAATCTAGATAGATCCAATTATAAATAATAATTCAAGGCATTATGTTTAATCTACATTTTTTATTTATTTGGGAAACCAACGAGGTTGTAGAGGTATATATAATGAAAAGGGTCACGTTGGACCATGATAGAAGATAATATGTAAATAGGATTTGGTGATGCGATGTTGACCTTTTAGAAGATTGTTCAGTTGGTACAAAAACGGTTACTGTTAAATAACATATAGTTCTTTAATATTACAAAAAAGTAAATAAATTAAACTATATATGTAGCCTTAGCGATACTATAACAAAAACGAATTGACCTATTAACTTAATATCAGCTGAAATTCTAACTACCCTTCTAAATTACGTCAATCAAACGGTTACGTCATTTTATAATATTTAATTTTTATAATATTCCTTTGTAACTTATTACTTTGTAACTTATTGCGTCGTCAAGTTTTCGATGAATTGTCAATAAGAATTATGCTTTAAGCTTTGAAAGCTAACATAAAGAAAATTTAACGTTTCCTTAAGTTTTAGAATTAATTAAAGCTACATAAAGCAAATAAGTTCAAGCAGATCCATCAGATGGGTCTTCTAATTAGTTCAAGTCTCAACTTAAAGCGGTTTTTCAAAGTTGTCGAATTTCCCGAGGCGCCCTTTCACGCTTAATCGGCTTCTTTAGATTTAAACTGTAATATTTTGCCAACATTACGTCATTATTTATTTGAAAAGGGTTTCTGATGTTTGAAGCTATGATGATGATGCTGTGGTAAGCAGATAAGATCTCTTATCTCCATAGTAATGCCTTTGTTTATTCTTTGTAGAAGGATATAAATCGCAGATTTTGACGAGCTTCAGTCAAGACGTTAAGTTCAATTACATCATGGCTCTGATGTGGATTGATGGCTATAGTACAGTAGTGAAAAAGATTATGATATTACTTGTTTTTTGTATTCATTTGTATTTTATTTCAATAGGTTTTGAAGTTAATTTAATATTTTGATCGATATTTAGTAGATTTTGTAAATAAAAAAAGTTGCAACGATATAATTTTCCGAACATCAACAGCTCTGGTCCCCAAATTTAAAATATAGATAATATTAACTTTAAAAGTACTTAGCTTTCAACTAAACATAAAAAGGAGTTAATTAAAAAATGAAAATACAAATTCTTAATGCTAATTAACTACTTTAACACTAAACTCTAAAGTAGATCCGAATTAGCTAAGCAATGTTGTGTCAGGTGACAAATTTGATCTTGTCTATAAACTGACACAAGCTTTTTGCTAATTAATGCAAGTTCTCTTGTAGCTGTTGACTGTAGTTTTGACATAATTATAAAATTTATAATTTGAAATAGTTAATTTCCCCCAGAAAGGATGGAACCCATAACTACTGCGTTTACAGTCAGCTGCTGTCTGCTTGCCTGCCTTGTGATGATCGCATTCTCTTCGAAATAAATAAATAAAATCCAATCAATTTAAGGTTCCTCAAAAGGAAACAACGGAAGTCTTATTGGATCACTTTGTTGTCCGTCTGTCTATTAGTGAAAATGAATATCAAACATCCATATACCGATAGTATCTAGTAGCACAGAAAAAATCAAACTTCTAAGGCAACACAATTAAAAAATATGAGCGTTGATCAAAATCAATCAAAAGATATACTCACCGCCTAATAAAAACCTACAGGGAGTAACCCTGTAGGTTCTAGGTGGCTAGGCACTCGGTGACTAGAATTGCGAAATTTGGCAACACTTTAGCACAAACAAGGGAAAGAATCCAAAAATTGGAATTTTATAGATATATCCCAGAAAAAGACTATTACAAGCTTATAAATTGAGTTTGTAAATTTTATAAGTAGGATTTTCCTCAGCAGAATACAATCATTAAATAGGTACTGAACCCTCTTTGCGCGAACTGCTCGCACTTGACCGATATTTATTTATTATTTGTTTTCATTTTCAACTGCGTTTTTATACATTTTTATTACGTATACAGTTTTTGTTTATTGTATTTTTTATGTTTTGCGAAATTAGAAATAACTATGTAATATCGATATATTACTCATTTCTTTCATGTAAAAATTTTGTAGACAATGTCAGATACTTGATGGTAAGTTTCGTCTAAACATATCAAGAAAACGCCTTTACAACAAAATCAGCTTAAAATTGTTCCATTTTAAACGCCTATAATTGTTTGAAAACCACTTTGAATACGTAAAATCGCTAAAAAGAAATGAATTTAATGATTTCAATACGAGTAGAGATTTTATCTCTACAATTATCTAAATGTGGAGAGCGAAGTGTCCTAGCACAACATTCTCTTCGCGTGATCGCTTTATGCGGTAAACGGATGACGGTTTTCATGTATACAGGTGTTTAATAAAAAGTATTTGCCTATATATTAGAATTAATTAACGCTTCGTTCCCATTATCTTAGAACAAACATTAGATATCTCAAGGATGTTAGTCTCTTACGTAAAATGTTTATTTTATCTCGTTATCTATGTTAGACCAATGGTAAAGTAAATTCACCAATCTATTTGTCTTCTTAATAAATAAAAAAATATATACTTTTTTTAAGTATGTATATGTATGTTAAGATAGTATGAATATGTATGTTAAGACTTCATCTCTGACATATTCTTTCAAATAAATTTAAACTCGTGATGGGTTTGTCTAATAACAAGAAACGTTATAATGTAAATATACAGATGATATTTAAAACTAGCTATGAGAATGTAAACTAAATTAAGCATTTTGATATATTCGATAAGATTAAACGGGAAAATGGAATATTTTTAACACACTATTTTACAACTGGACTAAGGAATGGGGAACAGAATGATATATCAATTGGTTCTCTCTGTCTATCCAGCTATTCTAGTGGGAGATGTTAACTGTTTTATAAATTTTATTAAGTAGGATTATTATAACAGCTGTTATTATAGTTCTTTTTTAAATCACGTTGTATCTCGCATATAGGCTGTATCTCGTAGGCTGAGGGAACCTAATTTTAAGATATTACATTCCCCGCTTCTCAAATTTCAAGATATTAGGACTTGAGTACCAGAGCGAAGAAAATGAAAATAATTCATTCTCTTCGAGTGGGAATTGAACCCACAACCGTCGCGTTTACTATCACACATTACGCCGGTGCGTCACGACGGCCCCAATAAATTCCACAGACAGTAAACTAGTTCTCTTTCGAGTGTCTGTCTGCTATAATCTTATTAATCTTGCTCTCTGGGTCGCACGATGACGAGTGCTCTTCAGTTTTTGAGTGCGGGAGACCTCGTTATGCGAAACAGGATGCAATCAGACTAACTATGTTTCTTTGTTGTTTATACAGCGAAAGGAATAGATATTCTATTTTATTATATAAGTTTTAATTTAAATGATTTATATTCATCATGAGGACCGTAGTGGCGCAAAGGTCTATAAACACAACGGCTTGTGGGTTCGATTCCCACTCGATGATAATGAATTATTTTCATTTTCTTCGCTCTGGCAACAAGGCAAAGCGCGAAGTTGAGTTTCGCCACTCAACACGCAATGCCTCGAAGCAAGGAGTGTGCGGAACGGAGTGTCTTAGCACTAGGTTCCTTCAACCTACAGTTCCCCCTAATCCTGTAGTTGAATACAATTGTTAATGGTAAAATAATTATAGGAATTATACTGTAATTGAGAGAAATTAAATTTCTAAGAAATAATATAAGACCTATTTTAACTACGTTATACGATATATAGCAAGAAAAGGGGCTGTAATTAAAAAGCACTACGAATGAACTTCAAAGTAAACTAATAAATTAACCCCTTTCGTTCATAGTAATGAAGCAGAAAATAAAATTATAAACTTATTTATTTGCCAAAAGGGTCAGATCAAAAGAAATTTTGAATATAAAAAAATATAATATAATATATAAGAAGTAAATTTAAGATCACAATCATAATCAATACAAATATGTGGTCGACACTTGAACAGGTTGATCATTGCTTTCGAGATATTGCTATGGAGAATTATTTGGAACGGTAAGAATATTTGGAGCGGACACGAACACTCGGTTTTATGTTTCCATTTAGGAAATTATACGAGCTATAAAAACGGCGTAAATTTATGTCACCGGGATGCCTATATCCAATATGGATACCGAACTCCTCTTCATTTGTATGTCTAATGTATAAGGCATTTTAAATGTTTTAAATTGATAGATAACAATACATTTTTAAATTTGACTATATTTTTATACTGTATAAACTTTTTATATGTATTTTGCTAAAATAAAATAAAAATTCAACTTGATATGCTTTATGTAAATAATATCTACGCTGTCTTTAATAAAATTAATTTTCATATAATATTTGTTTAATATTAACTTATTTTAGATTGATTCAGTACTATTTTTTATTATTATTCAGATTCATCTATTTTATATATTATATACTGCATTAGCTACACGATATAACAATACCCAATAATAGACAGAGAAAACTTAGTATAAAGACAATCACTTTGCTTTGAATATTTGTAACTACAGAAACCCTCATGTCTGACGTTATCTTCTGCTCAGAGACCTCTTAAAGTCAATGATCAGTCATGAGTCGCTAGTACCATCGATATCATTAACATTTTTTGGTTTTGGAATTTGTTTTTAATCAAGAAGGCGAAAGTTTTGCTCATTTGTCTTAAAAAAATACTTGACTGAGCAAACAAAAGTTAAAAGTTATCATTATCGATGGATCACATATAAGACAGTTAATATAGCACCCAGATTTTCTAGAATTTGTCAAAAAAATTAAAATGCGACCCAGAAATAGTAATCATATATTACAAAACTATTTCCAATCAGTTAACGCTACGTTGTCTCATATAACACATTCAAGGTGTCACGTGAAAATTAAAATGCATTATTAACATTCTTTTTGGATCGGTTTCCTTAAAACTTATATATTAGATTATAGTGAAGAGCAAGGTGAAAGGTTTTACCAGAATATTAGCATAATGGTTATTATTACCAGTTATTACCTAGATGGGGTCTTGATTCAATAGAGGCATATTAGTATAGAAAATGTAATAAAAATATTTCTTTCCTCAACTACAAATACATTTCCAAATTAAATACGTAAAAATCATATTTTCGCATTCACTTCTAACAGGCGTGTAAAATTAAAGCTAATCAGTATACTTTAAAATTATAATATACTTTAAAATTGATTTTTTATAAACAGCCCCCTTCGTTTTTGTATTGATATTAATTATAACTCTTTTTAAGCAATACAATGAAAATGTAAATGCAGTGTACAATGTTAAAATAAGCAGATTTAGATATAGTTGAAGTACATTGAAGTTACACCCGTTCCCGTTACAAATGTCCTAAGCAAATTATAAAGTAAGCTAGTAAACTAATTATACAATATCCGTAAATGCGATGATTATATGTACAATATTCATTAGGAAAAATGTTTCTCGTCCAAGTCTATCACAAACCCAGTACTAAGTCAGTATCTGCAGTTTACCGCAGTACACAACCCTGCAGGGGTTGTGTACTGACAATATCAGGGATATCTACCCGTAATAATTAATCGTCCAATGATCATCCAAACGAAGATTGTCAAAAACGCTCTACACGACAGCATATCACACGCTGTCATCGCATTAATGAGACACACAAAGGTTGTTCCTACTACACTGACACCGAGGACGACGCCATCGGTCCGTTCATTCGTCGAGCAAATGAGAGTTCCGTGACTGATATAGTGGAACACAACATCAGAATGGCTATTTCCATAAGGAGGCGCGAGCGACAACAATTGTCTCTAATCCGAATATAGAGACTTTTATTATAACCGATAAAAATATTTTTTTACCGAGTACAAAAATCACCAGGAGAACAAAGAAATAAGCACAAAAGGCACGGACAACCAAAGTCTGTGATGTAAAATAGCATACATTAAAAAAAAGTCAATATTATTTATTAAGCCAAAGAAGGCACGCCTCTAAAACTTACACGTATATACCGGGAAGTACCCTATAGGTTTTTTACGCCGCAATTTTCATACAAAATAAAAAATTATTTGGCATAAGCGCATATCTTTTTAATGCGTTGACTTAGAAGTTTGATTTTTTCTGTGCTTCAAGGATATTTGATATCAATTTTAGATGGATTCTTCTACGTGATTTCGAGAAAATGTTCTTGACAGATGGACAGACAGACAACAAAGTGATTCTTTAAGGATTCCGTTTTTCTTTTTGAGGCATGAAACCCTAAAAATGAGCAAAATAGTTTTGAACTATTTTAAATAGCATATTGTTATGTAATCCCAACAAATATCTTATTGCGTGATAATATGCTTATTTTCTTATAATATGCTTTATTGTGTGTGACGTATGTCATAAATAAACTGGATGCATATTTAGAAAGGAACTGAGAAGCTTATAGTGGTACATTATCGCTAAGGCCAACTTTTTACCTTTTAAATATAATTTAGAAAAATGAAGTTGACATACGGAATATAGTAAGTACTATTTTAATGAATACATATGTCACGGGTTATTTGTTCCGTGCTCACTTCAGAATCCAACTTTATAAAATCAATGGAGGTCAGGCTCCCCTGAAAACACCCCTAGGTACGCCTATGATTACACCCTTGTAGGCATCTATTTCATTCCAAGTAATTAATTAAATTCAATGTAATTCAATGTATATAATCAAAGAATAAAGTATGGATAAATAGAGGTATTAACATGAAAAACAATATTTTGGTCCTAAAAAATTCTTTATTTGTCTCTACACACGTTCTACACAGTTTATATAAAGTAACACAGTTTATAAATTAAAAATATGATCTTGGCTTCTGCGTAAGCACTTCTGTCAGTCTCATCATAAATATCATTTGGAACACAAGACTGACGTTGTACGTGCGCAGAGTCGCAATTTCGTGATGGGTTTAATCATATTAACTTTGCTGTTTAAACGGGAAACTTGGCTTTGTATAGCGTACGACCTTTCCGTATGTATGAATTTATACAGCGTGTTTACTTTTTTACTCTGACGAGCTTACATATCTACATGATTGTGCCGAGTTTGATTTGAAAGGTAATTATCCAAGTAAGAAAAATTCCATTACTTTGATGGATATTGCAGATTTATTTTTTTATTATTAAATAAGAAACTATTGTACGTTTACTTTATGCTTATCTTCCAAATGTAAAGTGGATCTTCCGAAGAGCTATTAGAAATAATATGAAATTTTAAACAAAGGAGTAGAAATAGCCTGACGCTAAAGGCGTTTGTAAGATGTTTCTAATAATTATAATAAATTTCATTCTCCATTAGTATCTTAATTATATTCATTAATCTCTAATACTGTACTGAAATTGATAATTATGATAATATTAAAATTGATTTTATTTTATTTTACTAGGTTTTTTAAATAAAAGTCGTATTAGGAAGATTTATGCCCACGTCGACGTTTGTTTTATTATCATTTGCATGAACTTTATGACCCGAGTCACGCCATGTAGGTCACTTTACCCTATATTCAATGTTTTTTTGTTCCATTCAGTCTATTTTTATTATATTATGGATTAGAAGATAAAGGGTATCGCAGAGTTCCACCAACTGAACATGGTCTTTAAAAGGTGGGGCAAGTATAAAATAAAAATGTCTGCACACTATTTTCCCAATATATCAGTGACTACCCTGAGAGAGAGAACAGAACATAATATTAAGACACTATGTTCACAACTCTCCGCCTAGTTTTGAGACATGGCGTGTTGAATGGCGGACGTCAACGCAACGTTTGCATAGCGGAAATGAAATAATTAATTAACCCCAAGTGGAAATTGAACCCTTAATTACTACAGTTACAGTGAAAATGCTGAGCCGCTGCACCTGTAGGGAAAGTAGATAATGTGCTTACGATGGAAAAAAGTAAGATATTGATCAGAACTTAATACATAGTATGAATGTTGCAATCTCAGCGTACTTAATCACATTAGTGACGCTTGGTTGAGTGCAAGATGGGCTTTTATAGCGTGTTACCAGCTCCCTTGTGAACAACTCTATCACGCTTTATGGCTAAAACACGTACATTATTAATTATAGGATGTATTCAGTATCAATGAAAAATATATAACATATATGGGGTTGGTATTTTCTTAATTATTACTAAAAATATGAGAAGATCTTTATGAGTACAGCTTCTCCGGTACCTTTACCTTACATTTAGCAGAATAGGCAACCTAGAACCTTCACTTGTTAAGTAGCGGACCGTTTTTGAGATACAGCATGAAGCTAAAAATAAATGTAATCTATGTTAGTTTTCCATATGTAATAAGAACGTATTAGCCTAGAGATAATGATCCATTTCAACATACGTGTTAAAAGTGTTTATTAAAGCGACGAGGTGCGCATTGTGTATAGACAGGATAACACGACAGCGATTCGAGGCCATGAATAAATTATCTTATACTAAAATAGACGGGTTTTCACGCTAGGAAAATTATAAACCAAATATTATACTTTAACCGAGACATTATGTAAGTCACAGTTATGTTTAATATATAACGTATTTACAATGTCGTAAGAACTAATTTTCCGTCGAATCTATTTCACTAGATGTAATTGTAAAATTAATTTGCACGTTTACCCTTCTAGATCTTTATCATTGAAATATTTAACAACCGCTTTTCTACAGTATATGGAGTTTACACTGATATTATTACATTTGATGTTGTAAGATCTTAAATATTGATACTTTATCTATATTCATATATGTGAAGCAAAAATAAATATTTGGACTCGTTTAAACGAAAATTGCGCAGATATTTATTAAATATAATGATTATAAAGAACATTAAATCGTTAAATAAAACATTAGACACATTACCATATTATGAATGAAATGAATTATTTTTATTGCTACGCCTGGCACCACAAAATCGCGGGATTCAGCAAGCAAGTGTCTTGACGTGGTTCTTTCTCTATCTCTGAAGCCGGAAAAAAATTTATATCTTTATATAAAGGTTAATTTTGTATAATAATTAAAAATAAACCTTTTATTTAACTCTCAATGTATGGCATGTTTGTTCTTGGAACTCAATTTTGAAGATATGTGTCATTCTAAATCCAATATAGCGGAATAGTTATTTTTAATACATTTCAACAATATATGAACGGGCTTGTTGAGAGTTACTCGAGAAATAATGCAACTTCATTCTAAATCCAGTATGATGGACAATATAAAATGGCGGACAAGTTTATTTTAATCCATTTCTAGTTTTAAGTACTTATCAATATTTAATTAAATTGGTATTTTAAAAAGAAAACGCTTTTATAAAGTTAATAATAGTTTAAATAAAACCTTTTTTTTGTTAATTTTCTTTGCTTTTAATTTATTTATGTGAAATATATATATATATATATATATATATATATATATATATATATATATATATATATATATATATATATATATATATATATATATATATGTATATATATATATATATATATATATATATAATATATATATATATATATATATATATATATATATATATATATATATATATATATATATATATATGTATATATATATATATATATATATATATATATATATATATATATATATATATATATATATATATATATATATATATATATATATATATATATATATATATATATATACTATTTAAGTGCGCGACTTTAATTGTAATTTACGTTCGAAACTTTCACGTGACATTCTATAATATTTAAAAAAAATCGTGAAAGCTGTATCTAGAACTAGATTTGGTTCTTAGTTCTTATACTAGGAAATAAATCATTTGTTTAAACAAGAAATAGTATTGAAAAAAAATATATTACAACACAATTTTATATTTAATTATGGTAATATTTATAAAACAAATATCCCTCTCCTCCTCCAACATCCTCTTTGTAATAAGCAAATATTTTACGGTTTGTGACTGGTATATGGGTTTAGATGAAGAATTATAACTTGTAACTGTTGGGTACTCGGCATACAAATTAGGTACATATGCTAATGCGACACGACGTCTTCACTATTTATATACAATATTATAATTTGACTTAAATTTATGCTGGTAGGCTATGCAATGTACTTATAATCTGTACTTATATAATTTACAATCTATATAAATATATTTTATTATTACTTATAATATATACATATACATACTTAATACATATAATATATACATATAAACATGATCTCTAAAATGTTTGTTAATTGTTAATTTGTATCTCAGAAACTACTGGTCTTAACTTAAAAGAATTCTTTAGGTTGGATACTCCATTTATACTTACAACACGCTGATCATTTCGATGTTAATTCTTACCCACTGTACTTGGTACTATGGGTACTTATAATGTCGTAATAGTCGTATGGAGCTACATTCAAAGCTAGTACTAAAAAAAAGTAAAGAAATGACTGTACCTACTTAAAATATTAATGATTTTCTAGAGATCTATTAATATAAATTCGATAGCAAATTTAATTTTACTTTATTTTTGAAATATATGAGTAATTAAATAGCTTATTTTATATATATTTAAGATTCTATATCTCTGTTCTCATATGAATAGACAACGGGACTCAGAATACTATATCTGCATACCGTCGGATTAATGTCACTTAGAAAAGTGCCTTCCTATATTATTGTAAAGCTTAAATTTAATATCGTTGATAGTGAAGCTACAAACTTACTTCACTTCATTCTAGTCTTGTAAGGCACTTATCAAGTATGAAAAAATATTTTAAAAGCATATTTTAAGTATTTAAGGTCTCAGCATCGGAACCGTCTTCTCGTTGTGATAAGTTTCTATAGAGCTGCATTATCTTTGTTTTTTTTAAGTCCACGCTGTATTCCTGCACATAGCAAGGTAGGCAGAGGGAAACGTAGGTAGAAAGAAGCTATTGTTAAGGCGAGGCATTGCATGTTGTCCGCAAGTGGCGGAACTAAACGCTAGGTTCCGCCACTGGACACATAATGCTTTGTTACCACAAAACTTGTTACCAAAGCGAAGAAAAGGAAAAAAAAATATTCTCCCCGAGTGGGAATCGAACCCACAAACCGTCGCCTTTATACCGCTGCACCACGATGGTATTGATGTTACTGTGTCTTATGTGATCCTCTATTGGTATTGATGTTTATATTAATTGAACATGTACTATATACTTGTGATTGTGTAACCAATATAGAACTATTTATATTATAAATTCAAAAATTAAATAAAATTAGCTTTATGCTGTATCCCGCACATGGCAGTAGGAAACAAGTGTTAAGACACTCTGTTCCCCGCTCTCCTCCTTTTTGAGGCATTGCGTGTTGAGTGGCGGAATTCAACGCCGCACTTTGCCTTGTTACCAGAGCGAAGAAAGTGAAAATAATTCATTCTCCCCAAGTGGTAATCGAACCCACAAACCGTCGCGTTTACAGGCAGACGCTGTGTCTCTGCGCCACGACGGTCCTATAGCTTCATTTAGTTACAATTACAATTTATTATGAACAAATACATACAATTTATTAAAAAAGAGATATATATATATATATATATATATATATATATATATATATATATATATATATATATATATATATATATATATATATATATATATATATATATATATATATATATATATATATATATATATACATATATATATATACACCATATTTCTTCAATTTTCTGCGTCATTTTATAAATAACCCCTAAATCATTGGTTGCTTGCAAGAGATGGCTTAAAGTGATTAAGCCGACATTGCACATACATATATTTGAACGAATAAATATAATTATTATAACACTTGCATGTTCAGATCGACTACTTCATACTGTTTCACGAGGACCTACTTCCCAAAAACGAATTTACATCGTACATATACATATCAAGTTATCTCTCAATCATAGGATGCTATACGTATAAAAATATACAAGCTAGTGTTATTTAATTACAAACAGTTAGTTACTGGGAAATAAAATTCGCAGCAGGTTCAATGAAAACGTACCAATTCTATTTTTGTTTTTATGGAACACTGAATTCGTCCCGCTACGTATGATTCACGATAACAAAGACCAGATGTAAAATACAATAAGAATACCTATATAAAAATGTTGTTTGATTTATTTTATAATGAGAAATACAGTAAAGGTGTTTATGAGAACCTATATAAATAAATATATCAGAATGACATGATTATTTGAATTAATATAAAATTTTTCAGCATATAGGTAAATAAACATAACTATAATGTAAAGTAAACTCTTGTAGCTCACTTTGTATCCTGCTCGTGGCAGGGTAGGCAGAGGAACCCTAGGCAGAAGGAACCTAGTGTTAAGGCACTCCGTTCCGCTATTACGTGTTGAGAGGCGGGGAACACAACGCCGTGCTTTTGAAATCCTTAAGAATTGAACACACAAACTGTAGCGTTTAGTGCCTCGACGTTCCCTAATATACTCGTATGTTATTAACAAAATACTTTTTTTTAATTCGACAAGTATCTAGAAGAGTGTGAAACAAAGTAAGCAACAAAAAGGGATAAACATTTGTATTACGTAACGTTTTTAAATTGGAACATCGCTTACTTTTATATCAGTATTAGCTTTTACATCAGATCAAATGGAAATAGCTTAGGGTTTTGTATGACACACAACACACTCTGTAATGTCCAAGATAACGCTAACAGAAGATACAATGAAACATCCAAATGTGATTAAAGTGCCGTGTGTGCCTAGACTTTTTGTACGACTGGATTATGAACCGATATTTTAAATTCCAATCAGTATTTCCTTAGATTAGGTTTTTCAAGCAAACAAACATATCGTCTTTATTAGTAAAAATATATAAAGCTCATGAACTTACTGATATATAGCACATTACCAATGAAGTTCTGCATGTTGAATGCTGAACTCAGACATGTAGCTTTCTAGAGGAGTGTAGGGGAACAGAGAAAGGATTTTCCAAAATTCTTACATTAATGGGTAAAAATCGGGATATTGCGTTAAAGTTTCGGGCTACAATTTGATAATAATATAGGAAGACAAAGGCTCACATTTTTATAAACTAAACCTCTAACAAAAAAAAAACACTTCAAACAGGTGATAAAAATTCACTTAAACCCAATTTCCTAAGTGCCTGCATTAAGATGCTGAATCACGAACACATTGTCGTTGTGTATACAACATATTCCCTCTACATGCATTCATTCAAGCGCAAGCTTACGATGTGATAACTTTAAGTAGCTTACAGTTTTAGAATTTAATATTTAAACGGATACCTTTGTTACATTTGAATACAACTTAGTAATATCGTGCAATAACTTAGTAGTATCGTTGTTGTACTTCATATATAGGTTATAATGAAAAAATGTCATAAAAATATATACAAGCTTTAAGCGCATGTTATCTTATAAAGCACTATTGATTTATTTTATTGAGGACAATGTTCATACTTAAAAAAAACTATTACACTACTATTCAACCTAAAACTGAACCGGTTGCCATTAGCTCTAAACAAATTTGGATTATCTGTTTAATCGATAACACGGTTACATTTCAAAGTTCCCGTATTTTTTGCGTAACAGTTAGAAGGTGATAAATCGAGATAACGTAATAAATTATGTAACTATTTATTTTACGGACAATTAACGCTACCATAGGAACAAATTATAATCTCATACATACAGGTACATCTTAGTTATACAATATTATTTATTTATTATGAACAATGACGTTGTATGGCGCTTTATATTTGTATGGCGAATATATAATAAAATAACTAACTTATTTATATTAATATCGGTCAAGTGCATGTAGTACTCGCGTACTGAGAGTTCCGTACTTATTTCATCATTGTAAGTCAGTAGAAAATATAAAGTCTACTGTAGGTTTTGATAACACGGCTATTTTTATACAAAATGTAAATAAATTAAGTATATACTTAAATTAAGTAAGCTTAGAAATTTGATATTTCTATGATCTAAGGGATCACCGATAGAGATATTTGATATTAATTTAAGCTTGATAGCGCAACACGAATTTGGTCTTGACAGACAGACGGACAAAAAAGGATTCTGTTTCGTCCTTTTGAGGTACAAACGCAAAAAAAAAAAAGGTGAAACATATAATGGCCTCTTACAATACATACAGATGTTATCAACGCTATGAATAATTATACGTTATTTATCTTTTTTGAAAATACGGAAAACACATAAGGATAAAAAATATAAAACAAACTTGACCTAAATTAAACAACGTCTAGTATTACTCACAAAGCGTTGTGAATTCACAAAATTATTTTCAGCTAGAAAGTTACCCTACATTATTTGATTTGACCGCCATATCAAGTTCCATGTAATACGACACGGTTTCTTAGAATATAAATATTTATATCAGAAGATTAAGAGAATTACAAATATGAAATAAAAAATATCCAAATATTTCATATCTTATTTATCATTTTGTGAAGCATTTTGTGTCCACTTTCACATACTAACTTAACTATACTGATAGTACTAAAGTTGAATGTTATATGATCAACTAAAAATTACCTACACTTATGTTAGGATTATTATTATTATATTTGCTACAGATACTTTTCAAGTATAATAAATAAAAGTTCTAGCAATTGGTACCTTCGACCTTCGAAGGAAAAAAATAAGATACGGAAAAACTAAATAAGGTCGTTTTTATTACTACACGACACCTAATTTTATTGTTTGTACAAAAATTGTTAGTTATTTTCAGACAAAATTTACCTGTCCTTATTTTTGGCAAAATTATTACGAATCATACGTATTATTCTTTGAGAAATATCAATCTCATATCAGAAGATATTTAGGATAAATAGTCTTACATTTTATAAGCTTAGGGTAGAAAAGCTTTATGAAAATCTCCCCACAGAGCTACGAAAAACAAAAGTTTGAAGAGAATTCCAATGTAGTGTATAATAGTTCAGTGAAGTAAAAGTGTATGCACATATACTTTAAACTGTTCTCCACGAGTACATTATTGAGTTCTTCACTATTATAAAAAAATATAAATTAAACAATATATATTTATACTGTCATCTTCACAGGTTTCTGTAGGTACAGCACTGAATTGCACGGCAGTATTAAGCTTCTTTAATAACCAGTACGTATGATAATTTAATCTCATAAATAATTAATTTAGAAAAAAGCTGCTTTTTTTGCGTGTTGAGTGGTGGAACTTAACGCCGCGTTTTGTCTCATAATAATTTGTTAATATAATAGATTGACCAACAAAAATGAAACACAAACATACATAATTAACGCTAATAGAAAAGTGGTATACCGTCTACTATGGAATTATTACTAATAACTACTTTCCACTACACAAAGGAAAATAATAGTTAATTATTACTTTAGTAAAAGCCAGTAAATATAACCCCGGAATAAACTCAACGATACACAATAGGTGTACAATAATAAACCTGGCCGTTTCCATGGCTCGGTAAAAATAATTGAACTACGAGTATGTAGCGTAACGCGCAACCCTTTGACGTCAAACGCAGCTAGCGTATTTTAAAATAAAACTATCCGGTATTGGGTATTATAGCTAGCTATAAGTGAACAATATTTTATTTTGATAAAGTGTTTATAATTATTTTTTAGTTTCGAACCTTTGTTCCCACTCCAATTCTCTTTCCTCTCAAATTCGAGATGAGTGTTGAATGGTGAAACTTGGCGCCGCGCTTTGGCTTATCAGCGTATAGACTATATATGTTATAAAAATAAATAAACTACTCCTTATACTTTTTTTTATATGTAGTAGAATTTGTCAAAATTAGTGTGTTAAATTTATTATTGAATCGGCTCTGCTCCCCTGTAATATCATCGACGAAAATTTATATTGTGTGGACGCGACATCTAGTATTTACTAGCAAATATAGTTAGTCTTAGAATCGAAATTTATCTCAATTAGGTATATTATTCTTCTTTTATGCTAGGCACAATGACGCGTCGATTGAATGAAACTCAAGCTAGACACTGATACTCAATAAGTCAAAAACAACTTTTTCTTGATTGTTCATAAAATAATTTATTATTATAATACAACACATACATTCCTTATTGAATATGTTTCTTTATCTTAATTTGAAAACAAAAAAACAATAAAATTATATTCAGAATAAAATAACCAATAGTATCAGCATTCAGTTTCATTATTTTAATAAAATGTGTATACAAGTCTTCAAGTTAATGAACTTCTGAAATTAACTCACTTCTATACTAATACATACTTAATGTACTGTATTAAATCTTTAGCACAAAACAGTCCTAAAAAATAAGGCCATTGTCCTAACCACATTGTTTGTCTCTTAGTTCATACTTCCCTATCTCGGTCATAAACACGTGTGTCACCATAAATAAGAATAAAACGTGAGGCAAAACAACTCGACCGTCCCTACGCAATGTATCATTGTTATATTCTTTTTGTAGCCTAGCCTATATATCTACGGATTTTGTATTTTTATTTTAAGAAGACTTATTTTATTTTAAGACATTTACTCGAGATACTTATTTTATTTTAAGGCATTTGGTATAAGTAAGTTTGAGTAAGTCAAAATAAATATCGGAATCCTTTTATGGCCAGAGTTTGTTATTTAGGATTTTCTTAGGGTATCAAGTTGAAATTAATATCAAATGAATAAGTCTATAATAATTTGGAGCATAGAAAAGCTCAAACTTCCAAGTCTATGAAACGACTTCCAAAAAATACGAGCGTTTAAGTTTCGTAGGTATATTCCGCATTTGCGTGAAATACGCCGCGTATTTGAACTCTAAAGGACACCTACTAAAATTAAATTAAATAAAAAATAAAAAAGTAATTATATAAGCTATAGCTGTAGTTCAACTTTAAGTTTGTAATTTTTTATAACGTATGCTTCTCGCCTTTTCCCACCTAAACCCACCAAACCTCAGTACGCAAATACTACTCGCATTTGATATATATATATATATATATATATATATATATATATATATATATATATATATATATATATATATATATATATATATATATATATATATATATATATATATATATATATATATATATATATATATATTCAGATCATAGCATAAATATATATTAATCATTTAAAATTCACAAAGCGTGGCCTAATTTTCAGTAGGGTTCGCAACACAATGCCAGTCTTGCCTACGAGAGATCGATATTTTATTCAACAACCGAAATGATAAATTTTGCATAGTAAATTAAATATTAAATTACATGTAATAGAGTTCAAAATGTACTGACAGTAATATAAGGTACATTTTAAGTTGGTTTTTGCAACAGGTGTGCCCTAAAGACTTGACTATGACTATGGAATATAGCTTGAGGGTAGCTGGGTTTTACGAACGATCAAAAGTTTGATTACTTGGTGGTAAATTTCCAAATTTATGTTGATACGGGTCCTTTCAAAATAAACCAGAAAAGGAAAAAGGAAGCTAACATCAACAAAATATATTAAGCAATACAAGCAGTAATCTTAATACTAAAATACATATTATATACTAATCTAAATTCTGGATTTAAACTAAACAACTAAGCTAGATCCTTAATTGTAGTAGGACGCCAGGAGAGTCTTTTTTCTATCTGTATAAGATCGATAATAAGAATGCTAGACGGAAATCTACCAAAGCAGGGCCACGACTATTCCAGGTCTTTTAAAATTCTGACGGCTGATTTGAAGTTTGACTATATAATATTTACTGATAACCAATGTGCTAACACACGTCATCTGTTACATATTAAAATTAATTGTATCATAATAATGTATTATAATATACATTACAGTATTATTTTAGATATTTTGTACGCAAATGTGGAAATATCTTAGGTAAAATGTTACTTGTATTTTTATTAAGTATTTGTAGTATACTTCGTGTTTCGGGATTTTAAGCTTTAGTAAATTTTGTAGTTGTAAGTTAAAGTAGTGTCTTTTATTTTACTCTTTAAAGGATTCCATTAGACAAAAGAATAAAACCACATAAAAAAGAAATGCCTTAGAAGAAAAACTTTATATATTAACTTATAATATATACGAGAAATTTTCTATAGATCTTCATGAAAATACAAAATGAAATGAATATTAAGTATTCAGGTCTATAGTACCTGTCATTCAGAAAAAATAAGTCAACGCAATTAAGGAAAATAGCGTTTATGCTTCATTTTTCGGCCTATTGTCTGAAATTCGCCGCGTAATCAAAACGTTAAAAAAAATCCAAGAAATCAAACCCCAAGGGGATCTTCACGATAACCGGCGCTGTATTGTTTGCGTTTAGCGCTGTCTGGCACTTCTTCCATCTGGCAAGGAATACTAGATTGATGGTCTGGTATTCCTGGAACGTCAGCGATGCCAGATTGATGGTCTAAACGTCAGCCGGTTTGTGGTCGACCACTTGAGAGCTTTAAAAATAGAATTACTTTCATATATATATAATGATACATCAACTCTAAAAACCTCATTAATATGCTACACAACTGAGCGTTTGATTCCATTATTCAACACATTAATACAATAATTAATAAGGCCATGTCTATTAGATACATCAGTAACCACAGCTATACCAGATTAGCCGCAATAATCATTTGTAATTGAACTATTGTATTCTATATTAAGTTTGTATTAAGTTCCTTTACAGATTATTACCATTGTATGAGTAGTTTTTTAGTCGAGAGAAAGTAAGGATAGAGAGCCGTAACCCGCAACTAACTACGTGAATACTTGACTATAAAACGTAAAATCCCGTATTTTGTCATTGATGTTGGAACTTCTCTCCCCACAAGCCATACATCAGGTTTCAGTTTATCAGTCACTCAATAACGAAAGGTTTATATATTAAACATAGATCATATTATATATGAACATTTAATTCATAAGCATAGTAATAGGGGTTGCCGAGTGGTCTGTGCTCACCTTAGAATCGTCTGGTCAAGTTAGAATTTCTTATTGAAAAAAGTTATGGTTGAACACTTTAAAAAAAACCAATTTTTTTATGGAATTACGTCAGGTATAATATGTTGTTTGATAATATTTTCCTTTCGTGGCATTTAACCACATGCGGCCAAGTCCCCCCCTAGAGGACAACTCTCGTTACGCCCATGATTTTAATAATACGACCAGCCATTGTGGCGCGCTGGGATATCGTCTAACAGTAAACGTGAAAACAAAGTATGGCGTCTCGAATTCGACCGTAAAGCAGAGAACGGCGTACGTTATCTACCCCCTATGTGGGAGTTAGCGCGAAGTTTTAAGCAAAAAAAACAATACATCCTCCTGAAAGTTTTTAATATCTACCTATTTATTTATATTCTTATAATATATAATTTCTGGATTTGTAAAAATACTAATAAAATATGAATCTTTTTTTGTCCGTCTGTCCATATGTTGGGTATTATAATAAAATAAAAATATATTTTTTTAAAATGTATTGTTATATTGATAATAAAATTCTAATATAAATTAACCGAAATCATAATTGAAAGTCTTATTATTGTCACATGGTTGATTTTTTTGTTTTATTGCTGTCGTTTTAATTTTTCTGTAGCAGCTGACATAGAAAGCACACTATAGTAACTTTTGTTCACCTTTAATATAAAGCACAAGTAGTAAGCACAGTCAAGACAACTTCCTAATTAGTAATTGTTTAGGATTCAACAGGTCTCCTCAGTTTGATTACACAAAACGCGGCGTTGAATTACGTCTATAAATAAGCATGCAATGCAAGCTGATAGTGAACGATCCTTACTCTCTCTCTGATAAAAACACAAGCTTAAATAAGGCAAATATTAAGAATTACTACATCATTGTTTAATTAAAAGGTATTTATTGTTAATCCGTCAGTCATCACGAGGGTTTCTATGAAAGGTCTTGTTCCGTGACCGACCGACTCCACCCATCGTTTTATAAAAAATACAAAATGTGGGGTGGATCTAACGACCTCTGTTCATTAACTGTAATATTTTTACCGTGACCATAGATTATTCATTGGCGTCACGCAACGTGTTATTAATCGTTAGGAACGCATTGTCCATATTATGTGAAAAATGTTCCCAACGATTTTGTGATGGGATTTTTTTGTTAAATTTGTACGCTGCGAATATTTCAAATGTAATTGGAAAAGTCTTGTTGAAATTTAATACCGTTTATATTTCAGAGATCTGTATTGATATATACTTATATAAAAAATTTAAACATACAGTCAAACTATACAACATATTGCTCCTACATACACAACATACACTTTTCACCAAATATATATTCATAATTCATATAATATGTATATATACTGCTAATATGAACCTTTTAATATCTTAAAAAAATAAAAAAAATGATCGGCTTCACATGGCAGGGTAGGCACAGGGAACCGTAGGAACCGTACCGTAACCGAAAATTTTTACAAGGAAAAACCTATTCCTTTCTCCATTGTAAAGATATTTCAGCAACCTCAAAATAAGGAGTCCATTGTATCATTCTTAGATATTTCGAGTTACGTTACGAATTTACGTGAAAGTTCAATTACAGGAAAATAAATAAAATATACAATTAGTTTTACCATAGCTAAAGCCATTTCCTAAATTGATTATTATGTTTACATTTGTAAAAAATAATCTTAAATTACTGAAATTAATTTGTGCTAATGAAATGACGACGAAATGTGCACATTTCATATTTATTTATCCATGAGCAAATATATACTTAATAAAATCGTCGATTTTCATGATTTTACATACTATTTTAAATTTAATTATTTTAACGGATTAATCGCATCTATATATGCGGATTGGAAATCTTTTTCTGATAACTGTACGTTTCCAACATTTAGCAGGAGTTCGTGATCACGGGTAGATACTATCTACTGGAGAGTTCATTTGAAATATATGCAGTACATACAATATATCGCTACTGTCGCCAATGAATATGTGCCTAAATATTGAAATTAACAAATACGATCGTAGGAATTTTCGATTAACTATTAAAGCGTATAAAGTTAATATCAAGTTCACGTTGCTACGAGTAATTTAAAGTACATAATATTATATAGTGTTATGATAAAAATTACCCACTAATTTCACGAAATATTTATTTTTGTGAAATTTCATGAAATTCTTTTTATCGAATAAAACTATAGGGTATTGATAAAATCGTTTCGATATTCGGTACATGCGATCAGTATTTAGTTGAAATATAATCTAAAAAAAAAATATATTAGACTCCCATTTGAAAATATAATCAAAGCCACAGGTAAAACCGAGAAAATATATAAATATGATAATTATAAATGTATAATATTTTAATTGCGTTAATATATCATATCAATCATAGAATTAATTGTATTTCCATTAATAATTTTTATTATTACACCATCTTGTCTCAGTAGTTATTTGTAAACGTGGTGGTTATGGACATCATTCCTACTCAGAATAATTTCTTGATAAGCGTTGGACAACAAAATTAGATATTAATAGATTTATGTGTCCGCAGATAAATAATTTATTTAAATAAAGTCATATTTAAAATTTAGACTGAAAAAAAAAAAAATTAAACATTATTTACTTCCGGTTACATGAAAGCTCATTAGGTAATGATTTACAACAGTGAATAGATTGATGGGCACGATATTAATAGACGTAGTGTTGGCATGCTGCAAAAATAAACAACACGTGAAATAATCTCAGTAACAAGTTAAAAATAATAAAAATAAAAAAAAATATTAAATTCTATTTTTGTTTTTGTTATGAAGCAATATTCTAGCGTCTGTTTCAAACGTAATGGTTGTGGGTTGGATTCCCATTCGGGGCGAATAGATTTTTTTTAATTTTCCTTATAACAGGATAAAGCGCGGCGTTCAGTTCCGCCACTCAACACGCAATGTCTCGAATATATATATATATATATATATATATATATATATATATATATATATATATATATATATATATATATATATATATATATATATATATATATATATATATATATATATATATATATATATATATATATATATATATACGAAAAATAGATTGCAAAAGCAAAAAAAAAAATATTTTTTATTGCATATATGTATTGGCTCACAGAAACATCAGGAAAAGAAATTATACGCGCAGTCATTATTTTATACGCCGTGGAAACGGTAAAAAAACTTATACGCTGTTAATAGATCGCAAACTGTTTAAGAATATTTTATGAGGGTAAAATACGTCGACATGCCAACACACACGCGATTGGGCAATAAAACCAAAATGCTACCTTAAATATTGTTTTAATTTTCCGACCAGAGCCGAGCAAAAAGTGGCGATAAAATATGCACAAAGAAAAATTAAAGCGCTTACTCATTTATGTATGCACAGTAGTAAACTTTTCGTATTTTCTTGTTCAACTATTGCAAGAGTATATTATTGTGACAACTAGAAGGAATGAAGTAAATTATGACATAGATTCCTCCACTCGAACATAATATCTTGTATTCAGTCAAAAAGCGGGACACTAAATGTTTTAACACGAGACAAAGCTGTAAAGTACAGTTATTTTTTGATAATACTTACATAGGAACAAAGTAGTCTTGGTAGCTAGACATTATACAATATGAGACTTATAAAGATTATAAAGGAAAATAATAATTATAACACACACATACAATAATTTATTCTTTCCAATTGAACAAAATAATACCTCAAGCATTTGCTTCATAACCAACAAAAGTTAAAGTTAACAAATTTTTTGGATTAGCAAATCTCCATTCTCCAATTCATGTATATCGAAAATGACAAACAGAATGCTCTACTTTGCCTAAGCTTATCGGCTAAAGGCATATGTACTTATAAAAACTAAACTGAGTGGGATTAAGAGCCACGATTCGTGGAGTCAGATACGTTTCGTGATATCGGTATATTTATTTTTTAAAATTTAAGCACGTTATTTTATTTGGAATGTAATAATTCATACTCCGAGGTATAGAGCTTATTCATTATATACGAATGTAAACGAATTTTCTTCCTATCCGATTATAATTACACAAAAATTACTAAAGGTTTTGTATATCTACATCACATCTTGATTTCTGAGATAGACGTTGGAACTAACGATAGGTTAAATATATAAATTCCTGAAAGATTATAAATCCGGCATATTCAACTTTGTTAAAGCAACATTATTGCTTTAAGCATCGTAAAAATCTAAATAAAATAAAAATCCAAATAAAATATTTTCTTAATTATGTTAGTTTTTTTTTTTTCAAGATAAAGCAGCAATATTATTTAAACGAGATTATTATAGAACAGTACGTAACATTTACTCTTTTAAAGGCCATGTCGTTCAACAAAGCCACAAACGCCATACAGACATTAGAAGACTTCACTTATGTATGTGCTCCCGCTGTAATTAAGTTTATTAGTGCTTTTAGAAACGTTTCATTAAGTAGTATATTAAAGTTATTAATATTAATTACATGTGAAGTCTCTGGTGAAATTAATTTATCGGCGATGGTTACGATGATAAAATGTTTGTTGAATATTTTAGGAGCGTCATATATATGTATGTATATTCCTTAAATTTAGGATTTTATATTCACTCTTAACAAATGGCTCGATTAATGCTAAAAATTAAAACGAAAACTAAAAGAAAAACGAGATTTTCTTAGCTTAAGGAACCTAGTGTTAAGACACACCGGTCCCCGCTTTTCGCCTTTCGAAGCACTGCGTGTTGAGTGGTGGAACTCTTCACTGCGCTTTTGCTTTTATGCCAGAGCTAAGAAACTAAAAATATTTCATTTGCCCCCAATGGGTTTCGTACCCACATAACGTAGACGAGAATTATAGTTTAGTAAACATTTCATTGGTATATTAACATCGATTTATTTGAGCTTTTTTTGCATTTTATAGTTGATACATTATTAATATTTAAAAAAAATATGTATATTGATTTTTTTCATAATATCAAATTAAATCTATATAAATGTTTATTTTCAATTGATATTATAAACTCATCGACAGTAAGTTTTCATTTGCATTTGGTTAGGATTTGTACTATATAGTAAGTACTTACTGGGTAGTACGTGTATTGTTTCTCTTTAATCTTCCATTTAGTATTGAAATGTTCAAGTCAAGTAATATATTAATAAATTACGCCACATAAAATCTAACATCTCGAATTCAGGACGAAATTGGAGTACGGAGTGTGTAGATACTAGGTCATCTCTGTTTATCCTTCTATATGCGGGATAATGCGTGAAACGTGCGAGTTGGACTCACCCACCGCACCAATTTCATGATAGTAGGTCAGGGACAAGTACAACCTTTTTTGTATGAAATATACTATAGATATACTGTTCTGCTCTGGTCTTAAGTATTGGCGTTGCGAGCGAGCCAGTTAGCACAATTTACTTCGTCAATGTCATGTTGTATGGAGAACACTCGGAGGAGATTATAGAATGCATGTAAGAAAGAAGTCCCGTAACTAAAGATAAAAATACGTATAAATTTTGATTTTTCAGATATTTTCCTCTGTTTGTACTGTGAAGTCTACCCTTTTTCCGATTTTCATAACTCTAAGTTAATGGAAAGTTATGTAGGTTTTGACAAAGCGTCGATTTTCAAACAATATGCGATAAAAAAGTAGCATATACTCGTATCTCTTGCTTGTGTTGGATTAGATGTTTTTTTTGTACTTTAAGGGACTATAGATATATATGGTATTATTAATATTTCAGCTTGGTACCTCCCTGTAAACTTGAGAAAAAATATCTTCGACAGACGGACAAACTGACAAACGGATAACAAAGTGATTTTCTAGGGATTTGGTTATTTATTTTGAAGTATGGAACTCAAAAAAAGAGTTACCTATGTATTATTTACTATTATTATCTTTTTATATGTATAATTTTTACTTTAAATAAACATTTTTCATTAATAAATTTTTGTAAGTGTTGTCTTCCTGCCATATAGGTATTGTTACTATAATATTTGTCTTACGATCTGGATTTAGAATATAATTAAATTGCGGCTGCGCCCACTAAGCAGGTTCTGCCGAGAGGCGGTCAATAAATCAGTGCGTTTCGGGATACACCTCAACGTGTTTCTAATAAGCTATGGGATAACTCAATATGTGGTTTTATAGAAAATTCTACTACTTTTATATTAATTCTTTTAATGTGCTATTCCATACTAAAGAAAGAAAAATACTTTTAGACAAAACAATTTACGTGGTAATTTCGCTACGATAAAATTTTCATGTTTTTCTAAAATGTCTATAGATTTACAATTTTAGCAATTTTTTATACTATTTAATCATTTTACAGTTTCATTTTTATCATAAATTACTTTATCAAAAAGTGGAGAAATAATAAAAGACGGTTGTTTTATGAATCAAGATGAAAGCCGACTATAAAATTGTGAATCCATCTTATTTCACGTGAAAATAACGAAAAAGTTTACAAAGTTCAAGAGGTATAAAAGCTCGATGTCCAAGTTTATATATTTTCCTTCTCATTACCATACTTACGAGTAGAACATTCTTTAATTATGTCGGCCCTTGTGATAGGCACTGCGTGGTTCCTGAAATAATAAAAATGTCACGATGTTACTGTTTTGCTGACAGCAGCAAATAAAATATAAATAATTATTAAAGCTTCGTAGTATTTGTGCTGAGATATAGTCTTTATGTTGCAAGAACTACAAGCAGTTATTAGCAAGAACTATAATTATAAACTTAAACAATAATTATTTCAAGAATAGCAAAAAGTATATTTTAATTAAACGTAAATCTTAGTACAACATGAAAATTATGAAATAAAATATCAAAACGCCAGTGATACCATTATATAATTTCAAAAAAAAATTAAATTTATGCATTCTATAAATTCACTTGCTCCAAGCAAAAGTGCCACAGGTGCTCTACACTTGGACCGTGTATCATCTGACGTTGAATAATTCAACAGATAATTGCGCTAGCTTGTCAGCTTAAGTAAAGCCTTTTGACGATGGCTACACGTTTGAATAGATTCCTATAACGATTTCTGTTTATAAATAACCTCGAAATTTGTGTGCAAAATAAATTTACACCACACACAACACACATCTCAAAGTGTGACATATTTCATTTCAATGTTATATTATTCCTTTATCGGTTAGACCAATACATTCTGTAGCAGATAGGAAAATTTTTGATAGGATCAATAAACGGTTGTTGTATATAAACTACAATCTACGCGTGATGAATATTTACTAGTCAAAGTGCCTTTTTGCCGTATTTTGGTTAATAATAAATTTTTCGTTTTTAATTGCTAGTGGTTTTGGAAAGAATGTTGAATAAAGGAATGCGGCGTTTCATTCTGTCGAAGCTTCATTTTTTTTAATTGACTTTTAAGGTTATTAGACGCCAAATTTTTATAATCATAATATGAAAACGTAAATATTTGAAATATAAACATTTCTCATTGTAGCTTATGCGTTTATTAAAGAACCCTTTACATTAAACACACATACATACGTTAATTAAAGTAAGCATTTAGTTTAAGCTAATATAAACACGCCACGAGACAACCACTGGCGTGTGTGTCCATTGAGTGAGGTGTGAACCACCTATAGTGATTAGTGGCCGACTTTACGTCCCCGAGTAAGAATCAAATCCACAACTATCGCAAGACATTATTCTATAGCACCATGAAGTTGTAGAGTATACCTATATTATAAAAATATATCATTACAATAAAATATTTTTCTAACTTGATTTATAAATGTCTACCTTTTAAGCTACGTCATCTGAGCTTTTTATATTCAAAGTCTACGAAGAAAAAATAGGGACAATGTTATTCTTGTGTTTCAGGCGAACGTTTTATGCAGACGTTACATAGATACCGTATGTATGAAATATACGGTATTTTATTCATGAATATGAGATAGGAAATAAAAACAAAGTAAGGTTCAGTGCCATGCATAATTTGAAAGATATAATGGGTTAAAGAAAGCGGAAAAGTCAACACGACTAATTTCGATACTGTTCGGAAAAAAAATTATGTTTATTTTTTATTTGTATAAAATATAAATATAAAAATACACAATACAAAAGAAAAAAATTAAAAACATTGTACACAAGTCGATCTAATGTTAAAATGTCTATGTTAAAAAAGTTATCATTGGTTTTAAATATTTTTTTAGTTTTGTTAATAAATAGTTTTAATATATTGTGGACATAGCATTTATTTACAAAAAGATGAACTATATTTAATTATATCACATATTATGACATAGTATATTCGTCCTACTGTATATATTGTACCTATACCTAATATGAATTCTCTTGTTTTATTACGATTCAAGAAGGAAGCTGAGGACGTAGTTCTGCTAAGAGAAAAATCGTCCTTTTTACCCCTAAAAAATATAATGCTTTAGGATTTGTTAAGGGTTAAGGTATACAATACAAAATTATATTCACTATGTATGTATATTTATTTTAATTTTACTTTTTTTATTCATTTGAAATCAAGTTGACATAATATTTTGTCGTGGTAATTATAATTATATCTAATCAATACGTGGTGGTCTTATTTTTAGCTTAATGTCGAAACACTCCATTTTTCGACTTTCCACAAAAAATCAAGAGCGTGACAAAACTTAACACTCGCTGCACTTTATTTTTCCAGAGATCAGAGAGATCTTTCTTTGTTTCTCATAAAATTAATCTATTTCTCTTATTTAGTGTATATCGGACACTTCACGGTTTACAGTCAAATGTATTTATTATTTTGATAATGAATCTATAAAATCTATATATCAATCGATTTAATAAACAGTCAGACAGTTGGTACAAAGAACTAAACCTATTTCATACTAAAGTTTTCCATTAAACACAAACGAATGCACGTTACTCAATTTTAATTATAGCATTCTGCGCCAGTACCTATCGCGTTCGTTAAGTTGATTAATTGTATAATTATTGTTCTGTGGATTAATTTCTCTTGTATTTACATACTGGCTCTGATGTAGTTGACATGGATAATTAAGTTTAGACCATTTTGCTGATTGTAAAAACTAATATATTGAAGAGTTTGTGGCCATTGGAATGTGTTTAGAGCGCTTTTAATATAAGCGCCATGATTGTTGCCTTTATACTAATCCTTTATTTATGCACCCTCATGGCGCAGTGTGACGATATATGATTGTACAGACGATAGTTATGGGTTGCATCCCGCTCAAGTAAACGATGATATTTTTATTAAATATGTATGTGTAATGATATTTGTAGATTAATACTTTTGAACTTTTCTATACTCGTTTATACAACTCCGTTGTAAGCTCGCTTGTGTGTTCGTTATAAGAATTGGCTTTCACCGAAAACCACTGCATGCGGGCAGCGTGAGATCAATTGTCATGAAGACCCTCGGAGAGGCCTATATCCAGCAGTGGATGTAAATAGGTTGAGATGACAAAAAATACTGTATATATAAAGCGTAAATGTAGACTCATATATGTACCTTAATACATTACATAGGTACATTATTAAATTAATGGTTCTAAATTACATATATATATATATATATATATATATATATATATATATATATATATATATATATATATATATATATATATATATATATATATATATATATATATGTATATATATATATATATATATATATATATATATATATATATATATATATATATAAACAGAGCCTAAAAATAATAAGCGAACAATCTAGTCTTATCACGCAAAGATAGCAGGCATTAAGTGTACTCGCTATAAATCTTGCACTCCATTCAACGAAGGAGTTATAAAAAGGTTTTCAATAACGACTATCCGAGCTTGCTATTGGTTTTGATTACATCGCTTTGTGTAACGCCATCTGTAACATCTCTACGTGATCATTTTTTGCTCATTGGTTTTATTTGAAATGTTCTAAATGAATTTCAAATTTGAAACATAATAAGTTTCATTGAAAAATTAATATAAACTTGTTTAAAATTTGATTAGAGCAAGAGTAGAATATTTTTTTATTTATTTCTCTTTTACATTTACCTTTTTTTTGGAAGTTGATTTTTGACTTGAAAGATCCTGACATTACAATCGTCATTTCATTCCATCCGGTCGATATTCAACATCTATTTACTATGTAAAAAAAACTACTTCCTTTACTTTCAACTTTCGTTTTTAATATTCATAGCTTCTCGCTATATCCTACATAAAGCAGGTTACGCAAAGCCTAGTGTAAAGACACTCAATTCTACACATTCTACCCAATTTTCGAGATATTGCGTGTTGAATGACAGAAATCAACCCCGCGGTTTGTTGTCTTACCAGAGCGAAGAAATAAAAATAAATCTATGTATATGTATTATACTTAATATTCATAAAATAAGTAAAATATGATTTCAAATGATTTTATATGAAAAAAATACAAAAGGTATTATGATGAGCTTTCAAGATGTTTTTCATTAGACTCTTTTGTGCTTCCAGTCATCTGCCAGACCGCTACTTCCTTCTTATCGTTCCATTGTAAAGGTATACCGCTCTTCGCAAATGAATGCTTTAACAAATTGCATGAACATAAATCTGTGTTTTAGGATAATTTAGAAGTATTTCAGAAGTTTGGTATTTCAGAATATAGTATTATAATAAATGAGGTTTATAAGCACACTGGTCTTTATAACTATTTAGCATTATGTAGTTGTTAAATACTAGCGGCCTGCTCAAGTTATCGCCCATTATAAATCTTTGAAGTTCTTGAATTAAATTACTGCAATTTTCATTTTGAATCACTCTGTCAATTAATGAAAATCGTATATAAAACTTATTTGTTCCTCACCTAGAAAATGTATGTATGTATAAAAATGCATCATTTATTGCAATCATTTTATATGCATTTTTTTAAGTAGGTATAGTAAAATATATGTAAGTTATATGTTATCTATATATTATGTGTGAGCAGACTCTATTTAAATTTCTTACAACCATTTAAATTAAGCATAATATCCACTTTTGACAATTGGAATTTATATTATTGCAAATCCATTTCTACACAATTCCTTTTTTACTATTTTATATGTAGCTCTTTTTAATTAGTTTTACCTGCTATTTTTATATATTTTATAGAAAATGCTTAAAATTATATTTATACTATACTAAAAAAAAACTATTATTTCAATCTTTTCCAACAGTGAAATATAAGTACTATGTACTGCGAGCTATCATCGTAAATAGAACGGGTTTATTTTTTAAAAAAATCTAGGGATACTGTATTACCGTATAAACTATCTTAAATGTAGATAATAGGCTTCAAGTTTTGTAAACTAAAAACATATATATATATATATAATATATATAATATATATATATATATATATATATATTATATAATATATATATATATATATATATAATATATATATATATATATATATATTATATATATATATATTAGATATATATATATATATAGTATATTATATATATATAATATATATTAAGATATTAATAAATATATAATTATTTATATAATTATTTTATTATTATTTTAAGTTATATGTAGGCAATTCATAAGAATATTTTCACTAGACCAACTATGGTTATTTTGTTACTAATTGTAAACATATTTATATCAATAATATAATATAATTTTATCTGCTTGTTCACAGAATGGCGGGGTGTAGCTTAAGCGCAGGGTGAAGGAGCAAGAGCGATGAGCGCACCCGAGCCTCTGGTGCTTCAAGCACTGCAAGGATACACCGAACAGAGCGACAAGTGGCCTGGACCACGAGCTGTTAAAATATATATAGCTTCAGTCTACAATGGTAAAGACTTTTTTCACATTTTTTTCACTTTTCTATTTATTTATACTGTTGATTGATAAATTAAAATAAAAAAATAAATTAAATAAATAAATAAAAATGTAAATTCATAAAAGGAATCATTCAGTTATATTTAGATACCTCTATCTTGAGATAAAGATTTTTGTGAACTCTTCCATTCAATCTTTAGAAGTGGATTTTATACATAAAACTACGGAATATTTTTAAAATGGCTGAAAAGTGACAAAATGATAATTTGAACACTTTGCCTGTCCACTAAACACTCTAAGATAATTGGCCTAGGCAGTTTTATATATTTAAAATGTGCCATATCTAAGTGCAAGTGAAAAGCAAATCCACAACTACCAGGTTTTAACAAATCTAAAGTCACTTCTAAATTGAGCTACAATGGAGTAAATAGATGAGGAATTAAATTTAGTCGCAACTCGGAAGGCCAGTCGTTTAACCAGTCTAATTTTCGCGACATACAAACGTGAGTCAACTGTCATTAGCGCCATAAAGCTGTGATCGACTAATTGCGACTAGTTCACTATTCACGTAGTCTCACTTTAACTAAAGAAACTACTAGCACTAAAAAGTCACGTGCATTGATTGTCTTCATAATATGCAAATATATTTTCATCTATAAATTTGGTATATACTATGTATTATTTTTTATAGATTTCCGTGAAGAACGACGTCAGATCCTTGAATTAGTGGGCCCAGAGTTACAATCTACATACGATGACCGATACATTGAGGTATATAATTATTTTAACCTAAAATAAGTATTGTTTATTTTTAATTTCCTATTAATAATAAGCTATCCAACAAACTGTAGTTTTATACAACATTTTATGTAATTTACAATATGGATGTGACAAGAAGTTTCTTTAGAAAAATAGAACAGTCGGGATCCAATTTTCAACTAATTATATAATACATATTCCTAATGAAGAAAGGAAGAAGTAATAAGTTTATTTTTTATATTTTTTTTATTTTACACTTTTCAGTGACGACTTATTAGCATTGTTATTAGGTACTAAAATATATATTTACAAATAGTGAGATTAACTGTTTAAACGATTTCAAACTATTAAATATTCTAAATATTATGTATTAAAAAATGATTTTAGTTAATATAGTTAATAGATTTTTTTAGGCTAAGACGAATTGACTGACTTAAAAATTTTTAAAATCGGTTAACCCGTTTGTTCGCTATTACGCCACATAGAAACATAACAATGACATTCGATAACGCAGGTTCGATGGTACAGCAAAATAAAGTCTTGAAAAATTTTAAGATCCCCCCCGGTTACATACTTATATGTGTATAAACAGATTGATGGCAGTGGACGCGGCGAAATAGGCATTAGGCGGGAACCGTAGATAAAGTGTGTTAATAAAAATAATAATATAAATTTGAAAGCAATATAATTTTTGAAAACAATGAAACAATTTGCTTTTTGACAAAGCTTTTATTGAAAATATCCAGTACAACTATAGTACTTATTAAGATGAATTTTCGGTATTCTTTTGAACATCACGCTAATTTTCACTCTGTGCCTTGGGGCTAAGTTTAGTAAAGGATTTTTTCTAATGCCCCTTATAAAAGTTAATCAGCTTTATCAGCGAGTTTTACTGAAGCTTAAGTATTCTGCATATTAAAATACCATCCTTAGTTTTATATACAAACAATCATGACCCTAGCTTTTACATTTAACGAGTACAAGTAGTATTATTTAACATAATAATAACAATATATTTCTATATTAATTGTAAATGAGTAGCTTGTAAAATCTTCATTGTAAAAAAAAACAGAATATAACTAAAAAATAAGTGAAATAAAGTAGAACAAAAATCTTTTTAGATAAGGTATAAAATTTGAATGTAGCGGTTTTATTCGCGTCTCTTGGAAACCTTCCGAAAGACGCAGGTTCAAATCCCGTTACGTTCAAATTTTATATTTTCTAGAAAATATTTTTCTTTCCCTATTGTAGAATAACAGATACTAAACAAAAGTACTAAAATAAAAAGATATATGTAGAAGTACTAAGATATATTTACCACACGATATTTTGTATATAAAAAAACAACAATTGTTTTAGATAGTTGATCTAAATAGATGTGTGATAGGCTATACGTGCTTAGTGTTTCAAACATAAATCCGTAATAAAATTTACAGCCGGAAGTCCAGAAAGTACCCGTCCAGGTTTTTTACGAACTTTGCTACTTAATTCGTAATTTATCACGTGCGGTGAAGGAGAACTTTGTGAGGAAACGTGCACGTTACAACTTCTACAAGGTTTTATTTGGCCACTCTCGAAGGTATATTGTGATGAATAACTTTTCGTGAAAAATGGCTGCTTTATTTATATTTCAAATGATATTTGAAAATATATTTTTTAATTTTATTTATAAATCATATTTTTATTAAATTTACAATAGGTACAATTAATTTACTATTTATTTTTTTATTACTCGTCGTTTTAAAAGTGTTATATAAAACTATATTCCTTTTCTTAGAGTATAAAATTTATTTAATTAAAATTTAAGTTTTAAATTGTTTAAAACTTAAATTATCTTGAATTCCATTCCTTTTAAACAAGGGAAAGTCTTCTATTGATATTATATTTATATGCAATTAGTAAGACTACATAATAAATCCTTTTGTTATTAATTCATTAGATTAAGTAATTATGATCTGAATACGTAAACAATGTGGGTAAATACACGTCGCCATTTTATTGACGCAGAAAAACCCAATGTATCCAAAATACCAAACAGTCTGAATCTGATGATAGCTCAGATAAATGTTTTGAAAAATGCTATCATCTTTTTAATTTTTCCTAAACAATCATTATTATATGTCGCAAATATTATTCTAAATTTAATTTTTAGCAGAATGATGCAGCAGCTGAGCCTGTCAGCATTAATAATGAATTGAATGCCTTATCATATTTCAGTCCGTCAGTTTAATCCTAAAATTGAATTTTATGATTAAACTAGCTGCTGGCTATTTTGTAGAACTTGGTATTTGAAAATTTTAAATATACTAGTTAATCAAATTTCTCATATAAAGATATAGTGTGTTTTTTGAAACATAAACAATTTGATATTAGAAATAATAGATTATTTTCTATATTGTATTGGTTAAATTTATTTTGTCCCGATCGGATTTGTCGAGCAACTAGTCCATAAATGTCACATCGCGGTACAAAGCAGACGTGCAGTTTCATACACAGCGTGTCATCTTCGCAATACAAGATCAATAAATCGTTCGATTGGTTAATTTCTTAGTTTACAGACTAGTCACAAGTTTTAGGTAAAATCACAACACGCAAACTTATATATTTTCATACATTACAACAAAAATATTTAGAGGAGAAGCGTTCAATTTTAGATTTAATTATCGATTATGTACTTCTTCTTCTTCTTCTTGGCATTAGTCCCGGCTGTGCCAGGGTCTGCCTTCCGACTAAGCCTACTCCACTTTGCACGGTCTTTAACATCCTCAGTGGACAATCTATTGGCTCTCATGTCTTGTGTCACGACATCCAGCCATCGCTTCCTTGGGCGTCCGGGTGGCCTAACTCCAGGGACAGACATATCAAGGCACTTCCTTCCGACATAGTTCTCAGATCGGCGCATAACATGGCCATACCATCTCAGGCGACGCTCTTGGAGCTTATCCGCTACGTCACGGACCCCAAGACTACCTCGAATGAATGTGTTGCGTATGCGGTCGGACCGCGTAACGCCACACATCCATCTTAGCATCTTCATCTCCGTGACGTGAAGCTCCTGAGTGTGCCGAGATAATGTTGGCCAACATTCGCTGCCGTATAAAAGAACCGGTCGGATAATGCTCTTGTATATCAGTCCCTTGAGCTTGGGCGGTATTCTGCTATCGCAGACTACATCAGTGACCTCCCGCCATTTGGCCCAGGCAGCGTTTATACGGGCATGGATGTCGTGGTCGATTATGTACTTATCTATATGAAAAGGAAATGTGCTTTATTCTATTCAGTTATGTTAACATAATTTCTATAGAATCATAGTACTATTTCGAGTATCTACTCAAATATTTACATTTAACATATACATTTATCACAATATTAAATCAATATAAAATATCTGAAATCAATATGTATCTTTTTTACAACTTATAATTTAAATCGATTTTAAATAATGTTAATAAAATAATATAATACAAATTAGAATATTGGCTGTTTTCTTACTTATAAATCTTGGCTTTTTACATCTAGAGTATAACAAGAATCGATACTAAAGAATACCAATAAATCAAAATAGATTTGACATTGATTCATCTCATATGTAAAGAATCAGATACAATATAAGAGTGTTTTTTATGAGAAAGCAAATTATGTCTAACTACCCTTTTACCTACCTCTTCGCCTCCGTGATCAAATGGACCTAACTAAGAGGACACATTCTAATCGCCCGAGGTAACTGTGAATGCAGGTAGAGGGGATTACATTGAAAAGATTATCTTAGATATACGGAGTACTTCTGGTTCTTCTTCTCTTTATATATGGAGTATCCATAATAGTAGTTCCTTAGTCGTTCAAGTGTTGTTAAGCTTTATATTATCAGTATAGATATAATTAGCAATAAAAAAAGCTTCGCTGACACGATGATATTAACATATAATTAAAAATATTTATCAATTTATTCGACACAATATAATCGTTTATTAAAAACTCAAATTTAACCGCATTCCAGTGGGCGTGTGTACACAAGTGTTCATAATTGCTCTATTTATAGACAGTCCTAGCTGATTGAAGTCCTCGTGGCAGCGTATGCTTATAGCAAAAGCTTTAAGTCAAACTGATAAATCACCTAACATTATACACGTTTCATTTGTTACTAGCGACTCGCACGCGACTTCGCCCACTAGAAGTACATTAAAATTTATTTAGTAAATTGAATTTCATTCGTTTATTTGTACGCACTTCTAGTGACTTAACTACGATCTTAACGTATATTATCGTAATATTCTTTCAGAGATTCAGATCCAGAGTCTTCTCTCAAGCTTGACATCATTCTACTGAGTGCATGAGTGATTGCAGTTCCTTCAAGCCTTATATCCCTTAATCTGTCTATTTTTGACAATTAAAGTTTCAACCAAGTCAATTAAACAATTATTATGTAGCAAATTTGGCGGAAATAAATACTTTAAATTGGTAAAACTTTTTTTATGAACTAAACATACACACATAGCTTTACGCTTTATCTCTTTATCACTGCGGTAAATTTTTATGTTTTCATTAGGTGTTTTTGTATCTTTAGTGTGGATTAATACTTTAAAAATGATAAAAATAAGCCATTACTTTCATCAATTTACCACAAGTATTATTTCACAAGCATCGCGTTTATTCTATGACAACTCAACGATTTATCGCGCGTATAGTAGTTCTCCACTTTCCGCTCGAATTCGAGGTATTACTTATCAAATAAAAAGCAATTCCTCCAAGTGAAATTCCCAGTACTAATGAGTTTACAGATAAATAATAAAAAATATAAAAATATTAGAAAAAAATCGAATTTTTACTAAGGTATACATAAAAATTATACTTATATACCAAAAATTTATAAATTAATTACTTTAATCTTTACCTAATGAAACCAACTTATTCGTAATAAAGCTAATAAACTCTTACACAACAGCATTCGTAGAAGTTGTACGTTGGTATTTGCGTCATACTAACTACTAACTTCGTCACTGCTGGCGTTGAAGCGAGAGAAGTCCTGACGCTTGAACTTTGAAATTGTTCCGCACAATATATTGAAATGAACTGAATTCATTTGAATTTAGATTAAGCGACATATGCAGTTTCTTCAGCTTCAAGAATCTGTCACGTTGGATTAGACAAAGGGTGCTTAGAGCTTTATAATTCCCTTTTCTACTTTTATAATTGAATATATATTTATTTTTGTGTGATTTGATGTCTTGTCAACTCAAAAGTCAGAAAATATAGATATACTAATAATATAAAGCTGAAGAGCTGGTTGTTTTTTTGTTTGAACGCGCTAATCTTGGGAACTACTGGTTCAAATTGTTTTTTTAATTGTCTATTTATTGAGGAAGGCTACAGGTTATATAACATCACGTTGTAACTAATAGGAGCAGAGTTGCAAATGAAAAATGACGTGATAACGGGTATAATTATATTTTAAGAGCTTTTCTTGCATGCGCTAAGTAAACGGTGAGAGTTACGTAAACGTCGTATATTCGTATAAAGTCGTATAGTCGTATAAAGTTATATAATATACAAAATTGCTCCCCTTGAAAAGTTCCAAAAATAAATCCACGACAGCATATGTCTAGCTTTAAAGTTTTTTGATTATTATTATTGATTTAACTCTGCCTATTTGGAAAT
This sequence comes from Dione juno, assembly GCA_037127375.1. NCBI lineage: Eukaryota > Metazoa > Arthropoda > Insecta > Lepidoptera > Nymphalidae > Dione > Dione juno. The sequence continues at coordinate 3,165,685 of JAXRJS010000048.1, forward strand.
GTGATGGTTCTGAGTTTAATTCCGGCTCGGGGGAGTGAAACATTTTCATTTCATTCCGTTCAGGTAACAAGACAAAAGCGCAAATCTTAAAGTAGGGCGGAAATCGGGTAACAGAGTGTTTAAACACTTATTTTCCTCTACTTCCCTATTTGTGGAGGACATCGTCTATTATTACAATTTTAATTATAAAAATAATATAAATAAAATTTTTAAAATAATATTTTTATTTTAAAACCTTTAATTGTAATTCATTTATAAGTATACTTATTTTCAACCTTTGATACTTGAAAAAGTTATATAAAATTCCTTTTTACATCTCTATCAGTTCGAGTTCGTGGACATGCACTATGGCACAGACGGCGGCGACGAGACCAATCCGGCGCTACTGAGCTACTATCTCGATGAAATACGCTGTTGTAACTTCACCTCGAAAGCTGGATATTTTCTGGTATTTTCTTTTATCCTACTTTACGTTGTATTTTCTATAATGTGATATATTTTTAATTTTTTTCTGATTTTTTAATGTATTATAGTTATGGTCTCTATTTATTTTGTAACGATTTAACCTGTTGCTATATTATATAGTCTGCTCTGGGAAATTTTTCCAGTCTGAGTTCATTTATTTCTACAAACTAGGGCAGTTGCTTTAACTTTTTTACAACTTTACTTCACTTTAATACTTTTTAAAAAGTAAAATAACAAACGTGCCCCAGCCAGTAATAAACATAAAAAAATTATTCTATATAACTCTGAATATAATATAATAGTGTGATAATAAGTGATACAGCTACTTTACATTAGTTTGTTTGAAACATGATTGAGCCCAAGTCCAGTATGTCTGTCAGTCTGCCAGTCGCTTCCTAACTGCGCCACGATGACATCAATATCTGATTTGTGCCAACCAAATGACTATGCCATTAAAAATAATTAGAGAACTATTTCACTAATAATATTGAAAAGAAAAAGGTCAATTATTAAAATTGTATATCCAATTACAATACAATTGGGTCAATTACATTTTAAGTAGTCTTTGTTTCGAGTTTGGTCGTTCGCTCTTTAAAAGTCCCTATTAATGTTAACTTAATTGTGCGACAAACTGAAAATATTCAACATTCTTTTTTTGTAAGTTATAAAAATAATATTTGCTTGTATAGTTTATTTTCCTTACTTATTTTGAACTTGTATTTAATTTATTTTAAAAGCAGATTGTGTGGCATAATATTTGATGTCGCTATTAGTGATTTTGTAATTGTCTAAAAATATTTAAATTATTTTTATATCTTTGCTCATAACAATGCATTGAGTTTCAAAAACACATGTTTTCATGAAATAAATATATTAAATACGTATTATACAAATAAAATTTATAAATAAATAAATATAATAATATGTTATGATAAGACTCATATATGCACTTTTTATCTCCACTTGTGTCCATTAAGAATACAGCATATAAAAAAAGAACAATATCTTTTTTAAGAAACCATAATTATTATAAATTTTCTAGAATAATTGATTGTGTATGTTTACTTAGTGTTTCGTCGGAGGCGATGCATCCAGTTATCAACCGGTGCTACCATTCAAGATCAATGCTGAAACATTTGAAATGTTGGTCAAATCGGACTCGCCGCAGACAAAGCTCATACGAACATGTTACAAGCTGAACGACGATGGTACCTATCATTTGGATGGTGAAGAAAAATGGTATGTACATTTTGTATACATTAATATTATACAAGTAATATTTATACAGTTATATTTATATATAAAATTTACCGATAAAAAAGTTATAATGATTTACTATTTTTCATTCTACGATCTTTTTAACACCTAGGTTTATTTATAAATTATTATATATAATTAAAATAAAGGTGATTATTATATTCTGTCAGTCATGTACTGGCAATGGCAGTCATATAAAATACAATTTACTAACCACATATTCTAAATAATATTATATTCTTATTAAATTTATGTAACTATGGTCAATAGTTCTAAATACATTGTCAGTGGACGTAATTACACAAATGAGGTCGAGCACAGCTTAACATTTAAATTAGATTGTGTGATATTCCAGATCTATGCTGATTAATATTTCAATGCACCAAATCATGATTGGAAATGTATACACGCAAATACATCGCTGTATTCTCTAACAAAGAGGCGAGCACAAAATGTCGGGCGTTTAATATTTTTAATGATTTTTAGTGTATTTATTAATGTAACAACTATTGCGTGGTGAAATAAATAAATAGATAACTAGTGGGTCAATTAAAACTTAATTTCTGTAAATAATATTTGTCGTAATAATAATAACGTAAATTATCTTAAGCTCAAATAACATGAGTCATGACTGATCAAAGTCCAAAAAAATTACTTACTATATCCATTACTGTCAAATCATTTGTATTTTTCGTAGCCGCAATTCTAATTCCAGAGGGTCGCTATTTGTCACTGTAATTAAGGAAAGTGATATAAATCGTGGGATATAAGGAGCATTCTTTTGTTCTGTATTATGTTTTATTTCCGAAAGTATTATATTTGAAATAAAGCTTTGAAAATAGTACATTTTTTTGACATATTTGCAATTACAATAATCACAGTTATGATATATAGGCTTTATCTAGGCTTAGCAGGAAATTAAGAATATTCTGTTTCTTTTTTTTTTTGGTATATTGTAGAACCAGATTGAGCCATTTGTGCACATGCACACTTTTCTTTCATTTAGTTAGAAGAAAGAAAGTCGCTGTACTTTTCTCCTAATTATTACTTACTTTTTTTTAAATCATTACGTATTCTCAATGTGCCCAAATGACCTATAATAAACAAATATCGTGTGTCGTGTTAAAAAATAATTATGTGCATGGAAAATATATATTTTTTCCTTTTATATACTATAAAATACATATATATCATATAGTATAGTCATATAGTACTATAGTACTATAGTACTACTAGTCATATAGTAATATCATAAAGTACAAGAATCTGACTAACTTCTTATAACCTTCAAGTTATACATACATTTCTGTACATAAATATTGCTTCACATACGAGCTTAAGATTTTCTCATTCCGCTGAAACGAGAAAACCGGCGAAACCTACGGCAAGATTACCTGCATTATTCAATATGTTCTGACCCTACTACGCCTTAATGCTTATGTAGGTACGTAAAAGGTTATCACGAATTGGATCAAAAACTATTTGGGACCCAACGACGCGACCAGCAATATTTCATTTCATAATTTATATTTATCTTTTACATATTTTTGCGTTCAATCATTCGGAATTATAGATTAAGTTTATGCTTTAGCTTTATTTTTCCATTTTTTTTTGTTTTGTGAAATTCAAATTTGAAACATTGATGTAGCGAACGACTACAATCACACTCACATCCGTCGCGTTTACCATCAAACGTTGCCAACGCACCACGATGGCCTCTGCGTGTTGTAAGTGGCCGTCGCAACTGCGCAGCAGCTTCACCCCCTTAAACTGTGCGATTATTATTAGCTGAATCACATAACAAATTCTCAATGTTATCGGGTTTTTTTTTCTCAATGTTATCTTTATTCGGGTTATCGGGTTATATAAATGAAAAGCATTTAATAATAGAAGTAAAACGATTCAAATGTAAAATAGAACAGAATTTCCTTTAGTAAGTTTGTGCAAACTTCATTTTACAATTCGATTTATGCGAAATCGACAGAAAAAATCCATTGAAACTAAAATTAAGTATAGTTAAATTGAGAAGAATGTTAGCAACTTGTTTACTTTTAATCAGGTATAGTGATTTACTTGAACGGGAAGAACAGCGGAAGCGGTTATCTACAGTTCAGAAAGTTTTCAATACGTTGGCTCTAGAAGCGCTGGAAGGCGGTGCGAGTGTCGGCGATTTGTTACGAAGCTCTGTGGAAATACAATGTGAAACCGCACTTGGTAAGTAATTGTATATAATATTAATATTTTTCTTATATATTTTAATACTTAGATATATTTTTAAGATTGACGTGATTAATAATTTTGGTAGCACCAAGATTCTCCATATAGAGACAATTTAGACAAAAAAAGTTGATTTAGATGTTTAAATCGACGCATTTCTATTTCAAACATAATACACATACAAATTGTAATATTTACTTGAATCAGAAATGAGAACACTGACACACATACGCACTACTTAAAAAAATCCCATATATTTATATAAACATCAGACTCTATGAAGAAATGAAATCTGGGAATAATACAACAAAATTAATGAATAAGTAATTAATAAAGGCATTCTCAGTGGCGTTTTAATCATGAAAATTGTTCAATAGTTAACCCAATTTCCCGAAAACGATTTCGCCTGCATTGAAATATCGCAACGCTCATTGCGTCACTTGTTGATTGCTTCGAATAAAACAAAAATAAACATGCATCTACCTTATAAGCTGTTTCTCTCAGATATTGATGGTTGTATACTTGTACTTCTCAATTGCGTTCTATTTCTCGCATTATATATAATGTAGTTGTATTAAAGCATATATTTTTATTTTTTATATCATCTACAAGAGAATAATATGCTTCATGATTATTTCATTTTATTATTAAATGATCAAAATTTGTTTATATGTTTTTCTTCACACTGTATCATATATATATAGCAGCGTAGGCAGTGAGAAGATCCAATACCCAATATACCAAGGGTGTCAAAGCACACAGACAATTCTCCGTTCTCATTTTCGTTAAGCTATACCTACATATATCATACTAATGTAAGAATATTTTAAAATACGGTTTATTTACATCGCTTAAAATATTGTATGGACAGCTAGCGCCGTGCCTTTATTTGATACATTATTAATGTCATACATTCTAAAGGCGAGGTGTTTCATTTCATACAATCTGAAAGCTATACCGCTATACCGGACAGAATTTATAAAGAACTCGTAGACAACACGGAATGCATTATTGTGTTCAGAGAGAGAATTTCTAGAGCGAAAATTTATCTAAGCGAAATATATTAAATTGATGGGATAAAATAAAGTTCTGATAATACAATTGGAATTCTTAGGGTTTTTAGGGGATGTTAAAACATTTTAATGTAAAACTAAATTTCACTAGAAAAATTGGTTATATTAACAACTTTTTTCCAGTCATTTTCAACCATTGTGACACCGATATGCGAAGCTATTGGGCACGCATTACTTTTTGATAGACAAGCAGATTTAAGGCATAATATAATAATATAAGTTATTACTTCCGACTATCACTTTCACATGCAATATTTAAATTTTCCCGCTCTTGTAAGACAAAGCACGGCGTTGAGTTCCGCCACTCAAAGCAATGTCTAGATTCATGCAAAAAGCGCAGCGTGGATTGTCTTGACACCGTGTTATCTCTCTCTATCTTGCTATAGGCAACGAAAAGCCCAAAGAAAAGTGTGCAATATGTAATAGGCGTTTATAAAATCATTTGTTACAGATTTACTAAAGAATGGTAAACATCCGAAGGGTTTTGTAGCAGTGTTACGAGACATTCCAGATCTGGAGCCAGATGACTCCAAGCTAACAGTATTAGCACACCAAAGATTAAAAAGATTACAAAAGAAATTAGAGGAGCTCCTACCAGAAACACATGTTATTAGGCTAGAGTAAGTATACATTTTTAATAAAGATCGATTTAATTAATTTTCTGTATATTTTTTATATATAAAGTACACGAATGACTTCAGTTTTAAATTTAAGTTAATATTGTTTTGACATTGACAGATTTTGTGTTCTATCGATGCTAGTCTACCTTTCTTGGTTTTACATACACGTGCATACTACATAATTGATTAATATATACATTTACATATGTTATATATGAAATATCTTCTTTTTATATATTTTAAAAGCTTTGCAGTTAAAATTAAACAAAACAATCATAAGAAATTTAATACGCTTATTATACATAGTAAGTAATGCTCGGGTAATATTGATAGAGTAATTAACTTTACAAAATACATAAAATTAAATTATTAAATAATAGTGTCATCTCAAAATTAAATTATAAAACTTATTGAAATATATTTAATTAAAATGAGGGGTACTTTCCATTTGATTTATAGATACCATTTTATTTACATATTGAACTCCATAGTCCCATAGTAATTAACGAGTGTGATGTTATCCATTGTACCAAAGATTTTCAGTTCGAACCAGTAGTTGAGATTGACTCTTTCACATAAGTATAGATTATGCACATTATCATAATGTCAACATTTTAGGACATTCTGAGAATTATTAATGATTTTTTCAGCAATAAGTTTTTATCAAAACTAATGTATTTTAGTAATATTTATATATATTTTAGATACCCAATGAACTGTAACTGTCAATGTTTCTTAGGAATCTTTTGATAATATTTCCAATAAATTGTTTCTTTAGAGCAATATCTGCTGATTCGTCCCGGACGGACGCAGCATCCGACACTGAGGAGAAGTTATCTCCATTCAGAGATCGTGTACAGACTGTAGTAAGTTCGCTTGTCGATGACAGCCTTAGTACTGAACCTGATCAAGGTAAAGGAAGGAAAAAGACTGTCCAGGTAAAAGTCAACACAATATCTTTTTAATGGGTTTTTCAAGAAATAATAATAAAAAAAGTATTAAAGTTTCATAATATATTATAATATAATAGGTAAAAGACATTTTTCTTCAAATAATGCGTACTGTATTTTTAGGAAGTATTTCTGGAGCACATCACTCATCTTAGAATATGTATAGAACACAATCGTTTATATAGCGTAAATGTTAAGCAAATCGAAGACGCAGCTCAAAATATATTAGATAACGCAAAAGAAAACTATCAAAGTAAATCACGACACCCCCCCGTTTTGATATATGGGCCCGATGCTTCCGGAAAAAGTACCCTGCTAACTCATCTGTATTTCAAATTTGAACAGATATTCTCTAAGCCTGTGCTTCGAATAATAAGGTTTTCCGCCTCCACGCCAAGGTCTGCTTACAATCTCGAATTACTGAGAGTTATGTGCCAACAAATATCGATCATCCTGAACATTCCAGAAGGCTATCTTCCAAAAGACGCAAGTTTCGATCCGTTGTACATAAACAATTGGTTCCAAAGTTTGCTCAAGCGATGCGAGGATATGGAAAATGAGATTTTATTAATCTTCATAGACAATGTACATAGAGTAAATCCTTTGGAGTGCGATATCGTGACGGGACTGTCGTGGCTTCCGATGTCGTTGCCGAGAAACGTATTCCTAGTTTGTACGAGTTCGGTATCTTTAGAACAATTACAACTAACACCAGCTCAAAAGGAAAAGTTTAAAGTTCAAAATTGTTACTACTTGTTGGACGCTATCGAGGAAACCTCAGATAATAATAGTTCTGGAGACTTTATTGACGGTGCCTTTGATAATTTAGAAGTTGTGTTTGGCTCTAAGGCTTTCAGCAAATTGGCTGGTAAAGTTTTGATTTATTTGCATTTCTATTTGTAATATACATAAATATTAATATTTGTTGACTGATTTCGTTTGTCTCGTGACATTATTAGGTTATTGGTTCAACCCTACCTAGACTGTATCGACCAAAACAGTACAATTCATATTTTTATGTATGTATATAAATTATAAAGTATCGTATACTTTACTTTTAATATAAAGATACTCTTATTTCACTTTTCTGGCTATATATATATATATATATATATATATATATATATATAATATATATATATATATATATATATATATATATATATATATATATATATATATATATATAACGTTTATAAATAGAATCAATTCCTGTGCTTATATTGCATGAAAAAACAAGCATCATGAAATACATGAGGCACCCAGAAAGAGAAATACTTTAAATACAATACTTTTTGGGTTTTGTCATTATACGTACTGTAATATAATTCCGAATTACGTCACACTGTCACGTCAACTTCATATGTTTTTTTTATTAAAATAGCAAACGTTTCAGGTTATATAACTTGTTCGGAATTCGGATTGACAGAACTAGAACTTTTGGAACTTTTAATGCCAACCAGCAACAGTGAAGCTGTTATAACACTTAAGGATGCCAACTTCAACTTCTCTACAATATGTGTCGCTAAATATATGATGAGTGAGTATTATTTTATTTTGATATAATTAATGTATTTCGGGTATAGTGTAAATTATACTTAAGTTTTTCATACTTGGATGAAAATGAGTGTGTATAATTAATTTGTATTAATTTCGCCCATCATCTTTAAGCTCTAAGTATCAGAATTTATAATTTAGCAAAAGCTTCAGATATTTCAATTTGATTCTGAAGATGTCTTGAAAGTTCTTCTAAAAATACCTACTAGGCCTACTGTGCTTCAATCGAAAGAAATACTTACAGTATATCTAAGACTACAAAATTACTGTGTAATATATGTGTATTTCGTTTACTGTGTAGTCGAGTTACTTAAGTTAGATTGGATTCTCTTTTAGTATTGTTACCAAAATGTTTACCTTTATAACTTGGTACAATGCTCTTTCTTATCATCTAAGACTTTATTTCTACTGTTTATCTTATCTGTTATAGAAGAAAGATTTTGATTCTTTCTATCGCAAAAATGTATTGGGATAAAACACACAAGAGCCTTTGTTGTAAATGCTATAAGCTATTTACTATTGTATCAAGAGGTATTTATTATACCATAATTTAAAACTTTAATTAAAATATTTCATACAAGCTTCTTTAAAATGAGATTATAAAATAATTTGCTGCTGCGCATTGTCTTACCAGAGCAATGAAAATTATTCATTCCCTCGAGTGAAGATGGAATCCAGGACCTTCATGAATACAGAATTCATACTCATACCGTATCCCACTGCGCCTATATGTTCCAACATATTTATTGAATAAAATTTTCTTGGAAATTATATAAAGCTATTTATCTACGGAAAATTAATGTATAGATCAGTGCATTTTACGTCTACTTCTTGGAACACGTAATAAAACGCTGTGGCGAGTGTAAAATTATAATTTAAGATGTTATGAAATGTTGAAAGTTGTGTGCGTTCGTTTTATAATCGCTTTGAAGTGTAATTTCAACTGCAACAAAGACGATATTTTAACTCCTATATATACTTAAACATATTTATTATAACGTACATATAATATATATATATATATATATATATATATATATATATATATATATATATATATATATATATATATATATATATATATATATATATATATATATATATATATATATATATAATATATATATATATATATATATATATATATATATATATATATATATATTCTATATGTTGTATATATCTTGTAATATAAGCTAATGATTATAATTATAGAAATTTTTTTTCGTGACGAATCCTACTGAGATACCAATATCCTTGAAGGGTACACTGCCATCTTGGGTCCTGAACACTTTTTAAGTTTAGAGCATAGTCATGTCCTTAACTAAGTTGAGTTTGACTTTAAATTCCATCAATAAAATCAACGTCTACAGTGTATATAAGTAGATCTTTTAAATCTTATTGTTAACTTGAAAAATGTTGAAAATACAAAGTATAACATCAGTTACTACTAAATATTAATATTTAACTCGTAGTAGATATAATTTAAAAATATCTCATATTTAATATTATTCTAACATCATATTCACTCTCTTAACAGAATCAATAATATCGGAGAATGTAGTGTCCGGCCGTAGCACATGGCGGTGGCGCGCCTCGGCCGCTAGTTCGCGGGCTCGACGTCGATACGTCCGCGTACAAAGTGCCCTACGAGATGCACATTCTGACCTCGCCGCTTTACATTTTGCTAATTTCCTCAATGATGCCGATGATACTGATACTAGTGAAACACAAGAACCAGGTAGGTTCATGTATTTGATTGATTTTTTTACGTATTTGATGCTTTATTTCAGGTTCATCATGCAAAGTAGGACTGGGCTAGCGGAAAAAAACAAAAGGCGACACTTTGTCTTACAAATGCAAAAAAAGACATATTCCGTGCCCCTGAGTAGGGACCGAACTCACAATTGTAATTAATATGTTTGACTATAGCTAACAGTTGATAGCTAAAATATTATTTAGGAAACTTTCATAAGTTACAATAATTATTTCCCATACTGCACTTTGTGTTATATGAATACAAAGTGTTTTTTAATTAGATTTACTTTTAGTATATTGATACTTATAGCGCTCTACCTATTTGATAGAAAAATTATGAGTAAATAAAACCACATTACAATTTAAATAAATTATGGAAAAGCATAATGTAAAATTCATTAGAAAATTGTAACCTTAGTAAAAATAACCAAAGGATTGGAATAAACTAACTAACATTAATATATTGAATAAAAATATACAATCAAATGTATTAGTAATATGTCATGTAAGTGGACGAAGTGAAGACCAAGGGTCTTAACGTTTCGTGCTCAATGCTGTCTGAATACCCATGGACAAGGCGTGCACCTTAAAAAAATATATAATAATAAATTTAATTAATTCTTCTTAGAAACCAAAAGTTTTACATATAAGCATTCAATATTCATAGTCAGTAATTACAGTAATTAAATCTGCAAGTATAAAGTATCTATGGAACAGCTCTAATTAAAAATTATTTAAACGGCCGCGACTTTGATGAAACTTCTAAATTTCTCTTAATTATACTAATCAAAGTATTAATTTTGAGTAATAAAATTGTATGCTATACTTTCCATCATAAAACCCTTTTTTATTAGATCAATTAGAATAAAAGTGGCAGATTGAAATTGAATATTGAATGAATATATTTTCATTATTAAAATAACATACATAGATGCCATCGTAGCGCAGTGGATGAGTGTACTTACTGTAAACGCAATGGTTGCAGTACGATGCCCGCGCTGAGTAAAGTTGTTTTCATTTTCCTGCTTCTGGTAAATGAAATTGAGTTAAAAATAATTGTTTATTATTAGATACTAATAATAAAACAAGTATGAAAATATATAATAAAATATTTTCATAGAATTATCATTCCATGGTTCCCATGCTTTTTTCTCTGAGTGTTAATATCAATATGGAATTATTTTTTTCTTTACTTTTGCGTAACAGGTTGTGTAGACGATGACGATGCACTGTTAGATTCCACACCGTTCCATTCAGCGAGTAGAACAGCGGCGGCGTTTACACAGCGACACGTAGAAGAGTCTTGGCTTCATCTGTTATTGGCAGGCGATTTCTCCAAGCTTAAAGACCTAACTGTCTGCAATTTCGACTTCTTACTAGCCGCTGTAAGTTGAATAAAAACCTTACTTCTTTACTTAATTATTAAACAATCTATATAAATAAAATTGATATGTCTGTTTGTGATTTCAAAATACCATAATATGTTTTTCAAACACATATAGTAATTTACTCATTTCTAAAACACAAACAAGGATTTTTCATATTTTTTGTCCATCTTTACCTTTATCCGGGCTAATGTCCAGAACAGCTCTACTGACTTTTATGGAACTATAAATAGAAGATAAATGAGGTTGTGGTATATTGTATTAAAGTAAATCCGAGAACATCGATCAAGCGGATGAAGCCGCGAAGGGGTAGCAAATATAAAACCTTATGGTAAAAAATGTATTTTATGATGATTAAATCGACCCGCAATTTTGGTACATGCGTTTTGACATTCATTATTTTGATTTGATATTTTGTTGGTGTATTCACCTAACGTTAGATTTCAAATAAAAACAACAATATTGTGTTTCTTATATAATTTTCACAGAAAAATGTCACAATGCTTACATTATTTCTATTTCAACAGGTACAAACAGTAACTATATCGTATCTCCGGTGTATCCTGGAGCATGTGCGTTGTTACATCCTGGACCGGGATGTAGAGCTAGTGTACGGCGCTGTCAGGAAATCTAGTGACATCCTCACTAGAGACCCCATGCAATTGGGTGCTCAGGTACAGTGAATATATATATATATATATATATATATATATATATATATATATATATATATATATATATATATATATATATATATATATATATATATATATATATATATATATATATATATATATTTTCGTTTCATTGAACTAATATATAACTTAATCTGTATCGTACAATATACAAAGTTATTTAAATTATTTCATCAGCATATTAATTTATATTTGTTAAATTAATGAAGTTACTTAATCACAGAGTAGTAAGAGGTCATTAGTCGTCAATTCAAATGTTATAGTGTGAATATTTACTTTTGATATATAAATGATTTCTCAATTTGGTAAGACGAAGGGTGACAAGAGGCGGAGCTACATGACACACAATATCCTGGATACAGACAGGAAATCCATTTATTTGGGATTTTAAGGCTCTTTGTATGCTCGTATATGTTTTATCTAACTTGCAAAATTTTAAGTAATATTCAGATTTATGCAAGGAAAAATAGCAATAGTTTCCGATTCAGTTTTGATATACATATTTCAGTTAGTATCAGTGAAAATAAGTTGTTAAATATTTTAAGTATACTTTTAATATGACGACGTTTAAAAACATATTAATTAAGGAAATGGCAATCTCTAAAGATAATGTTTAATTCATTAAGATGGTAGCTTACTGTCAATCAAAGCGACTTTATACCGAAAGACAAAGTCGATAAAATTCCATGTTGGGATTTTTATAGACAAGTTTATGGAGGAGGCAAATCAAAAATGTAGGTTACTAATAAAATGTTATGTGCTCGAAATTCAATACTATATATATATATATATATATATACATATATATATATATATATATATATATATATATATATATATATATATATATATATATATATATATATATATATATATATATATATATATATATATATATATATATATATATATATATATATATATATATATATATATATATATATATATATATATATATATATATATATATATATATATATATATATATATATATATATATATATATATATATATATTCAAAATATTCCTTTTCGTTTTTATGCCAAATTCGAAACATCGCGTGCATCTTGTCTTGCCAATGCGGGAAAATGAAAATAATTCAATCCTCCAAAAGGGAATCGAACCCACAAATTTCGCGCTTACAGTCACACACTGTTGCTCAAATATGTTATACTTCAATGCATACATACACATAAAATATAAATTATATACCTAATTTATGTACAATACGTGAAATGTTTACAGGTTCATATTATATTTCCGACGTCATATATTTCAGAATCATTAACATTTCAAACTTTAAATTTTCATATCGTGTAATTTCGCCTTTAAATGTTATTTATTTGTTTATGAAACGTAAATAAAATAGAGAAACTATCTGTAAATATTTTTTTAATAAACTTTTTTTTAACGTATATATAGGTTACTTAATGAACTTCATACATTAAATCGCTAAGTAAGGTAAATAATGAATTAGCAAACTTATCTTATTTTGAACCTCTATAGTTAAATACCCTTTACTCGCAGTATTATACAAATCCTCTAAGTTTAAATAGCTAGAGATAACCCGAGCTCCTAGGAAGAGGTGCATAAATAAGGTACAGTTAATACCGTAAGACCCTTCCGTACTTTGATTTTTTTATATGAATATATTTATAGTGTTTCTTTAGGGAACCAAATATTTAATTCCGTTCCCCGCTTTCCGAGTTGAAGAACTCAACGCAATACATTATCTTCGTACTAGAGCGAAAATGAATATTATTCATTTTCCCAGAGCGGTAATCGAACCCACCGAACCGTCTTCGTCGAACCATCGGGTTTACAGTCAGATGATCGGCTGGTGTTTTGTTGGCATGTTTTATTTCAAGATTATTCCTTAACAGACTGGTCTGACTTAAAGCGATATTACATTGAACTATTTAATTTCGGATTGTTAAATGATATTACAACAGCGGTAAGGTGTGTTTATATCAACCAAATTGTTACAAATTAAAACTTCACTTAAAGACACATTTATACGAGTATTTAGGTTTCCTCTATCTTATTTGATAATGTTTGGCATATTCTTTTCAAGTATTTTTTTTTTCGCGTAAGCCTAAAAGGAGCAGCTTGAAATGAAGTGACACTAGATATTTTATGTCATGTGAGAATTCCATAATTTAAGACTAAATATATAATCTTTCCAATATGTATTATGCATGTATGTATACGAGTATATACCTATATTATAGATATAGGTTTTTGAAAAATGTAGTTACCCTTTGGTAGTATTAGTTGACATGTATAAAATAGTTCAAAATATAAAAGCTCTAACGTATGCATGGAAATGCTTTCACATCCAATTTGTTTGTAAAAAAGGATTAAGTAAACCATTTTAGAGCTGTTCGTATAGTCGCTTTCATGAAAGCTTTACACATAATGGATAGCAGGATTTTGCGGATTTTGCTCGTTATTAAATGAAAATTTCATAAAAATAATTCGATATAATAGCTGTCATGCGTTACAGATTATATAATACATTTTAAGAAATAAGATTTAGTAAACATTTCTCTTTTTATTATAAAAATGATCTCTTTTGAAAGACCAGAAAGCACAAAAAAGCGTAATTTTTTTTTTAAATTAAGGCAATTTCTGTCAAATCCCTTTTTTTTTCAAACCATAACATATTATTATTTCTTTTATAAAGAACCTTCGTGCTAAAATATTGAGTTAAATTTTAACGGTTTTTTTTAATCAAATTATGGGTACTAGAGAATAGCTCCCCTTTCAAAATTCTGTTGACAGGGTTAAGCCGTTCGGCTGTACCTTTGTCAGTTAAAAAGGGTCTTATGGAAACCTATCTGATACAAAAGAAAGGTGTATTAATTATATATTTTTATAAAGATATTTTTTTAAATAGGGTATTAGTAAAATAAGGTTATAGTAATTAAATCACTTCCATTATTTTATATAGTATTTTTTATCGTTTGATAGTCAAGAGAAATAAGAAATTATTTATAACATTTTAAATTCTTAACTTACGCCATCGTGTCTGGCTGTAAAAGAAACTATCTCGAATTGGGCAGAACGTGAGTGTTTTGACACTACATACTCTCGGCTTATCTTACTCACGTAACGTGAAATGATATGTATCGTGAAAACAAAATAAAAAAATCTTCACTTTCTTTAGTTATCTCTTTAAAAACATACCTACACCTTCTCGAGGGGGAGTATAAGTATTTTTATTTATTTACAATTACAACCATATTTTAATGATTTTTAAAATGTTAATCCACACTAAGGAAAAAAAAAATAATTAAAGCAAAACATATAAAAATATATACATATAAACATATATATCCCGCTGCGTTCAAAGTTTTATATGTTTGCTTTAAGTATTTTAACTATAACCATAATTTTATGTGAGACGTAGATTCATACTGTCATATGTCACAATAGTGACATATAAAAATTATATATTTATATGTCACTATTGTGACATATGACAGTATGAATCTACGTCTAATAAATTATATATTTTATATTTATAAATTATATATTTTTTTTAAATTTAGATAATAGCCTGGCTGCGTCCAGCGGTAGCAAGGCGCGGCGTACTCGCGACTCTAGTTACAGCTGCTATGGCGTGGTGCGACGGCTACGACAAACCTCTTCTTGTACCTCTTAATGGATGGTAAGATTTAACATTATATAAAATTGTTTACTATTTTAACAAAAACTTAACATTTTATATTGCTATATGTTCTTGTGCATTTTATATATAAATATTATTATATGAATTTTACCTATCGACGTTTAAGATAAAGAAATTTTAGAGGCATGTCGTGTCTTTTAAATGATTAATAAATAGAATAAAGAGAATAAATTTTACGTCTATTTTTAATTTAAATCAAACTTTTATTAAATATTTGGACATTTCTGAAACTATTATTTCACATATTCATATATTTTTATATATTTTTATATCATATTCTATTATAGTGTATTTCAACTTACAACTCTATTGTTTCTATTATGTCTAGAATACATGCATGGGATGCAATGTTGAAACTAGTAATGTATTTGTGCAGAAAAAAATATATTGTATAGAATTTTTTTTAATAAATATACTGCCATTTTTAATTGAAACAGCAACGACGCTCAAAAAAGAACAAAATAATATTTAAAAATTAAACACGAAACAGTTGTAAAAAAAATGAATATTTCACTCGTACAATACCAGATTCACAATAGAAACAAGTTGTACAAACCTCCTCTCGTACAACATCAATCAAAACAAAATGAGCAAGTTCTTTTGATTGATTATACACTAACATTTTAACAAAGCGTAGTCGTGAAGCTCGATTCGATATTTGAGATCGGTGTTGCGGAATAAATGGATCACACATAATGTATATTTGGTTATAAATGGGTTAATGAATGACTGGCGAACTTTTGTGATATGTTTAATTTAGTTTAAAACGGCTTTGAACCAATTTGTGATTCACTTAGAGGTTGTGGACGAGAATGACAATGAATTGTTGGTATTCTCGTTTCAATTAGAAATAATATGTCGCTATTTAAGGTTACATAGTTTATTAATTTAATTATTACTAATAGACACTTTTCACTGTGAATCTGCAACTTTAACACATTTTTTTAAATAAGCTTGCAAATGCAGTATAACTTCGTATATAAAGCAATCACATTAAAAATACAAGAAACACGATACTAAAATATTACATCACTCTTACTAAAGTAAGAGTGATGTAACTGAAAGTAGGTTACGTTGCAATGAAAAAGTTTCATATCTTTATTACAGCACGACAGCAAAAAAGCTATTGAAATATACATCTAATAAAAAATATATACATATTTTTCATATTTCAATCTTTCATAAATATATATAAATATTTCAACATCTCAATGCATCTCATATATTTTCAAACTTTAGATAAGATATAAAATATATAGATATAGTTTTATATTAATGATAAAACAGAATGTCTATATAAATTGTGAAAATAACACGTTCTAAGCGCCTGTGGTAACTGTGACTGCAGGTACAGTGGGTCCCATGTTAACCATTATTATTAATATGTAATATTCCTATATGTTTTCTTCTATAAATAGACTCTCCAATATGAAAAGATTTTTTATATTTGAACCAGCGCGGCGTGAAGCCGATTTTTGAGATTAGCTCATTCAATTTAAAAAAAACTCTTCAACTTTAAAATATACCCTTCAAGTAAATGAGATAATTTATTATGTAGGACATAATTCATAATATTTTATCATAATCCATTATAATATAAATAAGAGAAAGTAATTATTAATACGTACGGCATCCAAGTAAGATTTGTTAAAATTTGTTTTCAATATTCGCATTGAAGTAACACGTGCTAAGATCTGAACTTTCGTTAAGCTTTCTCGTTTCCGATGATAATTTATATATAAATAAATCAAAAATTTCTACTTACATCGGGGAACTAGGACTTATCTACCAGGAGCGATTTTATGCGGTATTTAATATGCTATGTTATAATCTTCAACGATTAACTAAATAATAACTAAATACTATATCATTATCTCAGTATTGTACATGTAAAAATACGTTAAATTATACAAAATAAGTACGGTTATACTTTTTTTTGTCGTCGTGGATTCTATTTATTTACATTATAAGCTATATATTTCATATATGTATTTTTTTCAATTATTTGTAAAAATCATATTTTCGAGTACTATTCACTTTCACTATAAAAGTAACTCAGAAACTTAACATTAAAATTAAATCAACTGTAATTAAATTCGCCGTCAGGATCTAACCACAAGCATCGCGACCCTTACAATCAGAACCTATTACATTGTGCCACGACGACTATAAAATAAATAAATATATTATTTATATATAAAATATATAGAGAGATACATCAAAAATATCACACTGTCGTAATTTCTAACAAAGTTAACATTGTAGTTAGTGCAACTTTCACTTCAACTATTAATATCA
The DNA here is from genome assembly GCA_037127375.1 of Dione juno. NCBI lineage: Eukaryota > Metazoa > Arthropoda > Insecta > Lepidoptera > Nymphalidae > Dione > Dione juno. The sequence goes on from JAXRJS010000048.1 coordinate 3,183,654, forward strand.
TTAAAAAGCTTCATCAGATAAACGTATATAATATTGACAATTTTGAATCAAACTAACCATGATTTATTAGCCGCTTGTGAAACTGAAAAGCCGATTTATTTTAGCGAATTTTGACCAAAATAGTAAATCCACAATCCAACTTTCCTGCAAATCCATTGTGTATTTTCTTTGAAAAAAAGATAAATATATATTTTACTTTATAGTTATTGCGGTAGCTTTCCCCGCTCAAAACGAACCGCACCTGTTACCCACATCCTTTGTTCGTAAATACTTAGGCGGAGACTTGCCCTACTTATTAATAGATATATCTTTAAAGAGCTTTAATTAATATATGAAAATGGTGATTAGGATGATTAAAATTTAGGTTTGATCTTTTAATGCTCTATATAGTTTATTAATTATAATAAAGTAAATAACTTTGTGATTAAATTGTTAATATTAATATTTATTTCTATCTAAGCGTTGTATATAAAGCTTGGTAAATATTTTTTACTATTCATTGAAAATTAAACGTTTTTGTCTTGACATATTTCAATCCTATATTTTTTAGAGTAAACAGCGCGTAGAACCTATAAATAATGGATACTTTGTACCTCAATATTATTTCTTTAGAAGTATAAAGAGGGAGATACCCCCCGTAACAGCATTGTCATGATGGAGATAGATGTCAACAAGATAAAGCGTGAAGCTGAAAATATATTATACAAATATGTAGGTATATATCTGTAATTATTAATAGCTTACTGGTGAGCGGTGTTTTAGTCAACATTAATTATTATTCATATAGAAAAATTCCAAATGTAGCCTAATTGAGAATCATTTTCAACAATTATTGCATATATCGTTTAGTTGTATTGCAAACCGCGGTGTTTCGCATGAAAATACACTATCGAGTTTGATTAGTTTAGCTTATGTTTTACGGTCAGTCAGGTCAGACAGTCAGGTCAAACGTACGCCGTTTTGTTATATTGTTAACTTCTGTTTATTTTTTTGCATTGCTTTTTTTTAAATATTTTTTGACAAAGTTAGCATACAAGCTAATTTTATATCTAATATAGTTTATTATCATATTCTACACAATGATTTTTGGCTTTCCTTCAGAGAATACTAATACAATGAAGCATTTGTGTTTCTCCGATATATTGAGAAACACAGAAGTTGAGATCAATTTCGCTACCTATTGTATGTTACAATACCTCAAATTAAAAATAAAAGCCACTGTATGCTGCTAATTTTTTCGTGTGGGTATAGAACGTAAAAATTCGTTTTGTCACGAATTTCGAGAAATCGTTTTGTAGTGCTCTCCTATGATACCAAAGGCACAAAGTAATTTCGGCTGTACGATATGTGTCAGTCAGTCACTAATTTAGATTTAGATATATAACATTTGGTTTTCTACCAATACTAAATTTATACGTATATATGATGCAGGATATGCATCTCGAATAAAGTAACGGCAAACATAAATTACAAATACCGTCGTTACTAACGAGCGTAACCGGTAAAGTAAACAGAAAAACTCGTACATTTGTACCAACCCATTAGACTCTTGTCCGCATACAGCGGGACTGCAATTAACTCGCTTATCGTTTTATTTATCTTCTATGCAAATATATTTATGCATGTACCTTTCTGTTATACGAAGCCGCAATGGGCATCTACTTTAATCATACATATTGGGGAAAGTGTCCTAAATGTTACTATTAATTTTATTATGCTAATTGTACTTGATCATTTCAAATTTTATATTTTGAAATTATAATATTAGGTCGGCAACTTAGTAAGCCGATTTGAGGTTTATTCTTTTTTCATTCCAATTTTTTTGATACTGCTAAAAGTTCTTCTGTCTTCTTAAGTCTTATTTTTCTTATATATACGTTATCCATCCTTTTTCTAACTTTACAAGTGCAATATGGAGTACAAAAATGACAATACTCGCCATATTTTGCTTTAATATTTTCTTAAAGGAAATAATAGTATATGTGGTAATAAAGCCCTTGAAGAAAGACAATGCCCAACATACTAACTTGCATACTTAGCATGATAGTCGCCTATAAACGGATGCGATATCGCCACCAACTAATTAAAAGCTTGTAGAAAACAGTAGGATTGTAATCAAATTGCTAGTCGTTTTGTTTATCGTTCTCATTAACTTTCTGACCCCATCGACCGTACAAGGTGGGGACCATTTGGTAAATTGCTCTCTCTGATCATTATAGCGATCGTTTCAGCATATGCGAACTGTTATGGATTTTGCCGTTTTCCATATTCCATGTTTCGATAATAAGCATTTTCATATAACGTAAATAGCAAATGTACATTTGAATTAAGCTAAATGTTTGCTTGGCGATTACTGTTTGAAATATTAATTATTATTTGTTACGGTTGTATAGATTACAATGACTGTAGTTTATTATTGACCAGTTAATGCCAGCAATTTCGTTCATGTAGACTTTATGATTTTTGCATGTAGCGCCTAATCTTTTATATGTCAACGGCAACAATAACTTTTACTAAGGAGCCATTTTCTTATAGTTATAGTTTAGCTGATCTAAACTCTAAATCTGATTCAGATGTTCCAGATCCTTAATTTTTATATGTCAGTGGATAGTGCTTATCGTATTCAATCATGTTTGTTAGGGTAGCGTGTACCACTTATTCAAATCAATTATCAACTACATCCTGTCCAGACCTAACAGCTATACTACAAATAAAATTTCATTCAGTTCCATCAAGTATATCCGAAGATACGCATGTACACACAGACAGATAATAATTTAAATAATTCTTTTAATGTTTTTACATACCTACATTTTTTTTTCATAAATATATATTTTTTTATTTTTATTTATTTAAACTTTATTGCACACAAATAATAAACACACACAAAACGTAAAAATAGAACAAATTAATATAAAGTGTATATGCGAAGGTGGTCTTATTGCTTCAAGCAATCTCTTACAGACAACCTTTGGCAAATGCAGGACTGGTTGGTACGACATGAAGTAGGCGAATAAGGCGCTGGTGCAAATTAAATGAAAAAGAATAATATGACAAAATAAAACAAATATATTTTACAATATAAAGTATCAATAAAATGATATCAATAATAAAATAAGTTAATACATACTAAATATAACACAAAACATACATACATACACCATAAAATGCACATATTTAGCAAACACACATAAATATAGGTATATGCATAATATAATAGATATAAAATAGATATAAATTAAATCAACTATAATAATTATAAATATTAACACAATTTTTGTACTGTTATATTATAGTACATACATTATATGTTATTAGTTATAGCTATCTGAGTATACATTTGTATTTTTTTTTGTTTTTTCTTAGGTTACATCCACCGATCGCATCAACGGTCCGTGTAGTGTCAGTAGGAGGGTCTACACCTGGGGCCGGAGTTCGACTTCTTCAACTTGCACCCTCTGGACAGCATCTTGTACTAGCACCGTCAGCTGGTGACCCTCAGTTATGGCATGTGATGTCCAATTCAAAAGTGCATACGTTTAAAGGTAATTTTTTTTTATTATACTCGTCATGTTTTTTTGTATTTTCACGTTATTACGTTCTATACATTCGTGAGAAGACACGTTAAACTCAAGAGATATCTCATTAGGTAAATTACGCCATTTTTTATCCAGCTAAAGTAATTATGAAATGATTATATTTGAGATTAGTATTCCGCTCGTAACTTTACCTGCTTGGACTCTAAAAGAATATGCAGTTATTGTACATAATATCATCTTGTATTATTCGTAGAAACTTCTATTAGTAGAAACCGCATTAAAATCTGTTGTGAAATCTAAATCTAAATGTACATCAAATGTACGCCACGAAGGCTTAGGCTTACTTTTACCAATAATATTAAGACAGATGAGATAAATAAGTTGACTTCAGATAAACAACAGCACATTATTTAGCTAATCTGTATGACGATAATTATTATTTTAAATACATAATAATAACTTATAATGAGTGCATTTTAGGTCACTCTTAAATAGTAAACGGAACCACTATATTATCACTTTGTTTTCCGTCTAACCGTCTGACAAGACCATTTTTCTCAATCAAAAGATACGATCATTTAGCTTCTTCTTCTTTTTTGCGGCATTTTATATTAAATCCGCGTAATCAAAACCTATAGTGTAGTTCTGACCAAGAATTGTGGAATTTGGCAATAAGTGAGAACTTACTGTACAAATAAAGGAAAAATTCCTAAATTTGTTAATTTATATGTTATATACACAATAAAATAAAAACCATAACAAACTTATATCTTTAGTTCGTTTCATACAAATACGCCATCAGCTATACGTTCCCGTTGAATTATAAAATTGATACGGAGCCCTCGGTGCATTTGACAGGCGACCGACGACAGGTTTGATATTATCTGGCTATAATTCGATTCAATTAAATAATGCAAGTGATGTTTGATGTGTTTCTCTCATCTTAAGCATTTTGCCAATATTTGGGATCTTGAGTTCGCTGAGTATTCTTTGTTTACTTATTAGTTCAAGCAAGTCCTTCTAATAAACCCCTCTGATGCCAGAGGTCGCCTATATATACAATTTCATGGCTTAAATTAATACGAGTTGTATAATCAATCAATATGATAATGATATAACTTAGATATCTATTCACAACATTGTCCTATATATATTATAGTACTTGTGTTTTTAAGTAAAGTATTAGTACAATACTTCCAATAATGGCGTCCGTCATTATTATGAAAAATTATTGATTAATATTTTTTTTTTAATTACAGAGTGAAGCTGAAAACCTAAACTTATATACATATATATTCTCTATACTTATTATACTTTCCAGGTATGAATTTGGTTAAAATAAACGAAATTATTAAAGTTGAATCATCTTAATTCTCGTACCAGATAGGTGTACTTGATATTTGTACTTGTAACTGCAAATACAACACAGTATATGTATTATATGTTTTTACTTCTACCTTAATAATATTAACTTACAATATAAAACTTGGTTTACGCTTTTCACCTACACTTAATTAACGCTCCAGCATCCTTCGTAGGCATTACGCGGTAATACTGTTTCTACGTAATTTAGCAGTTTTTGTTTATATTATCTATAAAATTATATCAATATCAATATCAGATACCTATTAACACCACTATGCCTTGAGGCAGGCAGGTTTCTTACTCAAAGATTTTTTTTCCAGCTTCAAACTTTACCCGTATACCTATAGCAGTATAGGCATAGAACTTAGTGTCCAGATACTTATACTATTTAATATCGTGTTCTTACATGCAAAGTTTTTAAAATGAGCATCAGTTTTTAAAATAAACAACATGAAAATCATACTTAGTCATCATTACAAGCTCTTTGTCTACATACCATAGCACGGCCGACGTCTGTGTTAAAATGAAAAAAGTACATTTCATTTTGTACATATGCGTTAGGAACGATGTAAATAAATGAACAACCCAAATTTACGCATATAGTGTTACTCGTTACCTCTATATTAACATTTGTTCCTTTATCCCACGCATACTTAATTAACAAAATAAATCCCCTTCTGCCGTTACTTGGCAGTTATATGTCTGTATATGTCTCTTATTTTTGTTTGCTTATGGGTTTTTACATTTATTAATTCTCTGCACACGATGCCTTACCTCGTAATCGAATCGAATCTTGTAAAATTTTCGTTTATTTAGTATTTGAGTTTTGTTACTATAGCAAACGAATACCATAGAAAAGATAAAAACAATTATGTAAAAAGTCCTTATGCAATTAATTATTTACCATTATCATAGTCTTAAACATATATTTACTGTAGATATAAAGTTAATATAAATTGCTATATATATATATATATATATATATATATATATATATATATATATATATATATATATATATATATATATATATATATATATATATATATATATATATATATATATATATATATATATATATATATATATATATATATATACGTAAATCGCTTAAGGGGCAACCAGTAATAGAAACAGAAGCAAACTTGAAAGTAAAATTTAAATACCGATCCACCCGAAAGCGATTCTTAAAATCCTTTATTTAGGACAAAGTCGCGGTAACTTATTATATTTTTTTATTTAATGCTTATATAATTTTTGCTATAAAAATGTTTTTCGGCCCAAATCATAACGTGACCCGTTTGCATTTTCGCCCGCTTGATTGATGTTCTCAAATTTAATTTAACATAATGTGTAATCTAATACATATACATATTATAAGGTGCGTTTCAAATAATTTTCTTATTTATGAACCAATCGAAGTAAAACTTTAAATGATATATATTATAATATTATGCTCTAAATATTAAGGGAGGCTTACCAAAAAAACAATAGCGTAAACAGCATTTAAATCGGTAAAGCCGTTTCTGAGATTAGCCTGCAACAAACAGACAAACATATAAAAAATTATTGTTTTGGCTTCTAGCACTTTGATATTGATGGGGTGGACGAAGAGCCCTAGCTCATCAGCTATTGCGGTAAAATAATTGATTGCTATTACTTAGATAAAAATTAGATGAAGAAACGGCTCGCCTCGATTGCTTTAGCTACTTTCATAGTATTATGTCCTTATGGCATTATACTTTTGGGTAATGTGGCCACAGCCGCTATATATTCGATTTTTGTCTCGCAGAATCGAGCTATTCGGTAAATCTCGTAAGTTAAACCCTAAAGAATCTTTAAGAGAAAATCTTAAGGAAATTAATATGTTGAAAGTGGTTATCAATGTATTTTTTTATGTGGTGTACACAACGTTAATACTAGAAATAGGCTGCAATTCGATTGCATTGAGTGTGCAATTGAATGGGCAATTCCATTTCAAACATGTCTGTGTGAACAGTGAATAATTGTAAAATAAATATAAATGACCAAATATTTAAAAAATCCCGTTCAGTTTCTTACACCGGTTCTTCTTAGGTCTGAAACATTAAATTATGTAAATCGGTGTCAAAGATTTTTACGTTCAAAAATGAATTATGTATTCTTATTTTGAATAAAATAATTTAAATTTGTTTTGTTTTTCATAAATGCCCCCAATATATAATATATACTGTAATCAAATAATAGTATTTTCAATATTTCTTCCATGTACAGATAGCGACAGTTACATTATTATTATATGTATAGATAAAAATATTACGATATTACTTTTACAACAATACCTTAGTAAATTCTATCTTCTATACAAATATAAAAAAGAAATTAGTAAGAATAAAAAGCATTATTTTTCTAAATATGAAACCAGCTAGATAGCCGTAAAGTAAGGCATTCATTTACGCGACTAAAGATATGCTAAGTCTTTGCAAAATACATCTATAACTTCCTCTATATCTTGTTAAACAACAAATTTCATAAATAAACATGTGTAAAGATGCTTTAAATGTAGACTTTTTTTAACACTCAGACTTATTTTGAGAGCCTTTTTTTGGTTACTTTTAAGTTATATATTTAAAGCACTTCATATTATTGTCATATTATAAATTATAATAAATAAAATAATTAAATATATATCTTCACGCTTTATCCCTAGCGGGGTAGTCAGAAAGAACGGAGCGCCAAACGCTGTGGTCCTTGCATACCTCTTTCGCCTCGTCCACTGTCGTTAGCCTCTTCATACATGCTCTCCTCGTGCTTTTTACGTGACCTTCCTCCAGTATCTTCGACACTGTGTTTTCGAAGGTCAACCGAGGAGGACGGAGCTACAAATAAATTATAATATTATATAATCTTACTGAGTTAAATTGTTTATTTTATAAGAATACATACCTTCACATGCAAATATACGTAATTTATTGTGTAAATAATAGCACACAGTATTTAGATTAAGCGATCGATATAAATTACAGATACCATTAGCGGCCATGATGAAGCGTGTAACAGAACAATAGAGACTCGTTAAACTACATAATAGAGCATGAGTTAGATATTACTGAAAATATACAAACATGACATGGCTAACAGTATTTATATCGGTATTTTAGGTACTAATGTTTTCATTATTATTTCGAATTAAGGCTATGTTATCAGTTCCGAATATGTTGCACTTTGCAACGGGTCAAGTTAGCGGGAATTAAAATGAATTTAAATACTTGAAGTCATTCCGTTGTTTGAGTAGGGTTCGAACGCAAAATCATCGCGTGTATAGTCGTGATTGCGTCAGAATTTAATACAATGGTAGAAATAATTTAGTAGATCCTAAATAGTAATACGGAACCGAAATGTTTGCCGGCAAGTGTACAATATTAAATTTAATTGAACAGCGCGCAACTGCTTTGATATAGCTCTAGTGTTTCCTTTAGCAGCTGTGAACTGCTGCTGCTGCTTCGATATAAAGTAACGTCGTTTGACATTATGAAGAAGCTGGGAGCAGTCTTTGTTAGAAAATTTATTAAATTCCCTATTTTATATAGTGTATTTTATGTTTTGTTATAACGCAAAAATTGCAATTTTATTTTCTGATAATCAATTTTGATTTGGTATCAATTTGTAATGTTTATTAAATTACATTTTGTTTGTTACAAATAAACGAAAATGTTACATACTCTAAAGAATTTTGCACTCAGCAAAAATTGTAAATTAATTTGTTGTAGGATTTTTTTTATTTTGTAGCACCTATATAGTTAGATCAGTATGCATTGTTTTTTTTTTTTTGAATAGGCCACACTTTGATTGGATAACTACATAACTATATATCTATACCTTGGTCGGTTTCAAACTAAGTATATATATATATATATATATATATATATATATATATATATATATATATATATATATATATATATATATATATATATATATATATATATATATATATATATATATATATATATATATATATATATATATATATATATATATATATATATAGTATGTACTGGACTGTCTTTGTAAGAAATATTATTATCACATAACGACTAAAGATATCTTTACTCGAGGGGATTATTTGTGGCATGAAAAGAAATGTTTCCTAAGAAATGAATAAATATAATTTATGATCTTATCTGAGTATTCGAGACTGTATTGAGTGTTGTATTGTGGGCTATTTTATATTGATAATGTTATCTCATCTTCATTAGAATTCGATTATTTATTTATTTTTTGATGCGGTATGAGAGAGGGCGTTACACAATGTCTGTCATTAAGTAAATTAGCTAGGATGTTGAATCACTAAATTTAGAATATAAAACAATAAGGTAATTCACATAGATAGATACTTACTTACACATTTAAAAAAAATAGATACTTACACATTTAAAAAAAAACTTAATAGATTAAATTATTTAATATGTACTTGTTTTACTTATTTTACTTGTGTGTACTTATTTTATTCCATAAAAAATAATTTTATATAATATTCTTTATTGTACTAAAAAAAACGTATGGGGAGTTAATATTTCTAGACTTACATCAACTGTCTATGTAAAAATGATATGACCTTTTAAGGTCAAATCCTTAAATAATCAATAACCTTTGAAAAGAATATTAATATACGAAGAGCTCGTATATTCTCAATAACTGATCCATATAATGCGACCTTATTACGCATGATATATCGGGAAGCAAACATCGATATCTTAATTTAGATTGCATTTAAAGATCAAAATCGATTATTATTTTTAAGATTTCTCATATTGAAAGAAAGTTACAATTTAATTGGAACGCTGCTTTGAACGTTGTTAAGTATACAAGAAAGAAAAATTGAAAACGCCCGAATGTTCTCATACTTATAATGTGGGATATGCTTATTTTATACAGCTGTAGGCTTATTGTATTGTATCATTATTTTTTGTGTAGCATTAAAAGAGCCTTATAATTTGTATTGAAATACTTGCCACATATTTTTGATTTGGCTATGTAATAAACGTATTTAAACTCCACGCAAATCTAATAAAAATTCTTAATTTATATATAAATTGAAAACGGTGTCATCATATATCATTTTGCAAAAAGCAAAAACTCGTTTGGATTTAATTGATCTACAGTGTTAGTACTAACTCTCTACCATATTAACATCAAATAAGCAAACCTCAATATCAATAATGGCTATATTACCCTTCAATCCTTATTAGACGGCATGTTAAGTGTATGCCACCGATTAGTTAAATATGTTGTATGTAATACACAATTGTAGCTGGAACACATTAACTAGTGCTGAGCCTTAATGGAAATGTATTGATTTATATTACAATTTTACAGAACAGTATTTAGTTTAAACAGTTGTCAGTTTGGATTTCAGGCATTAAATAGTTATTTTGATGATTTTTAAAGTGTAAATCCACACTAAGGATAGAAAAATATTTAAAGGAAACATATAAAAATTTTGAACGCAGCGTAATAATTTGTATGAAGCATAGGAGAATTTCGACGCAGACTCTACGTCTCGTAGAGCGCTTAGACGGTTTCACTGAGGTGTGGGTTCAAATCTTTCTGAGTTCAAAATTTTATATTTTTTCTTTAAGCATTAAATGGTTATTTATCTATATAATATTAGTTTACATAGATCTTCTTAACACCGGACTGATAGAGTAAGTTATCGATGCCAGTTGAATTCGAGACGATTCCTGCTTATTGGCGGAACACAACGCCGCACAGACTTGGACAGCAATCGTTGTGTTTAGCCAGACTCAATCCCATTGCGATGCAATGATATCTTTAGCTCCCAATGTCCCATTACTAAATAAGAGAGATTTGAGTGTTAATATTCTCCTGACTAGAGTTAAAATCCACAATCAACATTTTTTAATCGCTTATTTATCAAAAAAGGACTTTAGACTGTAATACATTTATTTCTAGCTAACAAATGAATCATTGTTTTCTGTCCATCTCATGTATAACTTAGACAATTATCACGTCTAACAGTGATCTCTACAGTCTAACTTCATGAATATCAAAAGCCCTAACGCAAAGTTGTTTCCAGGTCACTCCGGCCGGATATTGTGTATGTGCGTCACGCGCGAATCTCAGTACTTGCTGACCGGGTCCGAGGATACTTGTGTAATTGTCTGGGACTTACACACTTTGGCTGTCAAGACGAAAATCTTGTGAGTATAAATTTTATTAGTCAATTACTTGCTCTAGCAAGCTTTTAAGCTGGCATTAGTTTCAGCCTGGAGTAAATATTTTTTTTCCGTCCTAATTTAGGATATATATATAGAGAACGTTCTAGAAGGTGCTTTATTTAGAACATGATGAAGAAATCTTAAATAATCAATACTTGTAGAACTTAAATTATTATTTTTTTCTCTTACATAAAAAGGCTAGTGAAATTTTGTGTAATTTTTATAGTAATGTAATTAATTAACAATATCAGTGATCTAAAGCTATAATCGAAATTTCTATAATGAGAAGAAAAAAACCAGAGTTAGTGTTATTGTAATATAAACAAAAAAAACATTTGTTATATATATATATATATATATATATATATATATATATATATATATATATATATATATATATATATATATATATATATATATATATATTATATTACATATTTGTATTGTATAGTTGTTCACGCTTGTATTAAGACAAAACTTCATATATGTAAGTACTATCAGTACTTACATAAGTAGCTCAGCAAAGCAAACCTTTATAAAACTTTCATAAAGCTGTTTTAAAAGCAAAAAATATTGTAAAATTATTCTAGACCCCTTACATAAGTACTGAAATAAATATAAATGAACGTGCCTGTGGCTGGTACTAATTCACCCTCGTGCGAGCTCCTATTGTAACATAATACATCATTAGTATCCACAATTTAATGGCCTGGCATGTTTACTTGGGAACTTTGCTTTGAAACACCTTGTATACTTAGTTTCCTCACTTAAATACTTAGGAAATACATTAGCGGTATCAGTTGAAGACAAGTTATATAATTAATTTGAATAAGCTTTCTATTTTGTGTTGTTTAGCGCGGTATTACCACATATATTGACACAATGTAAAGTACAGTATTTCAAGCAAACACTTAATGTTTTGCGCTATAGATGTAAGCTAAATATTAAAGGATTATATTCTAAGCACATAGAGTAATTTTGTCGCTTCATATGTGAGTCATCTCATTGTCTTAATAATATATATTTTTCAATATATTGGTTTGTATAAAGTACCTTAAAATATTTTTTATTAGCTACATGGTGTATCCCACAAAGAGAACTTAGTGGTTAGAAATTCCGTACCCCCACTTTCCGTCTTTCGGGACAATCAGGATTAAGTAATCGTATTGTTAATTAGGATTAAAAGATTAAGATTTTGTTTGACTTTTCGCAACATAACATTGATTTATTTAATGTTCTAAGTTTGGATGAGAATTTCTTTTATTTTGAAGCCCTTGTAGTGTGTGCCCTTGTGCCCTACACGATGATTGTAGATACCATCCACATTCTGATGAATGATTATTGAAAAGTAAATGGAAAGTGGGGAAAGGAGTATCTTGTCAATAGGTTCCTTCTGCGTATTATGATCTGGACAGATATAGCTAAAGCAACTAAAAACTAAATACTTAAGTGTACAAAATCAATTACAGGTTTCTTTATAAATGATTATTATAAAAAAAAGTAATATTAAAGTAACAAAGCTTATACAACTTAGATATCAAAACTAACCGCCGCTTTTGTAACCAGCAAGCAAAAGTTCGTTAGCTACGTGTCTACCGTGCTTTGTTAAAACGAATAATTTTTATACACTGTTTTTTTTTTATTCAACCAGGAAACTTTTAGTCACCTTTAGCAGTATAATTGTGGATTTTAAAATATAATATATTTGTTTTTCAACAAGCAGTATAATATACTTATTCGTGAATTGTTAATGAAAATTTCGTTACTCACTAAGAATATTCAAGTTAGATATTTATAAATGAAATGTCAATTGTTAATAAATTGCTTCACTTAGGGTGGAATTACATTTTCAAAATAATAAAATTGTTTTTGTCTTAACATGATTAATAGGGGAAGAATCTGGCGATCTGGCGTATATTATATATATAAATGGCGTATATTATATATATTATATATATATATATATATATATATATATATATAATATATATATATATATATATATATATATATATATATATATATATATATATATATATATATATATATATATACTTAATTTATGCGTTTCTTTCGTAGAGAGCACATCGCCCCTGTATTGTGCGTAGCAGCGATAGTCAACCGCTCCCTAGTCATCAGCGGAGGGGAAGACTCAGCCGTTATTGTAACATCATTAATTAACGGGGCCTTGGTATGTCTTTAATCACATTTAATATAAAACAGTACATATAAATTTTAAGAGTTGGATTGAATTTCCGGCAATATTCGGGATATGAACCCACGCTGCGTTCAAATTTTTATGTTTTCTTTAAGTATTATTTATCCTTAGTTTGGCTTAACACTTTAAATATTTTAGTAAGTGTTTTTTTATGCTTACACTAATCGTTCGTTCGATCGTTCGAAAATGGAAATAACTCAAAGTTGTTTATGACACAATACATTGTAAGTGTCTGAATCGACACTAACCGCAGCTATATTGAAAATATAGCCTCCAATAACCAGTAGTTAGAGAGATTGGTGTCATTAACCGATCAAATTCGTCATTTTAATATATATATATATATATATATATATATATATATATATATATATATATATATATATATATATATATATATATATATATATATATATATATATATATATATATATATATATATATATATATATATATATATATATATATATATGTAGTTAGATCATGTACTTAAACTTATTTAATGTTATTATTTTGATATATAAATGAGTTCTTTGTTACATTTTCAACACATTTATACACATAGTCATACATATATTCTGTCCAAAGATAACAAAACTCGATCACCACCGAGGTCCAGTAACAACGATCAAAGTGATACTAGACGGCGACATCTTAGTAACATGTTCTCAAGACGGTACGATCTGTACGTGGAACGTGGACAATTTTACACTACTCAACACTGTGTCCGCCGGTGTCCCAGTACATGCGATGGAAGTTACTGAAGATAATGTCTTTTTGGTTACACTGCAAGGGGAAAATGAATTACATATACGTACATTTATAACTGGGACTTATCTGCATGTGTTGAAAAGGCATAAGGCTAAGGTAAGGAGAGGTTTTATATTTATTTGAGAAGTTTGTAATATAGCAGTGTAGGCAGAGCTAAGAGTTAGAGATAGACACTTCGACTCTCGTCTTATATAATTAACAAGGAACTATTTTCTACCCAGCAATTATCTTTTTGCTGTGGAAAATTGTAAAAATCTCCCTACAGGTCAAGCATTTGGAGAATCGTCGAAACGGCGCGGGTTCTATTAAGTAAATAGAACCCAAAAAAAATATTAGTGACAAACAATTATGTTGACTTTCAAAATAGTGAATAGTGATCATTTTTGTTTGAAATACCGACAGAACTACTTTGTGAATGCAGTTCGTTATATAACTTTTGAAAGTGATATGAAAGCTTGTAATTTTTTTAAAGCTGCATTGCGGATTAGCGGGAAGGTATTTCCTTAGTGCCACTTAAATAGATGTCGCTATATTTTTGAGCTACATTCAGCTTTAAATTTATCGAAGAGTGAATATAAAATATATATTTAAATATTGAATATTTTTTTGAGTTCTTTAAGAAATATAATGTAAATTTTTTCTGCATTAACCAAATCTGACACCATTACACAATGTGTACCATAGTACTGTACCTCTTATATTCAGTTCATTACAGGCCACAAACATATTTATTGGCTATTTCAACTATCATTGCTGTGATATTGGCACTTACTTTCACGATTGTTCCGATGATGCGAAGAACGATAAAATTATTTTTAACAAAATAAATTACCGATTTCAAAATTATAATTATTCACTCCAAGAATATTATACGGATGTTAGTGTGTGGAGTGAAGTACTGTTGATGCTCATTCGGGAGGCTAACCACAGTTGTAAATATATTGTAAATTTACATTAAAAAGAGCAACTGTTGAGTTTCTCGCCAGCGCTTCTCAGCAGAACTGCCTTTCGAGCTGGTAGTAGCTTCTTGAAGGACTGACAATACTGACACTTATGTTAATTGATTCGAAAGTGCTTGCAATAGCCTATTTGAATAAAGAATATTTTGATTTTGATTTATAGCTAGCTATATGTACACACATTAAATACCAAGCTATATGTACAAATTTTTCAATTTTAGTTTGAGTTTAAGTGTCTCGTAAAAGTTGAATATTTTAATCTCTTAAATGAAGAATATTAAAAAGTATTAAATGAACATACTGATACTTACATATATATTATGTATTTACAATCTGTTAGTTATTTTTGGTGTCGGTGCCAGCTTGGGTATTATTTTAAAATTATATGCTTTATTTTTATTTTAAATGACTGAAAAATCGAGGGACTTACATTAGAAAATATACATAAAACCTCCTCCTTTTTTGAACTCAGTTAAAAAACGGTACAAACGGTGAAAAGATAGAATTGTTTTTAATAAGATTAAGATATTTATCTGTCTAAAATATACATTTTAGGCGATAATTTCATTATTTAAGGTTCAAAAAAAAATACAAACATAAGCCGTATTATTCCGAGAAAGCAATCGTATTTAATTCCTTTACCTTATCAATTTAATATAATGGAATATGCAAATTTACCTGTAAAATTCAACGAAATCTCAGGAGAAATCCCTAAGAAGTTATTTCCTTTTAATTCGTATTACTTTATTACTTGAAATAAGTAATCCAATTACGCTACAATTTCCTTAATAGTCTCCATTTTCTCGATCGCAGATTTGATAGCTTGAAAATGTGGACCCAATTCCTTTAAGATGTCCTTTTGACATGCCTATAAAAGGTTTCATACAAATGCTACCATAAATGAGTTAACAAATATAATATAACAAAACTTACAAAAGACCTTTTATTGTTATTATATACTTTTTGTAAGTGAATTTATTATTGAATAATTTGTGCGGAATCTTTATAGAGAAACGTTTCGAATTATATGAAACGTAAAATCTCGTTTTAGCTGTTCACGTAGGAATGTCTATAAATCGTGACTTTCCTCCTCTACGTGCGTACGTGTCAGATTTCTGCCTTTTAACGTTTTGGTTGTGCACTCAGTAAGTTCTTTTTCTTACTGAATGAGTGCACTCTCACTGTGTGTGTGTGTGTGTGTGTGTGTGTAATGTAAATGTACGTTTTCTATCAAAGATGGACCCATAAAATATTGAAAAACACAATAAGACAGATTAAAATAAAATAAAACAAACACATAATAAATCAATCTACGAATAACTCTTAATAAGTACCATGTAGAATCTTCTTAACAAGGTAAATTTCGTTATAATGAGCAAAGGTTACCCAGAATGCTCTTCTCGACCCTCTTCGGATGTTGTAATTGAGGATCACTAAATTGTTTTAGCTTTTACTTACACTTTGGTGGAGAAATAAATTACAGTCAATTTCTAGTAAGTGCCTTTAGACCATTTTCTCTTATTACATTTAGACATGATTAGCTTTTGTCCGACAGTCCTCAATTGATTTAGACGTGGAAAGGTTGTAGATTAGAATCTAACGAGCCGATAAATCCTTTTAACCAAGCTGTACCATATATATTATGTGGAGTATTGCTTAATAATAGTTGACAGATAAATTTTATTTATATTATAATATTATGCCTTTACATTTAATTCTCAGCTAACACACTGTATCCCGCGTATAGGATAGGCAATGAGAATTTAATGTTAAGACCAGACCAGACTCTATTCCCCAGTTACAATCTAATTCTCTATTTAATTAATTCTAAGTTTTGAAACACTGTCTATTTAGTGGCGGAAATAATTCATATGAAGTATGGATCGTATAAAAACATGACTTTGATATTTTAAGACTCGAAAAAAGGTGCTGCAGCGACAGATTGAGATGTTTAACAAAATATCAGTCAAATATAAGTGGTACTCGTGCACCGAGTGAAAAATAGAACTTATAAAAGTTGACAAATTTAAACATGCGGTCGTATGCATTCATTTTGTACGAAATGAACTACACCCAAAAATGTGTATTGTTCATGATGTAATAAGTTCTAACTTAACTTTCATAACTCTAGTTCAACGGGAAGCGAAAAGCACAAATGCTCGTTTATTTTGATAGAGCTAACTTTGAAATTTGATTCTTTATTTGCTCTATATGACCATAGGTAGATACTTTACATTAATTGAAACTAGATACCTCCACGAAATTTTGAGAGAATAGTCCTCTCAGACGGACTGTGTTCTTTGCACAGACAGGCAAACGGACAATAAAATGCTCCTATAAGGCTTCCATAATTTTCCATTGAGCTATGGAACCCTAAAAACCAAAATAAATTATCCATTATTCTGATTTAATCGCAAATGTATTTCACATTTGCTTCATAAACTTGGAAATGCTTGAACATTGGAACTCGTTAAATTTGGTTTTGTAATTTGATACATATTCACGGAGTTATTGTTGCTTGTTTTTCAAACTTCAAACAACATCATTTCAGCATTAAATAACTTCTTTGAGTAAGTTTAAAAGTTCCATATTGTATAAATTAGATTTGTATATCTTTATTTCTAAATCATTAGATATATGAATACCATTATTTAATGCTAATAAACAGTGAAAATGCTGTCGTGGTGCATCGGCTCACCGTAAAACAGTTTATGCGTCATTTGTAGGTACGATTCCCTGTCACGGTGAATGATCTTACGTTTGCCTTGATTTGCAAAAATCTTGAAAAGCGGAAAGTGAGAACGTCTTAATACCGGGAATGCCTTAACACTGAACTCCCTCTGCCTACCCAGTGTTATGCGAGATACAGCTTGAAGATAAAATAAAGAAAATTAGTAAGCGCCTTTGTTCTTCTCAGGTAAAATGTTTCTGCGTGGGACATGACTCGTCCAGAGCCGCAGTTGGTTGTGCCGACCAACGTATCTACATATACAGTCTACATAGTGCACAGTTGTTGAAAACTCTGGCGGCTGCTCATGATCTGGCGGCTTTGGCTATTGCCGACAAGGATCATTTTCTTTTAGCCGCTGGTAAGAAATACCTAGTACTACCTAGAACTACCTAGTACTAGTACCTATAGAGAACTTATTTTTAACTTTTATTGATCTAAATTTGAATGAAACTTATAAACTAAACAAAGTTGTCAATTAAAAGCTTCATTAAAATTTGAAAAAATCATTAATCCTATCTTTTATATTACAAATAAACTTTCATCATTCTACTTTATGGTAAATAATATTTAAATAATAACTGAAAATGCACAATTTACATTAATAAATACTAGGTTATAAATATGAATTCTTTATTTTAGGTGGCAATAGAGTAACAATATATTCATTCCACACTGAGGATAACTTGACTAACTTCCGCCCAACAAAGCAACTCAAGCGGCGGCAGACAAAATCAACTACAAACGTCACTTTATTACAGGTTAATACATGAAAATTTTAGCTTAACAGATGGCTCTTTCAAAAACTCTTTTTAATGTCGATTTATGTAAATTTTATAATATAATGATAAATATTACTTACAGTTAAAATTTTTAATGCACACATTATAAAATTAATATTTAATTTTGTCCACCAGGCTGAACAAAGTGAGCTAATACCAATTAGTTGTTTAGAAGTGTCTAGAGATGGGCAGCTCGCCGCGAGCGGGTGCGCCCGTGGCTTAGTCCGAGTTTGGCAACTCTCCACCCATCGCTTGCAAGCAACGCTCAGTGGTCATATGGGGCACATCACTTGTGTCACTTTCAGCCCAAATAATCTCCTGGTGCTTAGTGGATCTGAGGATAGGACCGTTGTTGTATGGCAATTGGCGGATAATTCTCCATCGTTGACTTATAAGGTAAGAACATTATAATGTAACTTATTTTTAAATAATAGTCTAAGATTATACACAATTGTCCAATAAATTCTTATTCAATCTATTGTTAAATTATTTCTTTTTGTTATTTCTTATTTAATACAAAATGTATTATAGATTGTCGTGGCACAATAGTACAGCGTCTGACTATAAACCCGAAGGTTGTGAGTTCGATCCTATTCGAGGGTATGAACAATTTAATTTCCTCACATTGGTAACACGAAAAAACGCGGCTTTGGGATCTGCCACTGGATCGAAGTGTCTTAACACTAGGCTTTCTCTGTCTACCCTTCCAGATACGGAAAAACACCGTGATACCTACCTATATACCTAATTATTTATTTTTAAAATATGTTATGTTTTAACGTCTATATCAGAATTTGCATTAAATTCTCTATCATTATTGTATTTTTATTTATTCACTTCCGTGTCTTGGCGTAGCGCTAGAGCAGCTTGAAGCAAAAAAAAATGTTTAATAAAATTATTTAGAACTTATTATTACGGATGAGTTGTAAAGGGGTTTTGTCTATTAAACATAATACGATCCGAATACAAAAGGAGTCCCTGTCAAATTTCATTAAAATTCGTTTGTAAGCTGAAACCTAACAAATATTGACGAATTTCATTTTAATCTACATTACCCCAATAATAAATAATTAATGCTTAATTCTATAATGTATTTTTTTCCATCTTCACGTTATAAGTCACTTTCTAAGTCACTGCTTTCGTCCACTTTCTTTCTAATTTGAGACAATGCGTTCAGAGTGGCCAAATTTAACACCGCGCCTTTTTTAACTTCCCCAAGTGGGAGTCGAACACACATCCATAGCTTTAAGAAGCAGACCACCATTACTCGATCAAGATGATGAAGGATATGTTGCAATAAATGTTGATTTAGGGAAAAAATACTTACTTTACTTTACTCTGATAAATTATTATCATAGGCACAATAACTTGAGTACTAAGGATTGCAATTAATTCTTAGCTTCTTTCTAATTTTTAAGTAAAATCCATAACTAATACATACAAAGAAAAATTATTCGTAGAGCTCTTTAATTATTGTTTAATTTCTTATTAATACATATTATATTATTCTTATTTATAATAATTAACAAACGGGCTTAATATTTGAAGAAAACATTCACAAAAAAAACAAAAACAAAATTGGTACATGTTAATCCATACTAATTTTATATTTTCAAAATAGTTTAAAAAATATCAAATACAATATAAATATAATAGACCAAATAACCACTAGGGTCATCAATCTGCCCTTCAAACCCTTCTCATGATGTCGGACGGTCGCCGCGCGATGTCGGGGGACCGCGCCCGCAATGTCAACGTGTGGCTCGTGGACTCCGGCATAGTGTTACATTCAGTAAGCGCACCTAGTACCAGTGTGGATGTTACACTCAATATGAAATATGCCGTAAGTATTTTTAGATTTATTTTAGAATACTTTAGGATATTATGACAATAACACAGCTTCGATATTAATATTGATTTTATACAAAATTCGATAACTTTCGCTTTTAGATAACAAACTACTTAGCATTACATGGTTTCACCGTGCGGATGCTGGGTCTATCGTTGGGCAAAGAATCCTTTAATGAGAATGCGCAAAGCTCACCCTCACGGTCTAAGTCCCCCTCTCCTCTCCATTTAACCAAATTTAAAATTATTATAATATTAGTACCACTTTGAAGATACCTCCTAGAACTTGATAGTTCTAGACAGGCCGAGATCTTTTCGCAAACTAGCGAGCTATATAATATACTTTATATTTGTATTTCGTAAGATTGTGTTTTGTATTGTGTATTTTTTAATGGTAATTCACTTCTGTGGATATGACGTATAAAATATATATAAAAATATCTAATTTGCAACCTTTCAGGGTAAAGGACTTTTTTGTTTCTACTACATAGCAAAATAATAGTGGCTAAGTATATATAACATTAACATACCACGTATGTAGTACGCATAGTATATACAATTTTATTAAATATAAATTTAATTTAATATTTGATTAATTTTTTTATTATTTTATATAAACATATTTTACAAAGTATAAATGTATACATTTACAATGGCTTAAATTTATTGAAATTACAACAAAATTATATAACGATAAGGAAAATTAACATTCCGTGCAGACATTTTCACACGATTTAATTTGAAAGTTTAAGGGCTTGTGGTTTACTTATCTACTTATCCAAGGACTTTACTCCCTTTCTATATTAACAGTAATGTTTTTCTGGACATATTTAAATAGCTGAGAACTTGTTATTTACGGACAATAATCCAATATTTTTGATGAGAGCGAAAAAGTAAATCCATTTGATGTTTAATTTACATCAAAACTGCTAAAATTAATTTCGCCACAGCCAATGCATACATCACGTTTACATCGTTAGACATATTGCACATAAACTAATCTCAAAGTTTCAGAAGTGGATACAACTAGTTATTTATTAGCAAGTCATCCACAAGTTGTGTTTCATTAAAGACAAAGACATGAAGACTGATATAATAAATGCCTTGAATACGATAATATACTAAAGTAAACACTTTAGTTGGCTATATATCTTGGCCATATATCTTGGCCTTGGTACATGAACTAAATAGTAAAATAAGATTTTGTATTGAATATTAGAAAATATGAAATAAATAAGTAATAATTTTTTTTTAAGATCAGTTTCAAAGAGAAAAACTAATTATGAATTAGTGTATATTATAAGCACTTACAATTCGTCCACTGTCGAGAGCATTAGACGTTACAGAACGTTTACTAGTGACTCAACTGTACTTTCCAGTCCTATTGATTAAAGACGACAATGTCAATGATGGATTGCATTTAAGCTCTCAAATTTAAGTGTAATTACCTAAATTGAAATTTCACCTAGCTGTCTCTGTTACTTAGTATTCAGTAATAAAGTATTTTTGTACAAGTTTGAATGGTTTTCTTTTCCATCCTACTTGTCGTAATCGAAAACTTTTTCCATTAGGCAAATTTGAAAAGACACGCTGTCTCATGGCGTAACGTTAAATTAAACTCCGTCACGATTCTCTCAGATTATTCAAGAGATCTTGTCAATTGTCCTTTCGACATTACGATCCTTAATCTTTCATAGTAGATTAAACAGTAGTCGGTTGAAAAGGTCAGGATGCGATCAGTTTTACAAATAAGAGAATGTATGTAATTTATGAGCCAAAAATACCTACGTATATTAATTGAATACTACCTTATAAAAGTTAATAATTAAAGCCTTTTATGATGCATTTAACCCAAAGACGTTCTTACTGTTTAACTATTCGTGGTTCTTGGAAAATTAAACAATATCTATATATATTTTTTCCATATATGACACCGTAGGGTGTGTATATGAAGATTTTGATGTAGTATGTATTCAATACTAGACGACGAAGTATTTTTTAATAAGTAAAGTCCAAAAAGCACTTTCTTATATAATCTTTTTCGTTCACTTCAATATCAAAACTTTTGTATCTACATTTTCTTTTACCGTTATTTTATCTTCTAATATTGTCAAAGTTCCGCTACGAGAAAAAGGAAATTCTTGCACACGAAAACTGCGAATACTTTCCTTTGAAATAATCATAAAAGCTATCAAAACAAAAGATAACATTTACAAAATTACTGATAAGCTAACAATAGCTAACAAAATTGACAAAACAGCATATTTTTTTAAATTAAATATATACATACAAAATAATCCCCCTACAAATTATAATACATGATTCCATTTCCCAGGTACTATCTGATGGTGACAACTCAGTACGTATCTGGGCATTAGCCGAAGGGGACAGTGGTGAGGAGAAACGTTCCGTGTCTCATGCGGAACGAGTCACGTGCTTTGCGTTAACAGCAGATTCACAGCACGTTGTCACCGGCTCAATGGACATGTCACTTAAAGTTTGGCAGCTGCACGGAGGAAAACTGTCGCAGGTAAAATGTTTGTTTGAAACAAAGATTTTTTTAAATGTAAATATATTTAGATCTGTACTTGTTCAATTTTTTTTATATTAGAACTAATGTTGAAAAAGTAACTATTAAACGCATATATATTTTTTTCATTTTATTTCATGAAATATTTCACTATAAACGCATTATTTGGAAAGTGTTTCAATTTAGTTTTCTACTCTTACGTGATAATAATAATAATAATAATCCTTTATTGTACACCCAAAAAAAGATACACCAAAAAGTAAATAATATAAAGACAGAAATTGTACAAAGGGCGGCTTATTGCTTAATAGCAATCTCTGCCAGGCAACCATAATGCAGAGGAAATAGCAAAATTGAGATTGGGGATAGGGTGTCAAATAATAAATAAAACTTAATATATACCATATTATTAACGAAAATATTTGCATGCATAC
Source organism: Dione juno (assembly GCA_037127375.1). NCBI lineage: Eukaryota > Metazoa > Arthropoda > Insecta > Lepidoptera > Nymphalidae > Dione > Dione juno. Next base: position 3,207,049 of record JAXRJS010000048.1, read on the forward strand.
ATAAAAAAATAATCATAATAAAAAATATATAAAACAAATACATAGGTACATATATAACTATAATATAGGTATATACTTACACACATACAAACATAAATACATACATACATACATATATACATACATACATTCATACATACATATATTTATACATATAACAATAATATATACATTGTGAATAATGCAATGGCAAGAAAAATATGAAATATAATATAAATAACAATGTAAACAAAACTTAAAGTGTCAGAAAGTGCTTTTTTAAACTGCGCTTAAAAGTTAAATATGTTTTGGCATTTCTGACTTTTTTCATTGTTTTCAATAACTAAACAATTCCATTACTTTAAACGCATTATCTCGATTTCGGTGTCTGGGATAGTGGGGAAAGTTAAGAAAAATTATCGACCTTTCATAATATCGAAAATGCAAAAAATACGTAAATATATTACATCAAGTCCGTCAGTCATACTTATTATTTAATTATATATTCTATAATTATAATAATAATTCACATAATTTTTAATATATTCGTCCATATTTTATGTTCTACTTAAATAGAGTATCTATCTAATCCTATTTACTTCACGACGTCGTAAAATATTAGCGCTATCCGTATGGCTTTAGTGGTAGTAAAGATATACCTTTGCCTTATTGAAATAGATTGTATTTTGTTTGTTTAATAATATTGTCGAGCCATCTTAATTTTGTATATAAATTACACATATAAATATGTATATATATTTAAATATATATATATATATATATATATATATATATATATATATATATATATATATATATATATATATATATATATATATATATATATATATATATATATATATATATATATATATATATATATATATATATATATATATATATATATATATATATATATATACATATATATATGTATATATATTTAAATTGAAAGCAATGTTTAAAGTTTTTATAAAGAATGAATATATGGTTTATATATACAAGTGCAGAAATACTTAAAGGGTGAAAAGCGGGGAACGGAGTGTATTAACACTAGGTTCCTTCGGTTCCCTCTGCCTACCCTGCCATGTGCGGGATACAGCGTGAAGCAAATAAAAAATATAAAAATGAAAGAACTCTCTGTTTCATACTATAAGAATATTTTTATTATAGTTTATCCTGCATTTTTTTCAACTTGTCGTGATATAAATTTACACAAGAATAACATAAAATATCGAACGGGAACGGGCAAGAAGCTAAATTAAATATGGACTTTAAAATTTGAATAGGAAAATTAATTAAATTATTACTGTAAAATGTGCATACATATTGTACTCATAATAGGCACTTGAATTTAGAGCTTAAAGAGCTGAATTTAGACTTAGACTTAAGAAAGCAATATTTTCAACGTATTTTTTCCAGTATTTTCTCATATAACAGGATATGCAGAGGTAGTCTTATGTCTACACAATCTGCTTACCACTTTCCGGCGGAACTCGCGACATTGCGTGTTAAATGGTTAAGCTCACGCCCTTGTGTAACCCTCAACCATCAGGATCACAGTCGGACGTTGTCACTATGGATAAAACATAATAAATACACAAAACTTAAAATTCATTTCATTTATTATCAAATATTTTTTTCTATACATATGTGTGGTTTAGTAGATATGTATGTAATTCACAAATCTAGCGAGGCAAAAGATTTGGTAGCAGGTCATTAAAAATACTTCGTTGTTAGCTCCTTGTCTATTTCAAAAGCTAAAATGAATAAGAATATATATTTCAAAAGATATCTTTGTTGAAAAATTGTAATAGTTATTTTTCTAAAGGTTTAAGAGCCGCTATCGTAGAATTCGAATCATGAATCACCACCAACAAACTTCCAACTGCTCCACCATAAGAATAAAAATTCAATATGCTTATAACATTATTGACTCCCCATAGGTTCTAGTGGGTCACTCAGACATAGTTACATGCGTAGCTGTGTCAATAACAAACAAAACTCAAGTTGTATCGGGATCATGGGATTACAATTTGATCGTATGGGACATAAATACTGGCTCTGATGTCCACTTGCTGTCCGGTCACTTGGGCAAAGTCACTTGTGTAAAGGTCACTGGAGATGGATCTATTGCTGTTTCGGGTATGTATTTGATTGAACTGTTCATTCAAGTAGCTATAGTCGATCTAGATTTTAGATACTATACTATATAATTGCACTTAATAATAATATATAACTGCGCTTAAAAAGTGCGATTCTTTTATTATACTTAACATTTGTGATAACATAAAGGAAGATGTTTTCATTATTTATCATTTATGCGATTTTTTTTTTTCGAAAACTTAAAAGTTATCGTTATTACAATTAATATTTTTATTATTTGTTCTAGATTTATAAATATTAAATTAATAGCTCAGAATACCGAACGCAGCTCAAGGCGATTTATATCGAAATTAGCGTCGTTAGTCCGGTCCAATTAAACATTTCAATCAAAAATAACTGATAAAGATAAACATTAAAATAAACAAGGTCGAAGGTTTAAATCTTTATTTCTTTAATGTTCCTCGCAAATAGTATCTACAAAAATATATATTATAGTAAAAAAAATATAATGCAGCTTCCCAGGGCAAGCTGCTTTGTAGTCATGCTTCTGTGAAGGAGAGGTGGAGAAGTTACTTCTTGGAGCTGCTGAATACTCAGCACCCGGGTAGTATTCCGTCTGAACCACCTCCTAACCTGGGACTTATTGCTCCAATAACCCTTGATGAAACTCGGAATTATCTTCGACGCATGAAGAACGGCAAGGCGGTGGGACCTGACGATATTCCGATCGAAGCGTGGAAATCGTTAGGCTCTCGTGGTGTGCTCATGCTTACTGATCTTTTAACCGCATTTTGAACACTGGGACGATGCCACATCAATGGCGGCACACTTTTATTACCCCTATTTACAAAGGAAGGGGCAGTGTTCAAGATTGCGGTAGTTATAGGGGCATTAAGATTATGAGTCACACCATGAAGCTCTTCGAGCGCGTGATTGCCCTCAGGCTCCGCCGAGAGTGTACTGTCTCTGAGTGTCAATATGAATTTCAGCCAGGATCAGGCACTACGGACGCCATTTTTGCCCTCAGAATTTTGATGGAGGCACACAGGGAAAAGAGGAGAGCTCTGCATGTGGCATTCTTAGACCTGCAGAAGGCCTTTGACTGTGTGCCACGTCAGTGTATCTGGTGGGCACTGCGATCCAAAGGGATCCCTGAATCCTATGTTGCTATTATCAGAGACATGTACAACGACTCTGTTTCTACAGTTAGGACCGCTGTTGGCGATACCAAACCCTTCCCAATTACAGTAGGGGTTCACCAAGGCTCAGCTCTTAGTCCACTTTTGTTTAATGTAGTGCTAGATACTTTCACGGCTCACATCCAGGACCAGCCTCCATGGCTGATGATGTATGCCGATGACATAGTACTCATTGACGAGAACCGACTGATGCTGGAGCGTAAAGTGAATGCCTGGAAGGGTGCGCTTGAGAACGGTGGTCTTAAACTGAATGTGTCAAAGACCGAGTACATGGCTTGCGGGAACCCAGACTCGAGCACCATCCACATAGGGCCTGAGCCAGCCGTTAAGTCGGAGACGTTCAGGTACCAGGTTTCATTATGCACGAGTCCGGAGGCATCGACTACGATGTCCACGTCCGGGTTAGCGCTGCTTGGGCCAAATGGCGGGAGGTCACTGGTGTGGTCTGCGATCGCAGAATACCGCCCAAACTCAAGGGGCTGATATACAAGAGCATGATCCGACCAGTTCTTCTATACGGCAGCGAATGTTGGCCAGCATTATCTCGGCACACTCAGGAGCTTCACGTAACGGAGATGAAGATGCTGAGGTGGATGTGTGGCGTTACTCGGGCTGACCGCATACGCAACACATTCATTCGAGGTAGTCTTGGGGTCCGTGACGTAGCGGATAAGCTCCAAGAGCGTCGTCTGAGATGGTATGGCCACGTTTTGCGCCGGCCTAAGAACTACGTCGGAAGAAAATGCCTTGATATGTCTGTCCCTGGAGTAAGACCCCCCCTATGTCATTCTTAGAGATAAGCTATTTAAGAGAACAAAAAACAAAGTGGTTTTTCAATTTAAGTATAACAATGGTATATGGAATCCAAACCTGGAATTACCCAGTGCTTCTTTTTTATAATCATATAAATTAAAATTGTCAATATCATAATATGATTCTATGTTATATAGGAGCGGAAGACAAGACACTTATAATATGGGAAACGAAGCGAGGCCTGGCGCTTACTTCCTTAGCGCTTCACGTTCCATTACTCGGATTCCAAATAACAAGTGATTGTTCCCGAATCGTCATACATCTGTTAGATAGAGGTATGTATACGCACATAGCTTATTATAATATAAATAATGACATCATTGTTTCATGACTAGCCAAGTTATAATATTTTTATTTTTTTTAAAAGTTACTTTTATATACCAATTTAAGATATACATATATATCTTAAGATTGGTACCTATATTAATATCATTATTTACGTAAATAAGATTGACTAAGTTCATTTTAAGCTGATTTATACGATTATTCTGATTATTAATTGACTGATTATTCTGATATCTTGCTATTATTCCCTTTTTTAGAATGGCAATAGTATGGAAAGAGAAGCTTTACTATTATAAAAACCTAAAATTATTCCAATTTGCAAATGTACCATGAACTAAATCAACAATTTTACTATAATTGTAGTCTTTAAAAAAATTACGGAAAATGTTCAGTTAAAATCCAATTTAAATTCAATGAATGCATTATCATTACTATTCAACGACACGATCTCTCCACTATTTGACGCGAGTAAAAAATGAAGAACCTTTTTCATAAATTTTATTGAATATAATTTAGTTTAAAGAATAAATTGCGATCGCTATGAATAAGCTTTTTAGTGAATGAAATTAAATTTGATTCTATCTAAACGCAATTAGGCCACAGTTAGGTATCACGAAGTGCTTATAGGATTTACATGAGTTTTACATTTTTCCTCTCTGTATGGCGAAAAGTTGGCGTTATATATGTGAAATATCACAATATTTTGTCCGACTAATTTGCTAGAGATGTTAAAGACATAAAAATGAATATGTATATCGTAGAATATTGTAATTTAATAACTTGTTTAATATTTTATATAATAATATAATCTATACATGTAAATAAAATTGAAACGTCTGTTTGTGATGGTAAAGTAGCTGGGCTTTTTGAGGGTATATTATTATTTGCCCGATACTAAATCACAAATATATTTACAAGTTTTGCCTTTCTCTCTTTCTGTTTGTCCGCGGCTAATCTCCAGAACAGTTGGACCGATTTTACTGGAAGAATGAGGTGTAGAGTTGTAGAGCAGCATATAGGAGTAAGCAATAGAAAAATTACTGGAACTGCGCTTGTATACATATATTTTTCATAGACAGAGCTATTCAAAAACAAGGTTTATATGTACGTTATATGTATATTATAATAGAGGACATCCGAGAAAATCGATGATAGTAAAACGAACGTAATTCAGCTTGCCTGATAAATATTTGTGCAGTTTATCGGTCGTAGCCTTGGGAAGGTCACTAATAAATAATAAGTCCCATCCCTTCCTCTGTGTAATTATAAAAGAAGTAAAACTCTTTGCAGAACAGTGATCTACAATTATATATGCGACAGCACTACCTCGTACAATTTTTATAATCTATGTGTACATAACACATAGATTATAAAAATAGTTTTTTTTTCATTTATTTATTTATAAATGATGATATTTAAAGAATTATTGGATAGTATACTGAATGTATTGTAATAAAAATAATGTTATTTATTTAACTCTGCTTAGTTTAGGTCGCTATTGGAAAATGAATTTGCTTAAGAAATACGAAAACAGGCTTCAAATAAACAACATAAATGTCGGAATCTATAGATATTTGTAAGAACATCTTGTTACATAGTTAATATGTGTGTGTCTGTTAAGAAGCCAATTAATTCAACAGGTTGTCTGCCGATTATCTGCTTACACAACACGCCGGCGACCTACGTCAAGATTCCAACATATGCAGCACCTACTAAAGACGTTGATGGTAAGATAATTTACCTCTATATAAAAACTTTTCTTTATACATTTCTACAAAACCAATAATAAATAAGCTTGAAAAAAGTACGTTATTATTATTATAATTAACTATATATATATATATATATATATATATATATATATATATATATATATATATATATATATATATATATATATATAATATATATAGATATATATATATATATATATATATATATATATATATATATTATATATATATATATATATATATATATATATATATATATATATATATATATATATATATATATATATATATAGTTAATTAAGCCGCACTTTATCTACCAGAGCGGCGAAATAAAAATGGGGATTGAACCCATGATTATCATGATTGCAGTCAGACGCTGTCCAGTACCTCCACGACCGCATCTGTGGCTTTATTTTAAAAAGAAAGTAATTAAAACAACACAGTTATGATTAAGTAATTGCTCCCCATATTTACCGTAATAGAGACGTACCCCAAATTTCGTATCGGGGTGTATACATCCTGGTTTCATTTTCCGTATCTTCTATTTATCAAATGAATTAATATATAAATATTTTTTAAATGCATATAGAATTACGACCTCTGGCACCAAAGCGACCAATGAAACGACTACTCAAGAAGGAAGTGTCTTTAGATACATACACGTGGCAGAAGAAATATGGTCATTTGACATCAGCTGCTATGATGGCACAAGTGGACGAACGTTTGAAGAGACGGTAATTATCTTATATATATATATATATATATATATATATATATATATATATATATATATATATATATATATATATATATATATATATATATATATATATATATATATATATATATATATATATATATATATATATATATATATCTAATATACAAATATTTATCAATTGAAAAGTTCTAACTTATAAACTTTGAGAATTTGTATCAGACTATCCTTGACTACGGACTACTGCAAAGTGTTGTAAACGTGGAGTTTCCAAAAAAATTACAAAATATATTTTTTTAAAACTTGTATAAATCAGAGAACTTTTTTAGTACGTTAAATACAAAAAGTTTTTGACAATTTCTTGAAAACAAATATATTTATTTATTTTTTAGCTTCAGGCTGTACCTCGCAACAGGGTAGACAGAAGGGAATAGTGTTAAATTCCTCGCTAACCGCCTTAACTCGCACGACGTTTTATATCATTACCAGAGCAAGGAAAATAAAAATAACTCACTCTCCCCGAGTGAGAATGGAACCCATAACTATTGGGATTACAGTAAAACGCTATGCCGCTATGCCACGGTGGCGATATTTATTTTGAGAAAAATATTTAGAATTAAGATCAATTTCATACATTTCCTTTCGTTTTTTCATCAATATTACACAAATGCACACATATACAGCTTTTCGCTGTATCCTTAGCAGAATAGCCAGAGAAAAAGGAGCGTCAAACGCCAGAGACCCACACATTTAACCCTCGTCCACTGTCGTTAACCTAAATAAATACCGTGTACCCTACATACCGTGGGATCCTCATTCTTTTCACCTGAACAACCTCCATAATGTTTGAAACTATGTTCGCAAAGGTACTTCTACCCTACTTCTCTTACCACTGCCTCGTGCTTCATATATATTATTTTATTTTATTACATATTCTCTCATCGTTCCCAAACTACCTGAACACGTTGCTCTTCCTTATGTGGTATCCTTCCTAATAATATTTAATCAATACTTGTTAACAAGTAATTGATTCCAAGAAAATAAAAAATATCCCCACGGAACTGTCCTATTAATTTCATACGAATACCAACAGTATAATAAAAATCGAAAGATTTATTATAAAACAAACAAACCAAATAAAAACAAATATGTTATTGTAATCATTTATTATTCGTAGGTTTTCGGTGTCAGCGTCGATGGAAGAAATATCGAAAATACAAGAGGCGAAAAATAAGGACTTGGGTTCACAGGTGAGATGAGATATTTACTTTAATACCTTACTTTTCCGTTGAAATAATTATTTAACATAAAAATTTATCGTAAATTTTTAATAAAAATTAAAAAAATATATAAGTTAAAATTTTCATATTAGGTTGGGGAAAAAGTAATTCGATATCTGATAAAGTATCAATAAAACATGTTCATGCTCATTGTAAAGATATTCGAGAATTAGAGATTAGAGAATATTCCACACAAAAAAATATATATTGTTATGCTGTTTTTTGGTTGGTCCATTCAGTTAAAATGCAGTTGAGTTGCATGGTGTTAAAAATGGAAGTCAACAAAGAAATTATAGGTACATTTATATTTTCTCTTCGATAAACGCGAAAATGCAAGCCAGCTGTAAGCTGTTTTTGAGTTGTGTAATATACAACTCAAAAAACAGCTGCTACGGCTGGCTTGCATTTTTGCGTTTTTTCCAATACTGTAACGAAGTTGACCGGCATGTTAGTGGTCGTAGCGTCACTTAGGAGCTAAACATCGACCACAAAACAGTCTTAAGTCTGACAATCCGAACCATGTTAAATAAAGTCCCTGAATTTCAAACAAAATTATTGAATCGCATGAATTGTTTCCAATTCAATTGTTATTATTTCAATTGTGTATTATATTTAATAGCAGCACAAACATATATAATATATTCGTACGTCGATCTTTACCTTTAAATTACGATTCTAAAATGTACTCACTTGGAAAATTGGGATCGAAGGTAGAAGGTTTCGATATATAAACTTATTTTATAATAAATGAAACTTATCGAAGCGTAATAAGAGCCAGGCAATTATTTTACATTAAAGGCTATCGTAGAAATGTGTGGTTTACATCCTTTGTTGGTTAAAAGATATTGACCAAATACTATTTTAAGACATTGTATGTACATAGTAGATATATTTTTCCCATACTATTTATTAGTTTATTTTAAAATATGGATTTTATTTGGAAATATTATATGTCTTAGGGCTACGTATCTCAAAAAAAAAGGAATCCTTATTGGATAGCTTTGTTGACCGTCTGTCAAGACAATTTTCTCAAAATCATGTGGTGCTATCAAAGTGAAACTTCTAAGTCAAAGACTCCAAAAGATATGCTTATTTTTTTTGCATTTTGTATGAAAATCCCCCTAATCAAAAGCTACAGGGTACCCGTTGACCTACAGTTATGAAGTTAAGGCAATAAGTTAGAACTTATAGTACAAACAAACACCACTACAAACTTATATTTAAAGGTAATTTCATATAGAATGAGTGAATACAACCGCAAATTTAAGTTTGTCAGCAACAACTTTAAAAAAAATGGTAGTTCTTATTGACCTACAATCATGAAATTGGTACAAAACTCTGAAAGTCAAAGGCAAAGTAAAGTATTTTTATTCAAAATGAGAAGATACAAGCTTCATGTTTTGAACGTCAAATAATTTACCACCGCCTCACTAAAATGAATGCCTCAGACCTGAAAAGAACCGGCGCAAGTGGGTCCATTTTAAGTGGGTCCATTTGAGCTTAGTTCAAAGTTCAAAATGAAAACAAAAATATTATAAAATTAATTCTATCAATAAAAACGTTCAATATATACCATAATAAAATAAATTTTGACGTTTCAAATAAAGTAATATAACAATAAATAATATTTATTAATATTATTATCACAACTCAGGTAAGCCTCGGTCCTGAGCAAGCCGCGATAGCGCAATCGCAACATTTCGATCAACTGGAAGCTCTATGGAATAAAATATCGCCGCCACGACGACGATCCAATAAGGTAAGCCATTTTAATATCCTCTACATCGAACATTTACACTTTTGTTTGCCTTTCATTTTCTACAAAAACTTTTTGAATGTGACCTGTATAAAGCTTTCAAAGGAATCTTTTCATTGAACTGCCGTCAATGATAAGAAAATCTTTAGAATTTCACTTTAGTGCTATATTTAATAAAAAAAATTATAAGGTGTAAGGCTTTCACACATTTTGTCAATCTTTACTTTTATATTAATGTATTATGTATATATTACGAATATTATTAATATATATCGTCGCTCTGGCAACAAGGCAAAACAAAACAAGGCAGCGTTGAGTTCCGCAACTTAATACGCAACGCCTCGAAAGGCGGAAAGTGAATGGAGTGTCTTAATATTAGGTTCCTTGAGATGTGTGGGATATAGTGTGAAGCAAAAAAGAAATTATATAATATTCGAAGCTGAAGACTGTCCTAATCTCACGCACTACCGGTTAAGATAAAAAAAAATCTGTATTGAATAGTTTCTTTATCGAAGAAGACTGACAGGCTTAATTACGGTAATATTCAAATTACTAGGTGTCATACACAACATTTAGTTAGTTCCGTTATGTCACGTGATTCCGTAAAAATATTTTTTCTATCTACAAGTATCTAGAGAGAATAGTATTTAAAAGTAAAATATATTTAATACAAATAATTATATATTAACTTTTCTACGATTTAATTATTTCTAATTGTTATTAAAAAGTATCTATAAAATGTTGATCGTTTTAGACATAACATCTCCGTGATCGAATCGTGAATGAAACCGAACCTTGATGATTGGATTGTCATTCGCAGATGTAGGATATTGATCTGAATTTGTATCTGAAACTGATCGAAGAGCGCTTGATCGACGCGTTCGTTTCATATCCTGTTGTTTAAATGAAAAAAGTCAATATTCTAAACATATAATTGTTTAAAATCATACAAATAATAACATAATTTTTAATGTTATGAATATGTTCAAAATTAACTTCTTGTCACTCTGAACTTGGAAACTATATAACTAAATCTTACAAATACTTATTCCTTTTTATTGAAACCAAAAAAAGTATATATACAATACAATACTTAATATTAATTCATAAAAATAAAAACTAACCTAAAAATTACTAAGAAAAATCAAAAATGTATGATGCTGACAGCATTTCCTCGCTGGATCGCTAAACTAATACGTGGTGCGAGGAAATTGCCAGCACAACTCAACTTTTACAAATAGTACTTCACTTATGGATCTGGAAATTATAGTATTTTTTAATTTCTTTTTTAGTTACCAAAAATACTGTATTTTCAAAGGTAAATAACCTCGCTTTCATTTTAATTTTAAATCAAAAAATTAAAAAACCTTTTTATTACAGTCACTTTCTAAGCAAAGTTCTCTGATCGAGAAAGTGGATTCATCAGACGATGATCACACTCCCGTTGAAGAACAAGGTTAGTGTACAAAATTAACATATTAAGTACTCGTAATTATTTTTCAGATTTTCTATTTATATGTATATAAATAATATATACAAGTGGGTATATCATTTATTTCATATTTCTCACTTGGCAATGTATGGCAATATTAACATCAGTATATTAAATGTCACTAGATTTTTAACTCTACCTAAGATGCTTATAGCAAATATGTGGAAATAGAGAATGATCAAAAATATTCCAATAAGTAAGGATACGAAAAACTTCTTCCTCTTAAAGATTCATGTGAAGTTAAAAAAAACATTGATATTTGAAATCCCGTGCAAAGTTTTTGAAAACGTCATCTCCAAAAGAAATGAAAATAGTACGATGTTATTGTTTCAGCTTATTGCAAAGCTTTTAATTTTATATAGAATGGGTATTTACCTACATATTAGGTAAATATGTATATTACATGGGAATGGGTAATGAATGGGTCATAGGTACTATCTAAAGAGCGCAGGTTCAAATTTTGCAAAGTGTAATTTTATACCTATATATATTGAAATATATAAGAATAGTATTTCACATTATAATAAAAATAAAATTCTCTGTTTAATAAATAGTTTATATATTTTTTTTATATTTTATTTTCAGAACACATGGTGGAGTGAGTTTATACGAATAGCGTAATCGATCATTTAAATTACCCTATTAATTATTATCACCTAAGAGCTGGTCTCGATTTGATTATATATCATGTTATTTTACCTAAGTCTAACTCTAAAAATCTAGGTAGACTTTTAATTTATTTAATTTCCAAAGACTAGGTATCGAAGCTACAATCATTACGATTTTAATGACAGGCCCCTAAGAGCTCTGATAATGCCTAAAAGTCAACAACAGTCTATAAAGAATACTTAAAAGCCATTAATAATTTGCAATTCAAACAAGCATTTGCAAAATAATTTGTTTCCACTGGCTCTGAACTTTTGTTTATTATTACAAATTGAATGTTTTGAATAGGAAATTTCGAGTGAACTAATTTTAGCGGTTCTTATGTTTAAATTCGGTAGCGACTTTGTTACACTATAAGCTTATTGTGAAGGTAATTTTTTTGCAAGATTTTTATTATTTCTCACAAAAAAAAATAATTATTATTTGAATATATTAATTTTCCTAGATCGTAGATACTAAAATGACCTAAAGAGGTTATTATTATTATTAAAAAAGCATAATTAGCATTTGTTTCTGACTTTACTTTAGAAGTAATTTCATTAGACTAGTCTAAATAAGTTACATTAGACTTCCAGCCTCTATGCAATGTGATCTTGTAGAAGTAGCTTAGTTTTCAGACCAGTTTCTAGAATTTGTCTATTTGTGATATTGTTTTCAATTTCTATTTAATTATTTTAGATAGTTTTTATACATTTTATTACTATAAATTTTAAATAATTTGCTTATTTCGAATTTATTATAATATTTGAATTTGCGATTATATGTTAAATTTTAAATTTTATTTTAACAAACGAAACTGGTCTTTAGATCGATAATTAGTGAAGTACATGTTCGTGTTACTTATTGAATATAGGAAAAAGAGCATAAATAGCATTATAATATAGTCGTATTTAAAATCTTTTAGAATTTCGTCAGGTGTATTTAAAAAAATACGAATGTTTACGCTTTATTTTTGTTTATATCATTTAATTTGATTAATTAATAATAATTAAATGGATATTTGGTTTAAAATATATATATATATATATATATATATATATATATATATATATATATATATATATATATATTATATATATATATATATTTTAAGTGCATTAATTTATATTAATAGACTTTGCTATTGTTATTGATTTTGATCTGTCTTGGACATTATTTTAAATATTTCTTAAATGTAGACTTAAAACATAATTTCCCTGATCATAATGGCATCAGAACATGAGTTTCTAGAAATATTATGAAGAATAAATGCACATTCATTGCACAATCATACATATTCCGTTGTACTTTGCTCAGGATATCTCATAACTTCATTTCTACATACTCTTCGTTCTAAGGCTATGTCGAACTAGTTTTCCAAACTGTGATCCCTTATAAAGACTTCTATGTAAGTACATAATTAAAGTTACCCTTATGATAACTTAGTGTTATATAATATTAAATCTAGTTACCACCTAGTTTTAATTGTAAAACGCTAACAATATTAATTCCATAACTATGTTAACTACTAACATCTAAAAATCGTCGTCGTTGTAAAGTCTCATATATTCCCCTCTACAATAAGAGCCATCTAATTCTGACTTCTGTACTTCTGTTGATTTACTATCGGAAGCACTTATGGATATTTTTCATGAATCAATTTCGATATTTATAATATATTTCAGCAACAGAATAGATTTACTTACATTTTTATCAATAAATTATCCAAAAATATTTATTTAAATTGCAATTAAAGTTAACCAAGAACTAAGTTACACATAAATTGCTTATTAAGTGTCAATAAATATATTAGTTATATTAATATTTCGCATAACAATTTCCTTTCAAACAATCTGTTATTAATATTACGAAAATTTGTAGAAGCGGTGGTTAATTATTAGATGTTATGTAAATTAGAAAATGCAATAATATTTCGTAAGTAGATGCACTTACTTGTAGTTGTATAAGCTTACTATTTAAGTTTAATTATTCTGTCTGCTGTCCTACATGTTTCAAACGCTTTAACCACAAACACCTATAGATAAAAAGGCAATTGATTTTATTTATTCTGCACTAAAAATGTATATATATATATATATATATATATATATATATATATATATATATATATATATATATATATATATATATATATATATATATATATATATATATATATATATATATATATATATATATATATATTAATTTTAAATTTATGTGATCTATTTGAGCTATGTTTGAGAATCTGTGGCTAAAATCTCAAAATTGTCTTTCTTTATCACAGTGTCATATTTACACAAATGCTGTATTATATAAAATTTGACTCACCTTGTTGACTATTTGTATAGAATTTTATATATTCGTGGTTTCCTATTTCTCACTTGTGTGAGTTTTATTTTGGACCTGTCGTGATGTTATATCTGAAATATATTCTCTGTGTTTCTTATTACGTGTTTTATTTAACATTCTTAGTTATTACTTTTCATCCCTCAGAGTTCTATTATGTGTATGTTGGTATTATTTTTAATCCTTTCGAGTAAGATGTGGACCCAAAACTAAAGCGTTTACAGTTAGACGCTGTTCCAATGTAAGTTAGTGACCTCTACCTAATTTACATTAATATAATTATGTGTATGGGCCTGATTATAAAAATATATATATTTGAGAAAAGATATGGGAAAAAAAATTACAAAAAGCACACACAAGTAACAGAAGATGAAAAAATTAAACATTTTGAAAAGAGTGAATTTATAACTTTGTACTTTGTTCGTGAACTCTTACCATAGAAATACAAAACACGCTCTAAAACACTCAAACACTGAGTATGGCTTTGAGCGACCATAGTCTTTTAAAGTAGTTATAGTGCTCTTTGTCATTGTTAGTTCTGTTAATAACATTTGGAACCCAAGGATGCATTTCCAGCCGGTGCGGCAGCAAGGTTATTCGGTGACAACCGACCAGACAACCCGACGATGTCCAATTTCAGGTGTACCGACGATCTATATGGCCGATCTTTGTAGAGGTAATTACGCCTATATCTGGCAGTACGAGTCGTAATACTAATAGCTACATAGACAACGATGACAAATTGTAAACTTTAATCATATGTACAATTTAAATGTTTCAAAAAATGCAATTATATCTTAAATACTTTTATATCACCCCTAACAACTAGCTTTCGATTGCTACTAACACGATAATAAGTACTCTGAGATTTGTTTTATTAATTTTTTGAAGGACGCTCTTATCTTCTATAGATAAGTCTTATCACATGTTTACAACTGAATTATAGCTCATTGTAACAAAAGGTTTTTAGCGAGAGTATCGCATGTACTCTTAGAGAAGTAAGAATAGAAGAGGAACTCTTCTCGTAAGAGAGAGAGCTCTTATGTAAAGGTCGATGAAAATGAAATATCAGCATTTAGTGTAAAAATGGAAAAGTTTAGATTTATTCCGCTTAGAAGTGATAAAATATCAATTACATGTACCATATCAAGCTTTAATGAATTAATAAGAGAGGAAACTCTAATTTGAAAACGTATTATTTCAAGAAATTCATTAAACTTGGAAAGGAATTTAACAGTGACATATGGAGATTACGATGCTAGCTATGACAAGCAATACGACCTTCCTACGGGTGTTAACATTCACATGCAGCACAGTTGGAATGGTCCTGTCAGTAACCGCTCTGGTTCTTCTGCTATTAACAGCTCTACTTTTCACCGAATGGAGGCAAAATTATAAAAACCAACTTCTCATACAATTTATGATAGCAAGATTCTTCTATACAGGAGTTGGATATTTCTATGACGTAGCTCTCCTTTTCTTCGATGGTACCAGATATTTCACACCAATTTTCTTAGACGTAATACCGATGGGATATTGTGAAATGGCTCTTGTGACTTGGATGTTTGTGTTTAGCAAGCAAATGTACGACAGCTTTGTGAGGGTGTTCGTCGCAACTCCGAGTTTGCGTAAAGTGTCATTATGTGCTTGGCTAGTCCCTGGTGCTATATCAGTTATATTTTATATTAGCAATAATATACCAAACAAAAATGATCTGAAATATTTCCTCATATACATATTGTTTTTAAAATGGCCAATTTTAATCACGAATGGTGTTTTATTAATTTTAATTTTAAAAAATATTTTAATAACAAACACAAGTAAAATTGAAAATAATCCTAGGATAATTATTGTAATGATAATTCTTATTTTCACATTCAGTTTTCAACAAGCCATATTGGACATTTATAAACTGACTTATTTAATATATAATAGAAATACTAAAAGTAACTGTACACCCCTATTTTTCATATTTTTTAACATTATAACGGTCTACCACTGTGCATTTTCCATATTGTTCTGGTTGTTTGCAAATAAGAGGACTAGAGCATTGTGGGGATTTTCTAAAGAGAAAGCTATTGTGCAACATAATTTAGGACAAGTGACTTCTTATACAACTTCGTGGCTATAAAGTTAACAATACACTATGTTATATTTCAATTTCAAATAAACATATTAAAAATGTGAATTGCTTATTATTTTTAATATATCCTAGTAGTAAATTTCAATTAAATATAAAAATTGGTATCATTATAGTTGACACGAAATATCAAAAAAAATTTCTAACATTTTATTACATAAGTATAGTACAATAAATGTCAAGACAAATTTATTTTAACTAGAATAGAAACGTAGGAATGGCAAGCTAAATTAGTTTGTAATTAGTGTAAAATTACTGCCAGAGTTGGACCTCAGGCGTTAAATGGATATGAGAACTTCCAGCGAGAGCTATAAGAGCTTTGATTTAGTTCATACACAACTCATCTATTTTATAATGAGATTATTACTTTAATTTACTATTGAAATATATTTTCATTAATATTTATTATCAAATATATTTTTGTGAATAAAAAGACACTGTGACATATCACTTCGACTCTACCGTAGTCTCTACGTGACTTGTACAAACTAGTAATTAATAGCAAGTGAAAGCACTCGTTCTGAATAAATATGTAGTAAAATTATTATTTTATGTTATGAAAATTGATATATTAAACAAATTAAAATAAATTAAATTTATATAAATTTTTGTACACTTATATATATATTGCTGTATTTAGAATAACTGACCAATTATGACTGTTTATGATTATTATTTCGCTTCATTTAAAAAAAAATATTACACTACAACAAAAGTGTCATAAATGAATTACGTCTTATTACGAGTATCATATCACAATTATATTAGTTTTTATTGGTAATTTCGAATTACAACATTTTACATTTTCAAACAATATAAGTTTCCAAAAATTCATGGTAGCTATAGAACAATTTGTCGATTAATCATTTCTTTAATTTATTTTTTTTAATACTTAAACTAGGCGTACTTGTCACATCCTTATGTAACCTATTATACAAGCTTCTGACTCCATCCTTTTAATATTTTAGGCCAGTTTTCATAAATGCCTACTAAATTTAACTAAACGGCTTGAGAAGGGCATGTACCTAATAGTATCCGTAGAATATAGATTTATATTTAGATATATCATCCTAGATATATGAACGCATGAATTCTGACAAAATTTCTCACTGAAAAAAAAAAATTAATCATAGAAGGCAAGAGTTTTGTAAAAAAATGTAAAGAATTGAGTCAAAAATAACACAAAGGGACGATTTTAAATAAGGCAAACCTTTTTATCTGAATCACACAGTCTGTCCAAGTACGAGGTTACATGTCACTCTGGCTTAGACTGGCTAAGCCGACCCACTGCCATGCTAAGTCAAGAACTGAAAACATATTTTATCTTAATTTAAGTAGATTTAAGTTATAACGCAATAAGATTCTTAATTTTCAAATACATATATACTTTATGTCATATCACAGGAAACCACAGGAAAAGAGTCTTTTGGTGTTTGTATATCGTTGCTATATCGTAGATATAGGGACTTTTTTCATTTTTTTCACTTCCTTCGTCTGATTGCTATCGACTCGCCACCCGCTCAATGTGCGTGGCTTGCGCCTCTACTGTGTCGCACACTGATGGTATAACGTGCATTTACACAGCTCAGTACACTTGTAAGGAAATTTGCTGACGTTGCTTGTTTCTTCAACGGAAGACTTAGTTTTCAGTCACCTACATCGATTACTTGTGACTAATATGTGTCAATTGGAAGTAATTGGATACGAAGTCACTATTTTTGCGTTGAGTGGCTATATTCTTATTCACATGTAGCTTTTATGGCACACAAGACGCATAAATGTCTACGTTTGCGTAGCGCCTTATCTTTTAAATAGTTCTCTTTTGCTGGGATTGGAAACTAAAATGCTCCTAATGTATAAACGTAGTGGTCTACGTTTATACACTCTCAATTCCTATGATTAAATTCTAAATTGTGTAATTATTAAATATTTTGATGCTACTGTTATTATTTTTTACAAATATAATACATATTGTTTTCATTTACTTTAGATATTATAATAATTTTAATGGGGCTACTTAGGCCTACACTCGTTGTAAATGCTCTGAACTCTTACTGCAACACGATAGACCCGGCACTCGCACAATGAAATACATGCAATGAAGAAATCAAAATGAAAATATGAATTGCTCTATTAGTCTATTTAGTTTTTAAAAAAATACCTAGAAACATATTTTGGCCTAAAGATAAAAAATAAATGTAGGCTCTTCCACATAACAAAAATAGGACAAGCACTTTATTTTGTGTATGTGTTCTGATGATACACGTTAATTTCGTTTTAGAATTATTTTTAAGCGAAACAGCATTACTTAATACCCCGTCTCACAGGAAAGTCACGTTTGCGTGCTTTTTACACTTTATCACCATTAACTCAAAAATTCCATTTCATTACATTAGGCTTAAAATAAATAAATATAAAATAAACACATAAACGAATTTTTAATGAAATTCAAATTATTATTAAAAATAATAATGAATTTGCCTTTATTTTACCTAGAATAAAAGTGAATTACGTATTTTATATCTATATTTTGTAATCGGTAAAAATAAATAAAAAATATATTAAACTTCTGTCATTTAAATAAACTTGAAAAGAAATTTAAGAAATAGAACGACATGCAGCCGGAAATTAAAAGGAACTATGATGTGACAGACATGTTGAGTAACCGTCCCTGTTTGCTACGTGGAGTTAAATTTTTCATAAAATTTAAACGGATTTTTTTAAGCTCTCGCATAACATATTAAATTAAAGTAAAATTTTGAATATGTTTAAACCAGCAATAAGATAAGTGACTTTAAATTTTGCATTCTATTTTTAAAACACTGCTGATTTTTTTCATTTTTGTCCCCTGACGAGCAAAAGTGATGTTATTAGCATAACGAGTCTATGTGTCCATTTGTGACATCATAGCTCTGAAACGAACGAATATGATTATAATGGGACTTTTTTGTTATCAATGTAATGTGATCAAATCTGTCTTAGCTGTAGCTAAGACTAATTTGAAGATGAACAGATCCTTATAAGTTGTAACTTATAAGGATCTGTTCATCCTTGTACCATAGAGCTATTCTTATTAAAGTGCTCGAAGGATGGAGATGGAGAACCAAGAGTCGTGCGTCAGGGCCCGTGGCCCTGAACTAATAATTGGTTAATGGAATCTAGAGTGCCTAACATTTATTATGGCTGGAATATATATTTCATATCATAAGTGACTTAAGTAATGAAAATTGTAAATCATCATCATAAAGGCATTTCTTGTAAAGTGTAAAAACCTACAGATCTATAATTCTTTATCTGTGAGTAACCGTTTAAATTACTATAATATAATTTAAATATAGAAAAATAACATTTTAAGAATAATTTTGATTTGAACAAAATAAAAAAGAATGATATTTATTGGTAAAAAATGGTGATTACTATTATGGTTTACAAAAAAAATCTATCATATCAATAGGTTTCATTTTGTGGTAAAAAATCAATGTGAAGTTTTGTATTATACTCGTACTAGTATCTCTTCGCAACCACCTTCTTAGAACGGCGCCTTTTTATATAAATAAGGCAGGTATTTATATAAAAAGGCGTTATATTATTATATCCGTTTTCTTATTATATCCAATTGAAAGGTGAAACATACACAATGATACTATAGCAATACTACTGGTAATCGAATCGAGTCGGTCTTTGTCTAGCGAGAGACGTAAACGAGAGCGCGATAGGTATAAGTGAAACGTGACATGTCAGTTGGGAAATCGTTTGTGTCTGATATATTTCTAAAAATAAGTATTTCGAATAAAAGACTATGTTTAGCTATATATATATATATATATATATATAATATATATATATATATTATATATATATATATATATATATATATATATATATATATATATATATATATATATATATATATATATATAGCTAAACATAGTCTACACTTCCAGTTTGTTGTTTCAGTCTCACAGTTTATCCAGAGAGATTTCAGTATTAAAATATTCCGTTCTCCACTTTCTACCTGAATTCAAGATAGTTCTAGTTTTGAGTAAAAAGAATTGATTTCTGAATGAAAATAACTGAAATGAACGATATGAATGCATGAATGAACGACATGCGTATCGTTAATATAGTCATCGTGTCTCTATCGTGTCGTTAATATAGTCATCATGTCTCTATCGTATCGTTAATATAGTCATCATGTCTCTATCGTGTCGTTAATATAGTCATCGTGTCTCTATCGTATCGTTAATATAGTCATCGTGTCTCTATCGTATCGTTAATATAGTCATCATGTCCTCTATCGTATCGTTAATATAGTCATCATGTCTCTATCGTATCGTTAATATAGTCATCGTGTCTCTATCGTATCGTTAATACGCACGCAGACACGATCGGTCTGAGTACAAGAAACTTTTTAAGATCGATCAGCTAGATCAATATGATGAGATATTTCCATGTTTTAATACATTTTATGGCTTTACTAGTGTAATGCACATGCTTTACACGCTTGGACTACACTGATTCAGGTATAGGGAATATACAAGTGTAGTGTACATTTTATATATAAGCCTTTCTCTTGAATTATTCTGAATATTACTGAAAACTGCAATAAAACTTGAAGCGTATTTTAAAATGATTAAGTTTTCATTGGTGGGAAGTGATTTTAGTTAGTACTATGTAAAAATTATTATCTACGTTTCTTATAATTTACTTATGAATCAAATATAAATAGACGACAATACCAATCATTAATACTATGATCGTGGTTATATTGCACAATATATCAATTTAACAATTTACATACAAATTATAAAATAATAATAACAATAGCTTCACGCTGTATCCCGCACATGGCAGGGTAGGCAGAGGGAACTGTAGGAACCTAGTGTTAAGACACCCCGCTTTCCGCGTTTTTAAGGCTTTGCGTGTTGAGTGGTGAATAAAAATGTAAAATGTTATTTAAATATTTTAAACATAAATAAAGCTCAACTTAATATCGACAAAAATAAAGATAATATGAAAGAAATATTCGTATATATATATCCTTTAGTTCAATTTAAAGCTGTGTATCAAATATGTAAATTGGCCGACGTCAAGCGTAATATAGACGTTCTAGTTACATATACGGGCGGGATAGGACGTGACTGAACCGCGTGAAAATTAATCCTCACTATATATGTACTTATGAAAATATGGAAAATTGCTATCTATAGACAGACTTGTTCCGTATATTTACGATATTTAAGTTTTCATTTACAACTTGGGCGTACTTTATAATTGAAAATTGTTTGTAATAAAAGTTATAGTATTTAATTGCTTTAAGAATTATTGTAGGTTCGATTCTCATATTGGGGGATGATGTATTTCATTTTTTCGACTGGCAACAAGGCAAAAGTACGGCTTTGAGTTTCGCTATTTAACACGCAATACCTCGAAAGGCGGAAAGTCGGGAACGGAGTGTCTTAACACTAGGTTCCTTCTGCCTACGCTGCTACGTGTGGGTTATAGCGTGAAGCCAAAAAAGTTACAAAAACTATAAGAAAAGTTACAAATATAAATATTTCCATACAAATTGTATTACAATTAAAATTTACAATAAATATCTAACATTCCTTATCCGTCGATCCAAACATAATATCATCTACGTATTAGGTAATTAGCCTGTTTAGATATTCGTAAAGTGACATCCATACCTGTTTGTTCGGATTGAGTAATTAGGCCAATGTTCACAAAACATTAAACTGTACAAACTGACATTTCTACGCTAGTTTTGCCCGGAAATTTATAAGCTTACCTCAAATACGATACTTGTAGTTTTGAACTAAATTTCTAAAAAAGAATTTAGAGTCAATGCGATTATGTCATATAGCCGTGTGGTTATATGCTCATTCGGGAGACTTACCACAGTTGTAAATATATTGTAAATTTACATTAAAAAGAGCGACTGTTGATTTTCTCACCAGGTCTTCTCAGCAGAACTGCCCTCCGAGCTGGTGGTAGCTTCTTGAAGGAATTACAATGATGACACTTATGTTAATTGACGATTCGAAAGTGATTTCCCGTGTTTTAATGTGTAAAACAATAAAGAGTAAGTAGATAAGTTGTAGTCTTTTGGCGAGAATTGTTGTAATACAATGAAATGATTACTAGTATTAGTATATAGACCTAAAATTAAACATTTGAATAACATTATTTTCTACAATATCTGAGATTTTTTGTAAACGGTCACAAAAAGCGTTAATTACAATATGTACGTGACCGTTATAGCAACGAGAAAAAGGCCATATTTCACGTAACATACAGATCTGATTACGGTTAATGTAATTGAGCCATATTTATTTAAAAAACAGGATTTAAATTCACATCTGTTTTTGTCTTAAATAAATTACGTACTCGTTATTATTTTTAATATAATCCATTTATTGGGAACGTGTATGTTATTAGAAACTAAGTACACGTAAATCGTAAAATATTGTGATTATAAATAAATGAAACTATACTTTCTTCTTTCTTATACTTGCAATTAGTACGTTTGTATTTAATACATTAATTTTAAATTAAAAAAATTATGGATTAATCTCAATTGTATAGTTTTTGGAAACCATTTTTAGTTTCATATAATAATTGTATCAGCAACTGACAGACACTTGTAGTGTTTTAAAATAATATATAATTCGACAATATACGCGATAAAATTGTTTCATTTAAAATGTGCAAAAATCACCAAAACAAAGATCTTTATAATTCTACCATGTTACGGCGGAATAATTTACAAATGTATTTCTCTGTAATGCAAATGTATATCTTGGTTCTCAAAGGTGTGGGAATTTAAAAAACACGAAGAAAATACATACATATACTCTCTATATATGTTATATTAATACATATATATATATATATATATATATATATATATGTATATATATATATGTATATGTATATATATATATATATATATATATATATATATATATATATATATATATATATATATATATATATATATATATATATATATATATATATATATATATATATAAATACTCTTCACATCTACACGAGCTTTTGTGTAAACGACTATCGATCGTCGCGCAATTACCGTAATGAAGCAGCGTTATTCTTCATTTGGTAACTTAATTATAAGCGATTATTACGGCTTTATATTACTTGGAGAGTTCTGATAATATGGATAATAAAGTACAATTTATAATATCATCTTTATAAAAAATACTAGTAGCTGTACGCAATTTCTTTATGCGTGGTCTTTATAAGCCTTGCTATAATACTTCCATTTACCACGCTCGGAACCGCCTGAACACTAAAAACCCCTAGTGTCAAGACACTCCTTTTTATATATGTTTAAGTCAATACGATTACACCCAGCAAAGTGGTGAAATTTAGTCGTGTTCCTGTAAAGGATCTCATGATTATTTTCAATGACAGGTCAAGACGCGGTAGAACAGCATCGGAATGTCAACGCGTTGGTTGTGCTTTTTATCTCCACCTGGGGCTACGAATTTCCATTGTTTGAAGTCAAAAGGAGGCATTGTTTTCTGCTAGTAAACATGCAACGCTTCAAATTCTGACATTAAACGGAAAAGAGAATTTATGGACACTAGCAGAGGATGCGTGAAGCTAAAATAAAAGAATATAATAGATAATAAAAAAAAAACATTTTAAAACACAGTTTATTGAGATGTTAAATCCAACACTTTAAGCAGCGTAACGGGATTGTACAATTCTGTAATCGGATTGCTATCCTTGGGCAAGAAAAGAATACTAAGCAAAGCGTAAACAACTTATTTCAAACGAACTTGAAACAAACAATTTTATTACGTTAAAACTAAAAATGGCTTTAAACATAGTTTTTTTTCGGGTTTCATACTTTAAAAGGAAAAAACGAAACCTTTATAGGATCACTTTGTTGTCTGTCTGTCTGTCCATCTGTCATTCATCAAGACCAAGAAGAAGAAGAGAGATTTTTAGAAAGTCATAAGTACGAGTATAAACTCGTTATTACCGCATTTTGTATGAAATTCGCTGCGTAATCAAAACCTAAACGGATCTACTTCCCGTTGACCTAGAATTATAAAATTTGGCAAGAAGTTAGAATTTACATTAGGTACAAATAAAGGGAAAATTAAAATATTAAACTTGTAAATTTATATTTTTATCACAAAAAACCTAACTTATATCTGTAGTTCATTTTTATACTTGCGGGCGAAAGCACTTATAAATTCAAGTTAGTCA
This sequence comes from Dione juno, assembly GCA_037127375.1. Taxonomy (NCBI): domain Eukaryota; kingdom Metazoa; phylum Arthropoda; class Insecta; order Lepidoptera; family Nymphalidae; genus Dione; species Dione juno. Next base: position 3,231,791 of record JAXRJS010000048.1, read on the forward strand.
TCTTTTATAAGTTCTGTACTTCGTTGAATATTATTTGACAATAAGTGAGAATTTACAGTAAAAATAAAGATGAAAAAAAATGAAAAAATTGGTTAGTCATAAATCTATCAAAGAATATTTTTTTACATAATCTAACGTCAATTTTGCAGTCGCTAGGTTTTTTATTTTCCATTTATTTTAATCTATTTTCTTTAAGGTAACTTAAGTATACGCTAATTCTACTTAGATAAAATAAAAGCATTACCTTATTATTATATTGTTATCACATTACGGTTTTTTTTTATTGTATTGAATTTAATGTTTTATATGTTTAAGAATTCTTATATATGTACTTATAAAATAATTCTTCAAGTAAGAGACTTCGACTATCGAATATTTTAAATTAGATTATTGATTTTCATATTTTTTTTTGGATCTTTCTTAAATGTTCCAAGTAAATAACACAAATGTGGTTACTTCTGGCTGTTTTCAATGAAGTTATCTGAGGACCGTTTTGACGCAGAGGGATAGCGTCTGCTTGTATGCCTCGAAAGGCGGAAAGCGGGGAACGGAGTCTCTTAATATTAGGTTCCTTAATATTAGGTGTTAGGGATACAGCGTGAAGCTAAAAAGTAATTTAAAAAAGTTTTTAGCTCGAGCTAACCTGAGGGTGGGGGCAGATGATCAACATAGGGGCTACGGCCAAGCCACAACAACCATTAGTTATAAATAATTAATTGACTATTGACTTTTCTTTATAAATAAGGGACTTTACTCGTTTCTTTGCAACATTATTTCGCAATTATTAGAGATATTAAGTAAAAATATATTCTTTCGATATACAAGATTTAAGCTACGAGTATAGTACTATAAATACATCTAGAAACTAAAGTTTCAGATAGTCTCGGGTGAAATGAGGCCAGGCCATCAATATTTCACATGTGATTCTTGCAGAATAAATATTCTTATAGTTTTGTTTGACATACATGGTGTTTGAAAATGTAGATATTTTTTCAAATGCAAATTATTATAATTACTATCATAAGCAAGAATTGAGTATTCATATACTTTATCATCTGAATACTCGGTAAAACATCGCAAAAATAGTTATTATATATCTAAATTCTCAACATACATATATGCTTGTGTATAATATCTAAAAGCAAACGAAGTGACAAGAGACTTATCTTACTCCACGTTGTTTCCGACACCTAATTAAATCTTACGCCAAAAGGCAGTGAAGCTAATCGAGTTAGAGCGAAAATTTCAAAGTATTCTATTATATTATATAGTAAAAGCAAATATTAAAACGATATATATCTTGACGCATTCTTGGCAGAATTATAGTGTTTGATTTATCTATGAATAAAAAATTAAATTAAATTAGCTTCACGCTGTATCCCGCACATAGCAGGGTAGACAGAGGAACCGTAGGAACCTAGTGTTAAGACACTCTGTTCCTCGCTTTCCGCCTTGCGAGGCATTGCCTGTTGAGTGGCGGAACTCAACGCCGCGCTTTTTTCTTTGTTACCAGAGCAATGAAAATGAAAATTATTAATTCTCCTCGAGTGGGAATCGAACCCACAAACCGTCGCGTTTAAACTGTTATGTATTGTGTATAAGAATTTATTGATATTAAATTACGCCACATTAATTAAGGTTTTTTTTATAGTTACAACAATAATATATATCATTACCTTTTTTTATTATAACATATATGTAGGTATTTAATTTTAAATTAACACTATTTTATAATTTAAATTCTTGATTTTTTTAATATATATAATTTTTCTATATTTCTCTTTCCTAAAAAATAAACATGACATTTTGTTTTTTATTTTACCCAAACATAATTTCTCCTGAAGTAAAACTGACCAACGCTATAAATTTGTATCCCTTTGTCAGCTCTTTAAAGTAAAGCAGAACTAGGATAGTAAATTGCTGCGTTAACGTTCCTCACTAATCGCTCTTTGTCAGCACAATTCAGTATTCCAAAGCCAGCCTTAAGACATTTAATGTTCAGTCAAATCCAAAGTTCTATATGAATTGTAATATTCAATCGCTTGAGTAAATTTTTATTTTAAATTTTTAGAGTTACATACCTTAGTAGATAAATGACGGAACCCTTACATGATAAACTTTTTGTCTATATGGACAGATAATCTGTTAAGAAAAAATCAAAATTAAAAATCAATGCAATAAAAAGAAACGGCCACGGCTTATTCTAAATTTACGTATGTCGTATATTTTAACGTAAATTAATACATATTTTTTTAAAAACAAATTTACATTGTAGCTCATATTATACAAAATTGGTCCATACGTCTGCAAACTTAAGTATGTCGACAATTGTAAGGTGTACTTCTCGTTGACCTACAATCATGAATCCGATACGGAACTCTCGGTGCTCGATTCCAATTCGCGTTTGAAACATCCAATTTCTTTTTTTTTTAAATTTACGTCTACTGGTCTTTAATTTTGACTTACTAAGTACTCATACTCAACCTTCTTCACAACTCATTCGTATATATTTGTTACAGACATTTAAAAAAGTATATATACATAATTTTTTAATACTGTTTCTGTAACAAAAGCGTCTAGTTTTCTAGTTAAGTATTCAAAGTCCCTCATCCACGTCCACGCCGTCAATGCCGTCAGATGAGAGTCTCTTGTAATTGGGAAACTCCTATTGTTCACTAAGTAAAGCATCAAAACGGCCTACTTTATTACTTGGAGTGCTTTGTCCAAGAGGATTGTACTAAAATGAAATTAATGCACTGTACTAGATAAAATGCCCATTTTTTAACGTACTTCTTTTTTTCATTTAACTGAATGAGTAGTTCTTTTATATTTTCCCATTTTAATAAAGTATGTGTGAGTATGCATTGAGTTCAGCTACACAACACGTTATATAATGCTAGGACGGAAAACAAGGAATGGATGCTCTTGACACTAGGCTCTGTCTATCAATCCTGTTAGCTGGAATTTGACTCTGGACAAAAATTATTTTAATTGTATCTGCTTATTTTAATAAGACAAAACACAGTGTTCTTTAAAAAGTGCACAGGAAATAGAGAACCATGTCGCTTATTCTCAATTATCAGTAATACATGATAGTGTATAGTTATTATTAAAATTTGACATCATTGACAGCAAAAAATTAAAGCAAATTAACATCATATCGTTTGAATTAAAAACGTCAGGCTTAGCTTAATGCCAACCAACTTTTTGTAATCTATCACACCCTACATTAATAATGATTTAGTTCCAACCCCTTAAATCAAATATATTAATTATAATCCGACTTACCAACAAATTAGGCAATTTTCCTCTGCTCTGGCATTTTACGAAGTTCGCTAGAACGCCCGTTAAATTGGGTGTGGGTCTAATAATTAGGGCAGTGTTTACACAAAGTTGGCTTAACTAATTTTATTGGAACGCACATGTTACTTGGAAGTTCATGCCTAACCTTTTTATTATATTGGAACTCCTTCGCTTCAAAATGATGTCGTGTAGATTATTAGTCTATATAGTATATATATTTATAAATAATTTAAATATTAACTAAAAAAATAATAACAACTTCACTAAAACATAGTTTTTACTTATAAAATTACAATTCGCATACTTTACACTAAAATCACTTAATTACAATTTTAACGATATTACTTTAAATCGACATAACTAAATTCTTATAGGCAATTTCTAAAATTACGTATTGACTAAAACCGTCCGTCTATCCCTGGCCCCAGCAAGCGAGTGAGCTCTGGCGGCCCCTCCGGTCAATCACCAAGCTTCCGATATCGCCTGATCGTGACGTTACGTGGCGTGATCGGTTAACCACGCCCCTTTTCATCAATTTTATGCTAACTCGGCCTCTCCTGACGACGGCGCGCCCTCGCCCGTGATTGTAGAGGCTGCTGCATCCGGTGACTCTTCAGTATTCTCAGCTGCGTGTACTTCCACAACCTGGCTTTGGTTGCCAGAACGGTTTCTCTGGAGACAGTTTACTATCGTCCTCATCATCATCGTCTGAAAGTTATATTAATCATATTAGCTAAACATTCACAAGCGTTGAACAAAGCCGTCAATAAGAGTGATAACTCCATTACATTCAGCAAAGTTCAACAGTATAAAAAATAACGAGCAGTGACCACAGTATGGTCAACGAGCAGTGACCATAGTATGCTCAATGTGCAGTGACCGCAGTATGCACAATGGACAGTGACACGCAGTATGTCCTTTGACGATAATCGCAGTGACCGCAGTATGCGACAACAGTGAGCAGTGACCTCAGTATGCTCAATGTGCAGTGACCGCAGTATGTACAATGGACAGTGACACGCAGTATGTCCTTCGTAGATAATCGCAGTGGCCGCAGTAAGCGACAACAGTGAGCAGTGACCGCAGTATGCTCAATGTGCAGTGACCGCAGTATGCCCAATGGACAGTGACACGCAGTATGTCCTTCGTAGATAATCGCAGTGGCCGCAGTATGCGACAACAGTGAGCAGTGACCGCAGTATGCTCAACGTGCAGTGACCGCAGTATGCACAATGGACAGTGACACGCAGTATGTCCTTCGACGATAATCGCAGTATGCGATAACAGCTGTAACATTAATATAAACATCAACAGTAACACATTTCATGACGATGTAACCAAATCCTTACATTAAGCAGATCCTCAGATTATTATTTGTACACCACTGTACTGTCACCATAAATTTCCGCATAACAAGGAAGAGGACAGTAAGAAATAAAGAAGAATACTCGCTTTGAAAAAATGAGGCCGCACACATCAGGGGTCCATTTCCCTCGCCAGAGAATCATATATTCTGCTACAACTTACGTAGTTTTACAGTATGATCCCTGATGTATCCCTATATGAACTAGTATTAGCTCATATCGCCAACCAACCAACTTTACATTTTGTACCAATAAGATAAAGCATACCCATCTCTTTAAGAGTGGTAACGTAACTTTGCTACCTGCATCATTTCACTGGAATAAGAAACAGGTCGCTTGTGGCCATATTCAACAATTTAGAATAACACTGCACCGTAACCAACTGATGATGCATCTGTGTGGAGATCATTAGAGCTTGAGGGCTTCAGAGTAACTAGAACATGGTTGGGTGGTTAATAATTCTCTTACGCATATTTTCTTACTACTCGCCCTAGGTAAACCCGCAATCTTTGCGAAACAATCCAGTTATGCACACAATTTTCAGGGAATACAATGGAATGCACCTCCTGAAGCAAGACCCAGGAACTGCTTTACTTCTTTGACATTACATTCACGTTAACTAGAACTTCCACTTTATGAGCGCTCGGTCTTACCTGACCTTTATTTATCGTCTAGATCTCTGTAACAAGACATAAAGTCAAAGTGTCCAACACCTCTCGTAAGATCTACATACATTCGTTAACCGACTATTCAGACTATTCAGTAAGACGTCGTCGATATAGACGCGTACCTTAACATTATCGATGAACGTACGCAACGTATTAGAAATGATTACTTGGTACACAATGCGTACATTTGCTAGACCACATGGAATTTTGATATATTGGAAATGCCTTCGCTAATTACAATCCTGTGCGATGAAAAAAATCTTCATCAAGGCGAATTTGATGGAACTCAGTTGCCATATCTAAGCTACTGAAATAATTAGCTTCGCCTAATAAGTCTATGTGGTCGTCAATTAACGGTAAAGGGTAATGGTCTTTAACGGTATTAGCATATCATATCAGCGCCATCTTAACCAATAAGATTGGACTTGAGAACTCAGACTCAGACTCGCGAATAATATTCTTTTCAAGCAAGTCTTTAATGATCGCTCTAACACGTAATTTTTCGTCATGCGACATATTATACGGCCTATAAACTACAGGCGTTTCGTTATGCAATTTGATGTGCATAGAACCTGTGGTGACTGTAGTACAAGCCGTACCTACCACGAGATAGTCTGCAAACTCATCAATGATACTCATTAGACGCCTGCCTGGTCCTACTAATGGAGAATCAATTGTTATAACCGTATCGAGCATAATACGCACGACGTCCTCGTCCACATGCGTTAGTCGTTATCGACCTCGCATACGCGTATAAGTTGCACCATCTCGATCCAAGAGGTCGATGATACCGATAATAATTGGTGTGCTCAAAAATTACTCACACGCCATGAAAATCAATCTCAAGAGATATCTCAGGAAATTCGACGGTTTACATAGTATGGAAAGTAGAACGTACTTCTTTGTTACTGATACCGCGTAAAGTTTTATATATATGATGGTATCCGAGTACATTGTAATAATTTGCAACCGACTAAGATATCAAAAATTGTAGAACCGCTATCTACAAGCACGTCAACGGGTACACCCTGTATAACGGCCGTCGTGATATAATTTTGTTTATAAGTATCGTTCAGACTTTGACAGAAGTTGACATTCGATTTGCCTCTTAATTCGGAGCGCTGTTTCGCGAAGCAATCTGCAACCTTCTGTCCAACCTTTTTACAAAACGAGCAAGGTTCTGGTCTAGATGTTTGTCTATGAGTTCCAGGGACACTCGCAAACGATGTACACGGCATATTAGGTTTAAAACGCTTAAGACAGACTTATGACCTAAGTTGCCGCATTAAAAACACACCGAACACACTCAAACACCGTGCCCGCGCTTATGTGAATTTAATTAATGTGAATGTGAATTTAATTAATTTTTGAACTAATTTTATTATAACTGGGTCGCATATAGTTTTGATTTTAGCACCTTAGCAGTTGATTTTACATAAGTTGACAAAAAATCATCTAAATTTTCAGGGGTAACTTCGCGTTTGTAGCAGTCGCACAGATTTGAGGATCCGTGATGCATCGTACAATAAATCGTCACTTAATCCGCGAACGATACGCAATCGCACCAAAGACCGCCTAGCATATTCCGCATACGTAGGGTATTTGTCGGAATCGGTCTTCATTACATCGAACAAAATATTAGCGATGTCTACGCGAACCGGACACAATGATTTGAATTCACGTTTAAAACTCGACCAACAACGATCATTACTGACCCACTCGTTTAGCCAGGATTTCGTTTCGCCTTTGAGGCAATTTCCTCTACGAAACAAACACTCGCGATCGTCCCAACGATTTAAATTACGCACATGATCGACTTCTTGGCACCACGCATTAAAATCGTGCAAAGAGGGATCAAAATTGAAAACAAAAACATTTGATCTTACCGGTACAGCGCCGATTGCGTTTATAAGTTTTTCTGTTACCTCAGTAAATACCGTATCAGCATTTGCATGTATGTCGGTTGTTCCATCACACGATGGTACAGTTGGAGAGGGCAGCGGCGGCATGGCAACTGCACTAGACAGCGGTTGTATTGTCTCACTTGGCTGTGGCAAAACAATGCATCACCCGAACTACCCTCGAATGGATTTCGTAACCTGGAACTACCTTCTAAAACGTTTAAACGATTCGAAATCGCTTGTAGTGTTTGATCTAAACCAGAAATAGGCGTTCGATTTCTTCTACGACTTTTACGTTTATTATGCTCAGACATTTTTACAAGAAATTAAATTTATTTACAGCAAAACTTAATCAAGAAAGCGTACGATTCAGGGCGTTGGCACTTTCCCAGTTCTGAATTTATAAATAATTTAAATATTAACTAAAAAAATAATAACAACTTCACTAAAACATAGTTTTTACTTATAAAATTACAATTTGCATACTTTACACTAAAATCACTTAATTACAATTTTAACGATATTACTTTAAATCGACATAACTAAACTCTTATAGGCAATTTCTAAAATTACGTATTGACTAAAACCGTCCGTCTATCCCTGGCCCCAGCAAGCGAGTGAGCTCTGGCGGCCCCTCCGGTCAATCACCAAGCTTCCGATATCGCCTGATCGTGACGTTACGTGGCGTGATCGGTAAACCACGCCCCTTTTCATCAATTTTATGCTAACTATATATATATATATATATATATATATATATATATATATATATATATATATATATATATATATATATATATATATATATATATATATATATATATATATATATATATATATATATATATATATATATATATATATATATATATATATATATATATATATATATATATATATATATATATATATATATATATATATATATATATATATATATATAATATATATATATATATATATATATATATATATATATATATATATATATATATATATATATATATATATATATATATATATATATATATATATATATATATATATATGCATTGATTATATACTTGATTGATGTATTTGATTTCATATGGTAGTAGTAAATTCAATTTATTTTCCTTATAACGGATGAACCAAAAGTATTTTAGCATTGCTGTAACCTAGAGTGAAAATTTGCAATGACGGTTTACAAGTGTATCGAAAAATGTTTTGCATTTCCTCACAAATACGTTCCTTCAATTCCTCTGTAGACACTGCGTTGGTATCGAAAAATTTACTCTTTCTTTGAGGATGCCCCCCAAAGGAAAAATTCATCAGGGATAGGTCCGTCCTACGAGGAGCCCGGTTGATATCACCTCTTTTGCATATCACTCTTTTGCCGAAAATTTCGCGAACTACACTCAAAGAGTCATTGGAGGTGTGACATGTTGCTCCATCTTGCTGAAACCACGATCGTTGTTTAAGATCATCGAAATCGTGCAGTGTTGGAGCTAAGAAGTTTTGTAACATGGCAATATTCCGCTCTGTATTCACTGTAACAGTGTTGGCGACTACAAATTGGCACGTGATCGGGATAAAGCGACGCAAGATATCACAAAATGTCTTTGCGTCAGAGATTCCCAGGGCAAGCTGCTTTGTAGTCATGCTTCTGTGAAGGAGAGGGGGAGAAGTTACTTCTTGGAGCTGCTGAATACTCAGCACCCGGGTAGTTTTCCGTCTGAACCACCTCCTAACCTGGGACTTATTGCTCCAATAACCCTTGATAAAACTCGGAGTTGTCTTCGACGCATGAAAAACGGCAAGGCGGTGGGACCTGACGATATTCCGATCGAAGCGTGGAAATCGTTAGGCTCTCGTGGTGTGCTCATGCTTACTGATCTTTTTAACCATATTTTGAACACTGGGACGATGCCATATCAATGGCGGCACAATTTTATTACCCCTATTTACAAAGAAAGGGGCAGTGTTCAAGATTGCGGTAGTTATAGGGGCATTAAGATTATAAGTCACACCATGAAGCTCTTCGAGCGCGTGATCGCCCTCAGGTTCCGCCGAGAGTGTACTGTCTCTGAGTGTCAATATGGATTTCAGTCAGGATCAGGCACTACGGACGCCAATTTTGCCCTCAGTATTTTGATGGAGGCACACAGGGAAAAGAGAGAGCTCTGCATGTGGCATTCTTAGACCAGCAGAAGGCCTTTGACTGTGTGCCACGTCAGTATATCTGGTGGGCACTGCGATCCAAAGGGATCCCTGAATCCTATATTGCTATTATCAGAGACATGTACAACGACTGTTTCTACAGTTAGGACCGCTGTTGGCGATACCAAACCCTTCCCAATTACAGTAGGGGTTCACCAAGGCTCAGCTTTTAGTCCACTTTTGTTTATTGTAGTGCTAGATACTGTCACGGCTCACATCCAGGACCAGCCTCCATGGCTGATGATGTATGCCGATGACATAGTACTCATTGACGAGAACCGACTGATGCTGGAACGTAAAGTGAATGCCTGGAAGGGTGCGCTTGAGAACGGTGGTCTTAAACTGAATGTGTCAAAGACCGAGTACATGGCTTGCGGGAACCCAGACTCAAGCACCATCCACATCGGGCCTGAGCCTGATACATTAACTTTAGATGAATGCATAGATTTTTGATGCTTTACTTTCGGATTGGTGTCACTCCAATACCTGCAATTTTTCCTGTTGACATCCCTGTTCAGGTGGAAGTATGCCTCGTCTGAGAAAAAAATGTTGGTAAAGCCCGTAAACTCCTCTATCATTTCTTTGGGAAACTGTAGCCTAGCCAGGATCTTGAGACATTAATGCCTGTATTATTTGGATTTTATTTAGATGAAAATGTAAATCTTTATGAAGAATGCAGTTTATAGAAGTTCTGAACACATTTAAGACGCTAGACTATTCGGGATCTCTTGATGTTCTAGGCTGGCCGGATCGTGGTTGATTTAACGTTGAAACTCTTCTCAAACTTCTCTACCTATTGTTGTATTAAATGAATCGATGGAGCTTCATTTTTATGCCGTATACTGTAACGATTACAATATTTTCGTTGCGATTTTTCCAAAGAATCGTTATTTCGATAATACTCGCGAACTCAAACGGCAGAACGAACGTTGCGCTCCGGTGAAGGACGCCATGGCACTAAATTCCCATTGGCCACTCTTGCGTTTCGTAACACCACCGCCCCGCCTCGCCGTCGCTACCGATTCAAAAGTTAACGGACTTTTGGTCCACCTGTATTAAAGATGAAATATGAATATTTACTTTGTGATACATATGGTTCTCTCAATTTACTACTCTGTACACAGAAATATTTTTTTAAATTAATGGCAAATAGTGACAGAGCAAGAACCTCCTGTATTCATTAACATATAAATTATGTGGAGTATATTTAAATAAAAGTAAAAACGAAAGTAGGCTCTACAAGCTTATCTTATATTATAAAGATGAAAAGTTGATTCTCAATAAAAAAATGTTCCATTAATCGAGGAAGGCTATAGTCTATAGGCTGTATAACGTCACTGTAACAATTTCGATTTAGCTTACTGTACCTGACCCGCGGTGAAAGTCACATCGGGCACATAAACATGTGTGTGTGTGTGTGTGTGTGTGTTTTTTTTTTTTTTTTTTTTTTTTTCATCGAGGGAAAAATACGCTTCCGTATCATAAGGTCTAGTCTCTCAGTGACCCCGTATGTCGGACTCGCCTATGGTTGGCCTCTACCGACTAAAAAACCCTCAGACTTCTTAGCATCTTATTCCCCGTGGGATGGCCGTAAGGCATTACTTCACGGGGGGACGATTAGCAAACAGCTTTTTCTCTTGTGGTGTATTTAAATATTTGTACTTTTCCGAGCTTGCTCTTTCCTACGTAGGTCTTTTAGGACATCCCTTGCGTAGTCGCTTATTGCTTCCCAAGATGATGTGCACGACAGCATTATCTCGACTATATTATCAGGACATATTTGCCTGCCAACTCTGGTATGCAAGGCATCTCTAGCTTCTTCGTAGCTTGGACATTCGAAGAAAACATGTTGAGCGTTTTCGTCCTCACCTCTGCACCTTAGACATTCTGGGGTATTCTCATGTTTAAAGCGGTACAAGTAATCTCGGTAGCAGCCGTGACCTGAGAGCATCTGGGTGAGGTAGTAATTAATCTCACCATGCTTACGGTTCAGCCACGGTTCGATCTTCGATATAAGACGATGGGTCCATCTTCCCTTGGTTGATATATCCCACCTCGACTGCCACTTTGCAATGCTCTTTCGCCTCACATTATGTTTTGCCTCCGTAAAAGTTAGATCAGAGTTAACCTTTTTGCTCTGGTACAGATTCATTCGTTCTTCAGTCAATATTTCTATAGGAATCATCCCGGAAATCACGCTTATTGCTTCCGTAGATACCGTGCGAAATGCGCTAGCTACTCGGAGTGCACCTATCCTATACACTGACGCCATCTTTTGTCTTGCTGCTTTATTTTTAAGCGCATCAGACCAGATTGGAGCACCATATAGGAGTACTGATGTGACAACTGTTGACAATAGTCTCCTTCTATTTTGTTTAGGTCCTCCGATGTTGGGCATGAGTCGAGCCAATGTTTTTACGACTACCGTTCCTTTCGCTGCAGCGTATTCTACTTGTTTTTTAAGATTAATACGTGAATCAATCATTATACCCAGGTAGCGAATGTACGGCTGCGTCGTAAGCTCGTGATTGCCGACCCTGAGTGAGTTTGTCTCCATTTGTTTTCTGCTGGTGATCAGTACGGCTTCGGTTTTATGCTCTGCTAGCTCTAGTCCAGCCAGGTTCATCCACTGTCGAATTATTTCGAAGGTCTTATCAAAAGTCCAGTGAATCTCTTCCAAGTGTTTGGCGACTACTACCACTGCCAAGTCATCGGCAAACGCAACCAACCTTGCTTCCCGAGGCACTTCACGCTTTAGTAACCCGTCATACATTATATTCCACAATAGGGGACCCAATACAGACCCTTGTGGTACTCCACCTGAGATTTTGTATTCTTTTGGTCCATCGTCTGTATTATATACAAGTACCCTATCTGCGAAATAGCTAGCTATTATGTTGCATAAGTAAGCTGGTACCTTCATGTTTGAGAGAGCATTCATAATAGTATCCCATTTTGCTGCATTGAACGCATTCTTAACGTCAAGGCTTGCGACGAGGCAGTATTTTTTAGAGCCTCTCTTCCACCTAGCCCCCGATATCGCTTTCCTAGCAGTGTTTAGGACAAGGTTGACCGCGTCAAGGGTCGATTTTCCTTTTCTAAATCCGTATTGGTGTTCCGAAAGTTGTGGCTCAACTACTTTCTCTATTCTACCATGAATTATTCTTTCCAATATCTTTCCCGTTGTATCTAGCATACACAAGGGGCGATATGAAGATGGTTCGCTTAGGGGTCTGTTCCCTTTCGGGAGAAGCACCAGTCTTTGTCGTTTCCATGTAGTTGGAAAGGTTCCTTCTTGGAGGCAGGTATTGTAGGTGTCTATGAAGATTTTAGGTACAGTATTGATTGCAAGTTTCAACGCTACGTTGGGGATGCCATCCAATCCAGGTGCTTTGGTATTTCCTATCCTTTTACAGGCATCCATTAATTCTTCTTCCAGCACCGGTGCTATGACCTCACGAGGATTCTGTATTTTGTCATATTTAAACTTTGCTTGCTGTGGAAAAAGTAAAGTGACAATTTTTTCCATCATAACGGGATCAGTCGGCGCTATGGTATAATGGTTGTTGAACTTTTTCATGACGACTTTATAAGGCTTACCCCAGGGATCGGCTTCTATATCTTCTAGCATTTTTGTCCACAAGCTTCTTTTACTTTCTTTTATTGCTTTGTTTAGGATTGACCGTGCCTCCTTGTATTTTTTGTACAATTGCTCAAAGTGTGGTGTCTTCCTACATCTTTGAGAAAGTCTTCGAGCGCGGATGCACTTTTGCCGTAGTTGAGCAATGTTATCATTCCACCAGTAGACCGCTGGTAGTCGGCTAGCATTTCGTTTCCGCGGCATAGTTGCATCACAGGCTGCTGTTATTCTCCTGATAATGTCCGACGCATTATTGGATGCACCCTTTGATTTAATAGGTTGATCGTCTAATGCCATCTGAAATAACTCAGGTTCGAATATGCTGGCTCTCCATCCTATCGTAGCAGGTTCTTTTTGTACTTTGTATGGGTTCGTTACTTTATTGGACACATTCCAACAAAGTGCCCTATGATCACTTGCCGTATATATTTCAGCAACATTCCACGATGTGTTTCCCTTTGCAAGAATGCTACTTACAAATGTGACATCGATGATTGAGCTTGCTTCACCTCTATTGAATGTAGGTTCGTCACCGGTATATAGCAACACTACGTCAATAGTGGACATTGCCTCTATCAGTGCGCATCCTTTGGCATTCGTGGTTTTGCTACCCCAGTCAGTCGCCCATGCGTTAAAATCCCCTGCTATTGCAACCGGGAAGTTAGTTCGTACGTCTTCCACTAGGACGTCAAGAAAATCGCTGAATTCGTCAATAGTTTGGCTTGGTGGGGCATAGCAGCTGTAGAAGTATATTCCATCTACCTTAGCTTTTACAAATCCGCTGTTAGTTTGGTTACTTATTCTTTGAAAGGAGTTTTTACCGCATATCCATATAGCAACACTTTTATCTTCATTAGAGATCCAAGATTCACTGTGCAGGTGTTTGTAAGGCTCTGAGATCATAACCATGTCCAGTTTTTTCTCTCGTGTCGTCTGCATTAGCAAGTCATGTGCAGCTTCACAATGGTTAAGATTGATTTGCATAACTTGAGGCATTTTTTCGATATTTCACCTCTTGGAGAGCTTTCCTGAAGACGGGACATTTCCCAGAGCCTGCAAAATGCGTGTGTGCATTTTTTAAATCTCCCGTCTCCAAACAAAGGGCGCATTTGGCTTCGTTTGCACACTCGGCAATTTTATGGCCGCTTTCCCCACATTTAATGCAGCATGTAGTTTTATCCTGCTTGCTGGTACATTTACTAGCGATGTGGCCATAATGCCAGCAACGGAAGCATTTAGTAGGTCTTTTTATATCCCTAATTCGACAGTTAACCCAACCTATCTTAATTTTCCCATAAGCGACGATTTTTTGGGCTATCCTTGACTGTAGTCTCACAGATGCCGTAATGGTTCCTCCGTATGCCTTACGCATGCCCTTGACAGCCTCAGGTGGAACTTCACAACCTTCACCCGCTGCTTTTTGAATTGCTTTTATGATCTCTGCCTTTGTAGTAGATTCTTCTATGTCTTTAATTTCCACATCTTGCTCAGGTCCTTTGCTTACCACTACTGCATCCTGGCCGAGGAGGTCAGTTAAAGTTTTTTTCAGTTCCGGGGCTTTATCTGTGTCCTTTCTTGTCAGTATCAGTAGCACGTCTCCTGCGGTAGTTCTTCGGACTTTGTCAACGCACTGACTGATATTATGCGCTGTTGGATCCTGTTTCACTCGTTTTAAAATATCAGCGTACTGCTCCTTCTCTCTTGGCCGAATTATAAGTGCATTGGCTCTTTCTCTTTTGGCTGTTCTCTTCTTTAGGCTGGTTTTCTTTTTAACTTCCTTCCACTCAGATTCAGGTCCGGGTTCAGTGATCTGTTCCTCAGATAGCGGCTCTCTCACTGCCTCCTTTCTTCTTATTTTTGTAACCCTATTCGATTCTTCAGGTGAGGTGCGCTCTTTTCTTTTTGATTTGCGAGCTTTCCTACTATTAGGCGTTGCTGTCTTATTACTCTCCTCTACTTCAGTATCCTTCGCTGTTGTCTCAGAATACGATCTTAAGAGTGACGGTGACGTTTGTACTTCTATTGTGGAAGTTGGGAGATTTTGTTTCTCAACTTCCCCAGCAATCCTTTTAAATGAAATGCCTAGTGAGGCTACATATTTTCGGATTTCTCCGTGCACATTCATTTTTCCTTTTATAAATTCGCTTAAGCCATTGATAAGTTGTTCATGGCGTTCTAACGCCTTCTCTAATACCATCTCTTCATCATTTTTTGAGTTATTTTTCTTTTTAGCATCCATACGATTCCCACGAGAACCTAGGGAAATAAACAGTCCGCTCCGGCAGAGCCCCGGTTGCCGGAGTAAGGCCACTAAATACGCCTGGGGTTGGACCTGGTACCCCAGGGAAGCGCTTGCGACGTCATTATACCTCGACGCCTTCCAGTCCTCGGCACGCCAGACCTTGACATTAAGGTTGTGTTTTGTCCGCGGGAGCTATTTTATTTCACTCCTACCCTGTGTCGCTAATGCGAGCCTCGGGCATTCCCCAATCCGCACGTGGGGACGCGCCCGGTAGCAGTACACCTCTGCTCCGGGTGTGTGTGTGTGTGTGTGTGTGTGTGTGTGTGTGTGTGTGTGTGTGTGTATGTGTGTGTGTGTGTGTGTGTGTGTGTGTGTGTGTGTGTGTGTGTGTGTGTCTGTGTGGGTGTGTGTGTTATGCATGCGAACCTTTTTTGTTTTTTCCCATTTGACCTCGGGACCGAAGCTGTGTGTACTTTATTACAATCTACTCTATGTTTATGTAATTAAAAAAAATATTTCCGTCACAATTTCCGCTAATATAAATTCATACTGACATATTATATCAGTAAGTATCGTAAATTTTAATTTAAAATTAAAAATAAAAGGATGTGTATATATAAAGGAGTCACTTCTTTGGTTTTCATAGTTCAATTGGAATAATCGCTCAAGTCTGTGGTCATCTATAACCATAGATTGCTATAAAATATACTTATAACAAATTACATTGTTTAATTATTGCTTTAAAAGTAATATTACTTAAGTAAAAATATCAGCAAAATAAAGGTTATTGACATTGCGACCACAAACGTCACGACCTCGTGTTGCCAAAATGATATAAACATTAATCTGTCACACACAGTACTGTGCATCTACGATTACAATAACTTATGTACGTATTAAGTCGAAATACTTTTACAATAGTTTGGAGTGTTTTATTATTAATTTAATTTTATTATACATTCTATCTGTTAAAATAAAGAAGTTATCATATTTAAATTAAGCATAACTATTAATCTTAGCATAATTCTTTTTTTTTTATCCAATAAATATTTTTTTAAAATTGTACTTTACTCTTCTTTCTAACTCACACGAATGCAATATTTTTCTATTTAATTTGCGGAGAACGGAGTGTCTGAGTACTAAATTATCTCTGCCTACCCTACTATATGTGGGATAAAACGTGTCGCTAACAATATATTATGTTGTATTAGCTTCTAGTTCATTTTAAACAAAACAAAACTAACATAATTTTCATTTTACGTCACTTTTTTTAAAATAAAAAAAAAATCATAATGATTGTCTTTTGTTAACTCAATGCAATATATTGTCGAAAGAAATTAGAAAAAGGTTATAATACTTCCTAAATAGATTTGGTATTTTTTTCATTTAAGTTTATTACACTTGTTTAATAATAAAACATATAAATAAATACATTATACCACTTAACTATAATTACAGAAGGGTATACTTGTAAAGGATGTCATACAAATGAAAAAGGACAACATACAAAGAGAATCGTAAAATTACAACAGAAATTCAAATGATACTCAGCATCGATGAAGTACCTTTCGCAAATAAAAGAACTTCAATAAAACCTTACCTAAAAATTCCAACTAAGATTCTTTGACATCTAAATCAAATTTTCTCAAAACAATTTCATACTAAATCAATTCAAATTTTCTGGCAATTTATTAAGCGTGTAATCTGGTAATGATTTTTTATAGTAAACCTCTCTGCCGCTCTGCCGCTGCACCACAACACTGTTTTTTGAAATCTATTTTTTTAAATATATACGCAAATATAGAGTATATAAGCCACACTGTTTATAATTATTTCATACAAATATGAAAATATGTTTTAAAAATCTTACAGTAAAAACACATTAAGCTAGTGGCCCTTATTTAAACGTTTAATTAATTTATTTATTGTTTATTGCACACATTTATAAAAATAGACGTACAAAAGTCGCGCGGTGAACGGTGAAAAGCATTCTCTCTCAGCTAACCTTTTCATGTGGGAGATTAAGTATGTAGGTGTACAAATTAATATTATAGTAGAAAAATAAACATACATATTTTACATATGCTAATATAAAAATATATACATACAAACATACATGTAAATCTAATAAATACATAATAATACTTATACAATAAAATATAATAGTATATTACTGTTACATGTTATATATTATTATTTAGCACTATAATGTAACTCAACAAAAAACTGACTTGTGAACACGAACTTATAATGGGGGACAAATCAAAGATGATAAAAAACTATTAACTCGAACTCGAAACTTAGTTCGATATTTACTATGTCGCATGAAACTTTTCTATAGAAACGCGTATTTGCAAATATAGATATAATGTGGGTAAATATATAGGATCATAGAAATCTTGATTACAATTTCATTTAAAATGAAACTAAGCATACTGTATATGATTGTTGTAAATAATTCAAGCGAGAATCAACGGACCACGTAGCTTACAAATTTAATTAACTTCTGGTAGGTACGTCCTTCGTTACAGTGACGACAAACGGTCAACCACATTGAAAAGACTACAATATTATATATTACACTATTATTATCATGTTAAAGACACTTTGAAACATCATGAAATATTGAATATTGAAATGTATTGAATATTACATAAATATGTCGGATGATTTCATTTTTCTCTTATTTTTTGTCTTAGTTATAAGATAGTAGGATTTTTATGTCAAAAAAAGAACAGATGAGTTATGCGTAGCAAAAAGGAACGTACCGTAAACTAGACACAAATTTTATCAATTATTGGCCAAGTAGTAGCGGCTAGTGCTGTGCTACTGTCATAAAAACAAAGAAATAATTTCAATTTCGAGGTCTAACGGCTACCATATCTTAGTAATAAAATAATAAGCATCATATTCTAAAGATAGATTTCTATAATATCAATTCATAAAGTGAAATAATTTTATTCAAAATACAAGAAAGTACAAGCTAAATTTTTGAACGTCAAATAATTTGCCCCTGGTTTACTAAAAATAATGGCTCAGACATGTGAAAGAACCGGTTCAAGAAACTCACTCAGAGACTTTTTTTTCACTTTGAGTTTATATATTTACAATTATTCTTTATTGACAATGAAAATGATAGCTTTGAAATATACTGTAGCGACATCTGGACATTGCGTTCCCACGGCGTCATATCATTTATAAAATCATTAATAAGGTAATACCTTATATAATAAAACCTTTAACACACAAACTTCCTTTCACAATACTTTTAAATTCTATTGTAGAACATTTTCGGATGTTTTCTGGAGGTTGTGATATCATAATTTTTACCTATTTAAAAATAACAAGATTAACATATTAAAGAGTTTTAGAATACATAATAAGTAAATTCATAAATAAAATAAGTTCTTGAAAGCATCACGTGGTAAATAAAAATGCATATTTCAATAAATAGCCTGACTATGTTGTGTTAACTGCTAGCGCTGGGAATTTAATACCCAGAGGACCGCTCTGCTACAATACCTTAATTGGATTGTTTTTCGGTACAGCAAAATAAAATTTTGTTTTTAAAAGTTTAAACAAATAAATATAATTTATTAAGATTGATATAATTGTGTAAGTGAAGATTTGTTTAGCCACGTTGACCACTTTTTAGTTGGAGAAATTCTAAAGGCATCACTGACATTCTAATGTTATTAGTATAGAAACTGAGCTCGTTTGTCGCTTTTTGGTTGGGTGAAATCTTGTGAGATCGCGACACCGCATGCATCATATGAGTAATGTATTGTGAAACATAAATTTAATGAAAATATTAATTAATATTTTAATTAAATTGTTTTTATATTTTGTAATGGTTTTGTAGAGCCTGATATATTTTAATAATAAATAATTCATATAAACACATATATAACTGTTTGTTGTAGTGTCAATGACAAAAACATGTCTATGTTAACCAGATTGATATTGATCATTTTTAATTTAAACATTATGAAGTTTCATATTTTAATACTTAAATTCCCTTATTAGTTTAATTACTTCTTAGTTGTTATAGTTTTTCAATTCAATACATCATAAAACATTTTGAAAATTATACTATTACTAGTATTCGCTTTACAGCGATACGTCAATTATCGTTAAAAGCTTGTGCAGATCTAGATGAAAAGAGATTTTTTAATTACGGTATAGGGACTGTGTTACATGTGTATAGCTACCATAACTTAGCTAATACAGCTTTAATTTTTACTTTTCATATTGCACCTGACATTTACTTAATTACGTTTATTTTTTTACGGTGGCCTTAATACCTATAAAAAATGTATAAAAATATGTTGATACAATAATAGTGCAGTGCGATGCTTCCCGACGTTATGGTTGTAGATTTATCTCTCTTATCCTCTACCTCTTAAGAGATATTTTTTTAGACAAAGGTTCCCCACAAAGGTTCCGTCCAACGTTCAAGACATTGTGGTTGTGAATTCGATTCACATTCTAGAGAGTGAATTGTTTTTACTTCCCCGCTCTGATAATCAACCACATAGCACGCAATGTCTTAAAAATTTGGTGGAAAGCGGGGGACAGAGTGTCTTAGCACCACCTTGCTACATGCAGGATACAGCGTGAAGCTTTTCAAAAATAGATTGGTGAACTCCACGGCACGCTTTGTCCACGCTACCAGAACTAGGAGGATTGGAAAAGTTACACTTCTCAGGGTGGAGAACAACAAACGACTGTCAGCAAAAAATGGCGTTGGATTCGGCCACTGTTTGAAATCCTATCCTGATATATAACAAACCACATATCCGTCTTTGAAGATACAGCCGTTGAGAAACAAGTAATAATATATACAAAATATCTTACTAATTGTAAACCAAAAGGAATTGTTGAAGCTTCCTTTTAAACACAAATATTCGAATTGCCCTAGATTGTGTTGTACTAAGCTGTGGTCAGCTTTGCGGTTACATAGGTAATGCATCACTAAGTACGTTACAGGCCTGAATTCTAGATTGCCAATACAATACGAACATACAGTCACACATAGATATGAAGTTTTAAAGATCGATTAAAATATTAATATTAATTTGTTTCAACTGTATAAAATATAATTAATAAATAATTATTTAATTAAAGATCGTCGTGGCGAGTGGCATAGCATCTGATCGTAAGAGTGATGATTTTAGGTTCGATTCGGATTACCGTCAGGTTAATCCATTATTTTCATTTTCTAGCTCTGGTAAGTAGCTATCTACCAGGCACTAGGTAGGCTGAGTAGGTAGGCTTACTTGGTATTGAGTTGCCCAATTCATGGAATGTCTTGAATGATGGGGAACAGTGGGGAATATATTGTCTTTACACTGGGTGGCTCTGCCTTGCTTGTTGCAGGCGTGAAGTATACAGGTGAAGCTAAAAAATCAATTTAATAAATATGATTGCCCAAAGGAATAATTATATTCTCTCGCTAATTCAGATTAATGGTCATAACTTTCTTTATATCCAAGTAGACGAGTAGAAGTAGTAGTAGAGAGTCTAATTATGTGTTACGCCATTTTCTCTAATTTGGAAGAAAAACGAGTACAGCTCTACACACTATTTAATAAGACTACAGAACAATTTACAATTTAGGAAATGAAAAATTTTATTAAAAATGGAACCCAATGTCATATCAGCTTTAATAAAATAAATTATTAAGAAAAAAATACTTTAAGACGATAAAACTGATTATTAACACAAACAAAACTTTCATATAACATGTTACAATATAAATATGATAGAAGCTTTCGAAAAGTCGTAGTACTGCGAGCCTGTAAATTGTAATATACGCGGAATGGAGAATTTAATATTTCACGAGGCGGCCGCGCTAAGCTCGTGCATTATGGAAATTGTTCTCTGCAACTACCGAAACGTACTTGATAAACGAGCTACACTTAGCAGGGCAACACGTGTACGATGTTTTTCTTTTTAGAATATCGATTTTTATTGTGTTTTTGTATGTGGCAATCCACATAATGCATATCATTTTAAATTACAACAGTATATTATACATATATATATATATATATATATATATATATATATATATATATATATATATATATATATATATATATATATATATATATATATATATATATATATATATATATATATATATATATATATATATATATATTTCTTTTAATTTTATAAACTATATTTATTTTTATTTCATCACTTATACGCGACATCTAATAATGTTTTGAATATAAGCTTTAGGTGGAATTAAAGTTACAATAGCAAACTATAAGTACATAATATTTTATTGAATTCTCCGTTTTTCGTACAAATTCGAGTCACTATGATTTGAGTGATAGAACCGATCACCGCCAATTACCAGAGCGAGAAATGATAATAATCCATTCTTACCATTAAACATCAATCGCGTTTACATCCGACGATGTCCAACTGCGCCAAAATGGCCTTGAATGATTTTCATTATGATGAGAAGTAAGTGTTGTGCATATGAAATATACTTATCAAAACATTTCTAGAAAATGTAATAAAGTTTTGAACGTGGCGGGATAGGAACCCGCGCATATTGGCGGGACAGTTTACAATATATATTTTTTTAAATTGTGAGAATACTATTTATTTCTCTCTTGCCAAATTATTCTTAGCAATAATCTTTGGGTACCGGAAATTTATAAAAATCTCCCTACAGGGGTATTTCAACGTAGGGTGATGACAACGTATAGATTCGTGGTGAGATTTGGATGGTTGGATGGTATCCAAGAGACGTCCACATTAAGGGAAGTACCCACCCTTAATGTGAAATAAATATTTAAAAAAAATCTTCTTTAAAATTATAACTTATGTTCATTGAGTAACATGAACGTAAATACTATATATATACATGTTTATAATACTATGTTTGTTATGTATATTTATACTATGTATGTTTTATAATTCTACGTTTATGTACTACTCCAACATCCAAAGGTTGCTTGGAAGAGATCGCTTTTAGCGATAAGGCCGCCTTATTGTACTTCTGTTCTTTTCTTAGCTCTTATGTAGCGTATATATATATATATATATATATATATATATATATATATATATATATATATATATATATATATATATATATATATATATATATATATATATATATATATATATATATATATATATGTATATATATATATATATATATATATATATATATATATATATATATATATATATATATATATATATATATATATATATATATAAATGAAATGAAATTTTGAAATTGAAATTTTTCTGAGTATCTATCGTCACCGTATGTTAACTTGAAAAAGTTGAACAAATTTGGATAAAATTTGACAACTATTCCAAATTTCGTTTACCTTTTACTGAGCATGGCTTTGGTATGCTTTTAAGAGCATGACTTTGGTATAAAGATACGCTACGTCAATATCCATAAATGTTTTATTACTATCTGGTACGAATTGCGAAGTCCATACAAATGAAGTCGTTAGTAGAAACATAAATCGATATTATTTTATAGTATTATAGTTTAGGTTCCGGAACTCTTTGTTTTTTTTATTAGCTTCACGCTGTATTCTGCACATAGCATGGTAGGCAGAAGGAACTGACTGTTAAGACACACTACATTCTTCTTTCTTTCAAGACATCACGTGTTGAGTGATGGAACTTTGTTACCAGGGCGAAGAAAATGAAAAAATCATTCCCCCCTCATGGGAATCGAACCCATAAACCTTCGCATTTATAGGCAGACACGTGCCACTGTGTGCCACTGCGCTACAACGGTCTTTATCTTTGCAACAGTTTTTAAAATGGCTATATAGTGAAAAACGAAGTGAAGCACCCGTCAATATTATTCATTCACTTTGTCTGTAAGTGTATTCAATATTTTCAAATGTAACTGAATTTTCTAATTTTGTGGTAAACATCCTGTTTCATCAACGGACTTACATTAAAATGGCGATATATATCGTGATATAGAAGCTGCAATTAATTGCGAGCTTTCAACGTTGTAATTTGTAGGCAGCCAAATGGACAACTTTATTTATTTCTATCAACAGTAAGCCTAAAATCATTAAAATTTATATAAAATTTTGCGTAAATTATTGTTACTGTGATTTATTATTGAGGATTTGGTAGGCAGGCAAATGGCAACAGATACTTTTTATTTCATTACGCTAATGAAAATAAAATAATAAAAATCATAAATTAATGATTTTTTTTTAATTAAATAATATTAGTCCTTTAATAATATTTCGAATGCTCCGAAATGTAATAAAAATATTTTAAAACTCGCATAGATTTTGTAAAAATAAGTTATAAAGAAATCTTACCAGATGGATCAAATATTAACTTTTAGCAAAAATCTAATCCAATTTTCACGGCAACGCCTTATTACGAGTATATATATTCCCAATTTGTAATATGAATCAATTACCTCCACCAGAAAGCAGTAACAAGGTACCTATATAATTGCATCTGTATCAAAGGACGACTGTGACGTACGTTCCTTTGTCTTCGTACCAATATCCGGCTTGTAAGCTCTATTGTTTTATGGGGCTAATGATGGAATATCACTAGTTATTATTTGTTCGTGATAGTAGAATACAATATAAATATACATATTGCACAACATAATATATATATATATATATATATATATATATATATATATATATATATATATATATATATATATATATATATATATATATATATATATATACAAAAAAAAAATTAAAACTAAATGCACCATCGTTTAAAGTGGATACAACATGCTATATAACAAAAATTATGAAATTATACAATTTTAACTCACTAAACGCTGTTCATTAATCCAACGAAGAAAACAAGCGTGACGTTAAATTAATAGTAATATAACACTGACAAATATATTTTTAACATATTAATACACTTTTTGTAAATAAAATTATCGAAAGTAGACATTTATAAAACAGTATCAACAGTATGCATGCAGTTCAACGTAGTACTTAATGGATCCGTTCCGCTCGCAGTGAGACCTGGGCACTATATTCCTAAAAGTCATAAAATGTCTTAACAGCTCTATATTAATATCATAATATATTATTATGATGATAGAAACATATATATATATATATATATATATATATATATATATATATATATATATATATATATATATATATATATATATATATATATATATATATATATATATATATATATATATATATATATATATATATATATATATCTCGTCGTTCGATTCTCCGTTTTCAGACCAAAAACGATATGTTATGAGGTGGAATATCACACCTCTCAAGATTAAAATAATTTATGCCATTTTCACTTTCAATGACAATAATTCACTTCCCCAAGTGGGCATCGAAGGCACATACTTATCACGTTATTCCAGTGCGTCACTATGGTCTCTTGTATTGATTTTACATAATGTATATTCAAATACAATATAAAACTAATGAACTGAACATAAATGAGCGCTACATTAAAATTGATATTTATGCTCGCTTATTCATTGGGATTATTTAACCAAAAGTTCGGTTCGGCGGAATAAAGCACCAGTTCATCTGAATATTCGACAAAAGCTTGTACAACGAAAGGGATCCAATCACAACTGCTGTAGATGCGTTCTGTTTCATCATGTTGACACAAAAAGAGATGTGGAACGCTGTTTCTAGGTTACGCTAACCAAAATCAATAACCATCAAAGATGTATTGTGTTAATATTTTCATAGATTATTTTTATCCTGCTTAATTTGTTAAATGGGTAATAGAGATTTGTACTTAGTAATTTTTTTAATTGTCAGAAAATTTTTAAAAATGTTTGAATGGACATTTTCAACCCTAATGTATAAATCTTATATGTATTTATGTTAAATAAACGCTTCAAATTTTATGAAGGAATATTTTCAAGCGAAAGGAAGTTATTATATATTTACTACAAAATGAAGCCGTAAATATTTTCTTTATCAACTGGAATTGTTTAACCATTCGTCTGTAAGTCTGCATTTTACTACTTATAGTTGTATTCTATTTAGCGATATAAGCGTATATCGATTTGCATAATAATACTACAATACCATATACATACATATATATATATATATATATATATATATATATATATATATATATATATATATATATATATATATATATATATATATATATATATATATATATATATATATACAAAAAAAAAATTAAAACTAAATGCACCATCGTTTAAAGTGGATACAACATGCTATATAACAAAAATTATGAAATTATACAATTTTAACTCACTAAACGCTGTTCATTAATCCAACGAAGAAAACAAGCGTGACGTTAAATTAATAGTAATATAACACTGACAAATATATTTTTAACAATATTAATACACTTTTTGTAAATAAAATTATCGAAAGTAGACATTTATAAAACAGTATCAACAGTATGCATGCAGTTCAACGTAGTACTTAA
Source organism: Dione juno (assembly GCA_037127375.1). NCBI lineage: Eukaryota > Metazoa > Arthropoda > Insecta > Lepidoptera > Nymphalidae > Dione > Dione juno. Next base: position 3,257,575 of record JAXRJS010000048.1, read on the forward strand.
TGGATCCGTTCCGCTCGCAGTGAGACCTGGGCACTATATTCCTAAAAGTCATAAAATGTCTTAACAGCTCTATATTAATATCATAATATATTATTATGATGATAGAAACATATATATATATATATATATATATATATATATATATATATATATATATATATATATATATATATATATATATATATAGCAGTTAATAATGTTCATATACTGACCTTACCCACTTCTCATTAGAAATTAAATTTAAAAAAACCGTCTACGAGTCATCGTGGCACAGTGGTAGAAATTCTGACTGTAAACGTAACAGTTGTTAATTCGATTACGAGAAGAATGAATTATTTTAATTTTCTTCGCTCTAGTAAGAAGACTCAGCGCGGCGTTCAGTTCCGCCACTCAACACGCAATGTCTCGAAAGGCAGAAAGCCAGGAATGGAATGTCTTAATATTAGGTTCCTTCTGCCTACCCTGCTGTATGCAGAATACAACGTGCAAAAACTATTACGCGATATCTAGTACCAGTAACTAGTAACAGTGCTATAATTTAACAGAAAGTACCTAAGCACCTGCAACATAATTTCTAAAAGTTGACAATCTTGCCGACGGAATTCTTTTTGATTCAAATGGACTGAAGAAATTTATAATGAGCATAGCTTTTTTTAATGTATATATAGCAATATTAACATGTTCAAAACTTATATACATCTTCATCTATCAACATAACATCATAACATCTTCAACTATAAAGGGGCAAGTTCTGTATGTAAGTATGTATCGAATTAGAAGTAAAATGTATATGTATTTTTTTTTGGTCGTTGAAAGCTGAAAGTCGTGTCCGTGCTGATATGCTTTAGTAGATCTTTTAAGCTGCTTCCATTCGCAGTCACTGGGATGCCTATTATCTCTTTTACGATGTCGGATTCTCCGGTGATATATGTGATCTATCGTAGGTGATTGATCTGTAGGTCCTTTTTCATTCTACTTTGACCATCACAACCAGTTTACCAAACTATCCGGCTCACTCCGTGCTATGTGGTCATAGTAAGATTCATCACATTGCTTGATATATAGTAGCTTTTATAATAACATTAATGTATTTATTCTTCCAAAAATAATGAATATTAAAAATATTTGCGCTTAAAAAGCTAATAACAAAACCTTTAGCAGAAAAGTTCTTTTGAAATAGTTCCCAGTGAGTTAATTAAAACCATTCCAATTAAACCTCCGATCGAGTTTGATTGAAAAACAGTAACTTTTAATTTAAATGAAAGTTACCGAGAAATTAACGAACTATCCTCCTGATATTATTGAAAGATGTTTCATGCTATTTTATTGTGAATATAAAAGTAACTTATTTAATATCTTGCAGTTGGATGCTAATCTAAAGCTAACAAATATAAAAATAGTATACGATTTTGTCTACTTTTTTATTTATGACCTTGATCCGTTTAAAACAAAAATATTTCAATATATGTGATAGAGTTTCTAAAATAATAATACCTAAAACATACTTGATGGAATACAAAACGTACTCCATCTTGTCAGCCATATCCTAGGCATCTCAGTTATGTGTCTCACATCTTCAAGCTCTACCAGCTCGATGGAACCATATTACCATATTGTCAACTCATCTACGAATATTTCTCAAGAAAGTTTCGTAATGATAGAAGAAGATTAGAAGTGGTCTCTTGTTCTTTGTTAGAACAGTTCTACATTTAAAATCATTAAATGTAGATCACAGTGGAGCTTCTATCAGTCAAAATAATCTGGAAATTATAACAAAAGCTCATAAATTCAAAATAATTTATTGAATAAATATTTTATTGATGTTTTTCGTGGTCGATTACAAGTAAGAGGGTCATAAACGAATTAATCTAAAATATGAACTGCTCATTTTATATATTGGCAACACTGAATAAGAGTGAAATCAGTATTTTAGCATTGACTATATATGATCTGGAAAGCGTAGCATTAATATGCATGGTTACAATTAACGTACAGTTGCGTACATATGTGCATATATATAGATGTGCACAAATACGAGTATATAACATAAACACTATTATTAAAACAGATATTATAGCACTCATGGCTCTTATTAGGTCTACAGAGTTAACAACTTGTATGTAAACTGTCATATGGAATACAGAAAGGTTTCAAATCCAGTTGTATCTACATAATATTTTACGCTTTTGAGCTAAAGGCAATATAATAATAACAAATTACTGTTCAAACATATTTATTAAATATATATTAATTATCATATAACATTTTACCCAAAATTCATGATACAAACTCGTTAGGATAATAGCAAGTCCAATCACTCATAGAACTTTACACGGATCATCGTTACAAAGGTATATTCGGAAAACAATTACAATTTAGACGATTGCTTGATTCAATTTAATTTTTATTTCTTTACTAAAATTAAAATTATATTTTTCGAAAACATAACATTTTTCAGAAAAATATGCATATAATAATCTTTAAAATGAACAATTACTAATTCCTTTAAAATCTCAACTGACATTACTTACATACTATATACTGCTATTCCATACGTCTGAATTACCTTTACAGCTAAGCAAATATCATTCACTATTAATTTACTATCTTTAAGATGGCATCGTAGCAAGTATTTTACAATACTTACTTAAACTTATATATTTTGCTTATAGAAAAGTATCACATAAAAATTGAATCCAGGACCTCGCGATCTACGCGATCTCGCGACTTACAAAGAAGTGAATCGACAAATATAAATCATACGTCGTTACTCCATATATTCCATGTGATTATTCATAAAATTGAATCAATCAAAAATGAACTTTAACAATTATTTATCCATTATGGAAATAAACTATGGACGAGCGTAGCAAATACCCAGCGCATTCAAATGCTATTGAAATACAATAACGGGTTTATCGATAAAATTGCAATATTCCAATACGAGACTAAACAATATTCCAATACGAGACCAAGACTATAATTGGTGTAAAAATATAAAAATATCTTGCTAAGTTCGATTTAATAATTTATATGTTTACGATATTCCTATGTATATTTTTTTAAGTTAATTGTATATTAATATATTCACAAGCCATTGTGGTGGAATGTAACAGTGTCTGTTATAAATCTAATGGTTATGTCCTTACCCCCACATGAAGATATGAAATATGTTATTTACCCACTCGGTTAGGACCAAATGCAGCGTTGAATTCATAATCCACCTCAGCTTCTGCCCGGATCCAAAACGCGTTACCTACAGTTTAGATCTGGGCAGAACAAAAATAGTTATATACTCGTATATATAAAATAGTGGAGAAAAAAATTATTCTACTCTCGCCTACCGAGGTATGCTCCCTTATAAAGTATATATTTCATACAATTTTACCGTAAGGGCCAGTTAAGACTTACAATAAGCGTAAATTGTAGTGTTTTGTTGAAGATTTCAAAGCATGAAATATGAGGGTTCACTTTAATTACACATTTCATCAGGGGCTTCGTCCCAACAACCACATTAAATAACTAATGTTTGTATTTTATAAATTACAAAAGTACAAAAATATTTGTGAAACATGTAATAACGGAAGTAACGGAGTTTTGACATTAGGTATATGTGGAACAGCGTGAAACTGAAAATTGGATAATCTATTAGTAGGTACAAATTATCAATTAAAGCATATAATGAAATAAATTTGTCGTTTGCACAGTCTGATTAGATAACGGAGAGGAGAAGAATGATCATAACGTGAATTATGGAGTGGACAAGGAAATGATTTTTCTCAGCACGCGAATAAAATAATGATAACATCTTTTATTTTCGCGACTTTTATACATTTTAAATGAAACTCTATAGCTGGAATTATCTGTGACCACAATCTACTGTAGTGTATGAAGCGCCAGATTTCTTAAATTTATTTTCAAATACTAAAATTTAAAAAGTTTAATAAAAAATAAGACGAGTAAAGATTTAAAAAAAACTAATTAAATTTCGCTTTAACACATGAATTTGAGTTATTGTTTGATATTATAATTACATTAAATGTGAATAAAAATAAAAAAAATAAATATTATAAAAGTATTGGCAAAGAGAATTGAATTACATGAAAATTAAATAACAGTTTCTCAAAATAAAAATAAAGCTACAATAAAAAGAACGAATTACAACTTTAGCAGCTAAATATAAACGACAGAATGAAAAATGCAAAAACTTTGTGAATTCGCCATTTTGTGGAGATTTTACAGACGTATTTAAAAAATATAAATGATACCTCTGAATCTTTGCATAGTAAGTAGAATTTCAGCAGTTCATTAGTAAATGTTTTGACATGCTCTTATTAGATTACACTTTACGCAAAATTCTTTATATATTGGCAACTGAATACTTTAGAAAACTATCGTGAGGCCGTGGTGCGGAAGTCTGACGCGTTTACGCGTCGGTTGTGAGTTCGATTCCAACCGGAGGAGTAAATTATTTTCATTACTCAACACACAATATCTTGAAGATTAGGTGGAATGTTGGGTATGAAGACACGGAACACAGGGTGGAGCTGAAAAAAATGTATACATATATAATTTTTATTGTTAAATATATTTACATTTACTATTTTGTTCTACCGATAGTAAAATTATGGATGAAATAAAATATAAAAGCAGATTAATAATTTAATTAAAAAGAAAATGCCTTTAATATTTTTTGTTTTTACAACGAGCGAAACAAACGCGGTAGTAGCGAGCATGGTGGGCCAAGCAAGCAAGAGGCGATGTCCCCTGGTTAATAAATAAAACTAAACACGAAAATGTGTATTACACACAATGAAATATAGTACATTACTTCAATAAAACGTGATATTAAATTAAATATTTATAAATATATATTATATATTCAATTTATAGACCGGAGATTAATAAAACGTTCAGATTGAAATAGCAGACGTCTCGAGAGATTATTTACGAGTATACAAACTGACGGCCCCACTGTAATCCTCAGAAAGTGCTCGCTAAAGTTAATCTATGTATATTTACATAGGAACCAGTATGAAATGTAAATTTCTTAAACCTACAGAGTACAATTTTATCCGTTTTTTTATTATGTTTCTATTTTTAATATTATAAAGCAGTCGCCACTCTCTAGTGATTTATTATTATATCGGACACTGACAGTAATTCCGCTTCTGATAGAACATACCAAAATACAATAATTTTATGAAGATTTCTTCTTTGAAATTATTATTAAGTTTGTTATATAGCATACATATTATATGTTATCCCAGAAAAATAATCTAATTTATAACATGTTTTTTTTTTTCATTTCTAAACGTAAACATTTATAACATAACCAAGAAGAATAAAAAAACGTTAAAAATCATTATTTAAGAGATTCCGCTTGATCACAGCAATTACAATATATTTCTCACCAAAATTCCTAACAAAACGAAATCGAGAAAGAGCCAATTGTCATTAATTCATTTTATTTATCCTACAAACTGTAGGCACAGACGTGATAGCTAATAGCGTGATAGCTATAGAGGCCGTTTATTTCAAGTTAATTTAATTAAATTCAGCCTCTCGTAATCGGCTTTACCTTATTCAATTTATTGAAGAACGATAAAAGTAAATTCTTTGAATATTCAACATAGGTTTTGCGGTTTATAAGATATGTTCAGTTTCAACGAAGGTATAGTATGTAAATGTAGCTTATGTTAGTATGAAGTATGAAGCTATTCCTTTAGATATATATTGTATAGTTATATTTAAAAAGAATTCATTAAAATGTCAATTTGTGACCTGGGGCTGTCGTGGTGTAGCGGAACAGCGTTTGAAACGCGACGACTGCGAGATCGACTTCCCCTCAGAAAAAAAAACTAATACCGCTCTGACAAACAAGACAAAGCGCGGCGTTGAGTTCCGCCACACAACTCGGAATGCGTCGAGACGGACTGTCTTAACACTAGACTCACGCTGCCTACCCAACTATGTGTGGTTTATCCTGCGTAAAGCTACAAGACTGGAAAATTAATATAACATAATTTTATCTATGTTATGACTATGACTTTAATAGGCAATTATTAAAGCACTCAATATCACTCAGTATCGGTAACGTAGTAGACAGGATTGAATCATAAAATAAAGTGAAACCAGTAGGTACCTATACAATTTGGTAATATATACACAGATAGAACATGAAATGAAATATAGCTCTTAGCATTTTATATAAAAAATGTTAAAACTAAAAATTTTGGCGATTTTATATGTATAAACATACATACATACATATATATGTACTTACACACATACATACATATATGTATGTATACCAACGGCACCGTAACAACATTTTAAATATTATATTGGTAAATATCATCAAATATTCTACTTAATTTGTACACTTATATTCATATGAATATGTATATAAATAAACAATGGTCTCGAAGCTCTGAATTCATTCTTTAATTAGTCACTTCCTAACAAATTATTTATTTTTGTATAGCATAGAAGGCAAAGAAAATCAAGTGCAAGTCCCTGGTTTCCGCACAGATTTGGCACAATGCCTGTCTTTACAGTCATCCGTTGTTCTACAACGTCATAATAGTGTATCATATTTTTTACTGAACAACCAATATTAAATATTTTATGAAAGGCATCATATTTACCTACGATTTAAAGTTATCTTTGAGAATTATTAAATTGAAAAGAAAATTGATCTAACTAAAGTTTTAAAAATTATACAAACAATGTTAAATTAATTTACGTAAACCTCCTTTTAAAATAAATCAAATATTATGCTTATTTATATACTATTATGATATCAGACTTTAAACTATCGGTTTCGTCCTGTATCTCATTTATGTTTCTGATAAGCTCTAAAACCTTATACCACTTAAGCCTCGACAAACGCCTAGTTAATGAATCGATCGCCGCCACCGCCCTTACCAAAGTGTACATACCGTTAAGTGGGGTCGGGTACATATATAGTTCATATATGTCTATACATTACTTACATTGTGCAGAAGAAATAAGAAAATTTGTAGAGGATAAGCGGTATTTTCAAGCTTTTAATCTTTTTAAAAAGATATTTCATACACCTAGGTATAGTGGTTTTAATGAGCAAAATAAAAACAAAACTTATTAAAAAAATTGAATTGTGCGCCAATTTTAAAATTAAATAAAAATATTTTTGTAAAATTATTTTATAACAAATTTATTATTGAGTTGAGCAGATTTCTACTAGATCCTAATTCAAATGAAAAAATGAAAAATAAATATGAAATCTTACAAATATAAAATCCATGTTATAACTCATCAATCATTTATTATTGTTGCCATTGCCTATTATAACCACATATTGTACTATGATATTATAATATGTATTGTGCACTTAATCGAGTACATCCTGAGGTGAAACCGATAATGTAGTCATTACTGTGTTTTCATCCAGTGCCTGTAGTTGATTTATTACATTATTATTGGAAATCGTTCGGAATTTTGATAGCGTCTATAACATTATCTATAGCATATAGTATTATTATCTGTTGATATATAAGTTATATTTAATGTAAAACAGGTAATAGTTCAATTAAAAAAAATTATATAGACATTACTTTGAAATGTAAGGAGACACTTGTGCACTGTGCATCAAACGAAGGTCTGACGACGTAGTGGTAGCGGTATAACCAACCTATCTAGGAGTAGCTAAATCGTACGTTGGCGAAGCTCATTTACCGACGAACTTAGCCTTAACCAACCAACCCGCCTGACCAGCGTCATAGTTACCTGTGATGGTTTTGAAGTATTGAATTCAGAATTAAATGATCAAAGTCATTGAGTTATGATTAGCAAACTGATGTACTTATGCCAGAACTGGTCACATTTGTGGCTGAACTGATAAAAATTGGGGTAAACGCGTTCTGGAGTGGAGAACGTGACTTGGCATGACAGTGTAGGACGCCTTTTAATAAACTGAAGTCATAATATACGCAAAGTTACCAGAAGGAAACTAAAGATCGTGATGGTGTGTTATTGAAGTGACCTCTATTCAACAGTGGATGAAGATATAATGATGGTGTTGATAATGATTTGTTTGCATAATAGTAAGTGCGTATTCTGCTCGTGCAAAGTTAAATTGCTCATTGCCTGCCACCTTATACTACTAGATATAAACGTTCAAGCTTATATATACTTAGGCGCAATTTAGTTAATCACGTCATAACAAGACAATCTACAAGTCAGTCTACTACTGTGCCACGATGGCCTCACCTATCTAAGAATAAACAAATTTCTCAATAAATAGGTTTACATTAATAAAATATATAGCTTAAATTTCCTTTAGACTGTTTTGTAACTTAAATTTACGCTAAAACTTCGTAAATCCTCCGATTAATTTTCTTTATTAGAATGGAAAATGAGAAAAGTTTACACCCGTAACCCACCTTTGCGGCGATGATCTACATAAAAGTTTTCTAATTGATCGAATGGACCATTATCATAATAAGGCTCACCTTTGTGCCTCTGACAAGATGAGTTGGTAGCAAATATTAATAATTTACATAGATACCTTGCAAATCATTTGAAGTTGGCTGCGGTTTTCTGCGCCACAATTACAAAAGTTTTCGATATAACAAGCATCACGTAATATTTCTGAGTGTAAACTTTATTTATACAATATGCTCTATATTGAAAATTACACGTTATTTATATTGAGATACGCGTTATAATTGAGATTTTTAATGTAGAATTATTATTGTTAGCTTTAACCTTTAACATATTCAAATGGAAGCAACTAAGAATCGTATGGCACATTTTAAGTACTCCAGGGTAGGCAGAAGGAACCTAGTTTTAAGACACTCCGTTCCTCACTTACCGCCTATGGAGGTATTGCGTGTTGTGTCACAACAAAAAATCTACCGCTATTTTTTGACGAATCTTAGGAGTATATGAATATTATATTTGTGTAATATAATTTTTATTTTCTAGTAATTAATTTACGAATAGAATATTACAAACAGAATGTCTGAAACTACATTAAGGTGTATATTTAAATAGGCCCTCATCCTTAAGGGCTTGTTAGTTGGATAAACAAAGATAAGCCAACCCGCGGCAGTGTTACGTGTTCCGTCGCTTTATTTTATTTCACTGAAATATGACAATGAGCTCTCACTGTCATAAGAACATTATGTATGTGTGTGTATATATATATTTGTATATATATATGTTTGTATATATATGTTTGTATATATATGTTTATATATATATGTTTGTATATTATATGTTATTATACTGATTTATTAGTAATTTTGATTTTTTAGCTACAGTCCAGACAGAAGCGAACCTAGTATTAATATACTCCGTTTCCGTAACACTTTCCGTAATTATGAAACATCAACGCCGCGCTTTGTCAGGTTGCCAAAGCAAGGAAATGCAATAATTCTTCTTCTAACTGAGTGGGAATCGATCCTAAAACCGTCGCCCTTACTATCAGACGACACGATAGCCTCAAATATTTCGCAAAGTACTAAATCATGTTAATTCTCAGTTATATAGTGTCCATTTTTATTCGTCACCTAGGTGAAAATTATATACATAAATATTTATCGAATTGAATTCCGAAGCCTCAATTACTTTATATTACAAAGACCAACCAATTGAACTGGCTACATGATAAAAATACGCATAAATTTTCATACTTTGTTATCGAACACAGCGAGATTCTTATTCTTATTCTTATTCTTCCTAGTTGCGGCTTTGCAGGGCTGTTTAGCCCAGTATCACTGCGACCATTGCTGATCTATTGTGATCTCCACATACACAGTCAAGATTGATTTCTGCAAAAAATTGCAGTATTATCTTTGCTGTGAGGATCTTCACCTCTTCTGGGTACATTTGATATTTCCCCAGGATGGTATAGCGCCGTTGCATAAGTGAAGAACATTTAGTTAGGATATGGAGAGGTGTTTCTTCAGCCTCATTGCATATTCTACACATTCTTGTGCTGCTGATGCCTAAATTGTGCATGTGTCTATTCAGACCACAATGTCCAGTCAGCACTCTCACTAATGTACGGAGACAGTTCTTGCTGAGAGATAAGGCCTCAGTTGCAGCCTTCTTGTTGAAGGCCTTAATGAGGGCCTTAGCTTGATATAAATCAGGGGTATTTCTCTATAGTCGAATGGCCTCATAGAGGCAATATGTCTTCAGGGTAAGCTGTGTTAAGCTACGAGGGATGCCACAGAACGGTTCTGGTCGGAATTGGGTGCTCTTGGCTCCCTTTCGTGCCAGTATATCCGCCTGTTCATTTCGCTCGATGCCGGCGTGCCCTGGAACCCATCTTAGAACTACTCTGTTGTTGTTCCCCAGAGCGTTCAGGATCTGCTTGCAGTTCTCGATCAGCTTTGATCGAGTCAAATCTGATGCTAGGGCCAAGAGTGCAGCTTGACTATCTGAGTTGATATAGATAGTATGATTAAAGTAGTTGCTTTGCAGATTGGCTGATGCACATTCTAGTATGGCGTATACCTCTGCCTGGAATATCGAGGAGTGCTTTCCCACATTCAGATTTACAGTCCTTTTTGGTGATTCTCCATATATTCCACATCCTACCTCAGAGCCGGATTTGGAGCCATCAGTGTACCACCTCAAGCTTCCATTTTTCCACTTCATTCGACCGTTTAGCCAATCGTCCCTTGAAGGTATTTCCACTGAGTATAATATCTGTGTATCGAGTTTCGGGGCATGGTGTCAGACGGCATTCCCAGTATTGGTATATTGTGCACTGAGTGTTGCAAGGACCACAGATTCTGCGAAAGCCATGTTTTTGCCTCAGCGCTCGTGACCCTGTACATGCTTGCCTTCGCCTCTTTTCCCAGAAACAGATGAAGGGGCAGTAGGTTGAGCAGTGCTTCAAGGGCATTAGCAGGACACGTAGACATGGCCCCAATAATGCACGTAGTCCTTTGAATATTAGTAAGTTTTGTTATTGCGCTTTTCTGCGTCGTTTTTCTATACCAGACCACCGAGGCGTAAGACACTATCGGCTTTACGATGGTCGTGTAGAGCCAGAGGGCAATTTTGGTTCTTAGTCCCCATCTGCTACCTGCTAGCCCATAGCATATTGCCAGGGCCCTTTTAGCCTTCTGTACAATTCCGTCCAAATGCGAATTCCAAATAAGTTTCTAGTCCAGAGTGATTCCCAGATACTTGGTTTCTGTGAAAAACGGAATGATCTTCCCTTTCACTTTTAGTGAAGGAGCCGTCCGCTTTCTTTAGGAGTCCCAACTGGTTCCAATTGTACAGTACTTTACCAGCAGCATTTAGCCTCAGGACAGTTGAGTTGTTAACCCAGGGCTCTTGTATTAGGGCAAGGTCGAATTTACCTTCTGCAAGGCGACACTCTACTACTGTAGCTACGGTGTGGTGTATATTTGCCCGCAGAAGCTTTGCCCGAGCTCCCTGGGTAGCTCATAACTACTTCCCCCGTTTGATGACTGGAGTGGGTCGTCCTGCTTGAGGCGTAATTCGCGCTCTTGCAATATGGTGCTGGGATTTAGCCCCTCCAGTCATGCTTTTACCCCGCTTGTGCTGAGCCCCCCTCACAAACCTTTGGCACCCGTCCACCCTGGGCTAGAGAGCCCTGGGGTTTCTGAGTGCCACTGGTCGAAGGCAGGGGTTTGGGTCAGCAGCAGGAGGGGTACTTTATTTAATAATTGATATTATAAAATAACTATTTATATATCTAATAAGTATCGGTAAGCTTTATTTTATTTCACTACATTAAACGAACATAATTATAATAATCCGACAAAATACTTCAATACTTAGATAGAACAGTTTGTTCTCAAAATGTTTTCAAGAAGTTTCATTTCAATTAAACTTTCAGAAAATTTTCAGCCCCTATAAAAATAATAAGGCTCTTAAAACATGTATTGAAAGTTTCGTTTATGTAGAAAATCTAAAGTTTTATACTTTTTAAGTTTTTAATGAATACTAACTGTAAGTATTTATTATATTTGACAAAAGACCGAGACGATAAAGATTCAAAGTAAATTTTCCATTGACTTGTAACTTTATAATGTTGTATTTTCTATTATTATTTATTAAATAACAAAGAAAAATGCCGTGTCGCTAGTATATAATACTAGGTACGAGAAGGGAGATGAAGAAGAACATGCTCAGGTGGTTTGGGCACTTTGAGAGAATCAGTAAAAAAATATATGAAGCAAAAGTCGGTCAGGGGGTAGTGGGAGACCTCGGTTAATCTTCGAAGTCTTAACAGTGTCGAAGACACTGGATAAAAGTCAGTTAAAAAGCATGATGAGCCCTCGGAGGTCACGTATAAAGAGGTCAATGACAGTGTATGAGGAGAAAGAGTTATGTAGGAACCGTAGCGTTTAGCGTAAGGCTCCGTTCTCTTTGACTACCGTACAAGAGATACAGCTTGAAGCTATAATGACGATGATGAAGATGATAATGATGGTATACCAAAATCGTCGTAGATTTTAAATATTTTTATTCAAACTCACGTTGTATCCCGATTTCATGATATTTCGTGTTCGAAGTGGCGAAACTTAACGCCTCACTTCGTCTCAACAAAGTTCGATAATGAGTCAGGTGCTGACTCTACGCTACGATGGCCCCTAAAATATATATGATAATTCAAAAAAGTATAGTTCCGAAATAAATTAATTTATGATGTTAGTAACTAAACTTACATTTATATTAGAATTTCTTTAATAACAAGTAATTAAGCTTAATAACAAGTATCTGGTTTATAAATTAACATCCACACATAAGACTCATATATCCACATTAAGGTTTACCGTATAAGTAGGCACTATGACTCTGGCTAAAGCCATTTCTCTAGTACCCAAAGCATATCTGACTATGACATTATGGCGGTAATTTCTCTTACTGATATAGGGGAAACCGCAAACCACACGGTAGGCCAATTGAATTTGCAGAGAAGTATGGCAATTACAGTACATTCAATTCTAAGTGAGATTAAATTCAAAAAAATTATCGATTAAAAAACTTACACTGATTTAAATAATATTTTTGGGTAATTCTATTTAAAGAAGCGTGTGAGTGATTACAACAATTAGATGCTACACAAAGTATAGCTAGACACGTATAGTCAAAAATATTGATGAAACAAGGCAACACTGTCGTAAGGCTTGAAATATTTACAGTGTCTTCCTACATACTCGTAGTTTTATTTTTCTTTCATTGTTATAATGAGGACAACGACCTATTAGCGCTCCGTACCTCTAAAGGAAAAAACGAAACACTTATAGGATCTCTTTGTAGCCCGTCTGTCTGTCTGTCTGCTATTAAGGTAAAATAAGAAAGAAAAGATTTGAGTGTTTATGCTTAGTTTTTATATTTTGTATGAAAATCGTCTCGTAATCAAAATCAGGGTACTTCCCGTCATTCTAGAGTGATGAAATTTGCCAATAAGTTAGAGCTTATGGTACAACCAAAGGATACAGTTCAAAAACTTAAAATTTATAGATGTATCCCAGAAAAAAAAACATTACAAACTTGTACTATTTCATACAAAATGCTCTCATTAGGCCGCAAAATAAGATTTGTCGACTCTTATTAGTTACTACAATCTAGAAATAGGTACTCGCACTTATTACCGACCGATATTTATTTTAATATTTTGCCTCCGTCCGCATGTTTAGACGCGTAACACACAAATATTACTAATACTAGAGATTAAGCGAAAGAGTGACATATGTTATATTGCGATACACTACTTACACCAACACTCACCGCGTTAAAACCGAACCCACAAGCAGCGCCATTCCAGTCATACGCTATTCTACTGACCCACGTTGTCCTGTTAGAAATAAACACACCCTATGGTAGGTACTTGACATAGACAGCTAAACGTCATGTTAACTCAAAAGCAAAATTCATAGCACAAATAAATGAAGTAAAGCCCTAAAACGTGATTTGTTCATATATTAATGTTAGGGTTCAAGCAATTTATTATCGAAACGAGGCGAGAAACTGGCTAACCAAAGTTTTCATCCTGAACATTTCCAACGTTCCTTATATAAATTTTCGTGATTTCCAGCAATGTTTCCCGGTATTTATCGGGGTCCACCATTAACGGAATGGTATCGTCACTATTAGGAGTATAAATCTAAATAAACGCCTGTAGGCCTTTGTAATTTTGTGAACAAACCGTGCGGAAAGGAATCAGTTGTGAAGCTTAGGAAGGAACGTATAAAGCTTACGATGTCTAACTTCAGTCGCAATTTTGAAAAGTGGTACATTTATTTTTATTATATATATCTTGAAACAAAGTGGTATAATTATACTGATTATAGATCTTAAATCATCGTAAATCTGAATCTATAAAGTATAAATAAATTATTTAGTATATTTTAATTTCTGTTTTAAATACGTGTTAAATCTTTATATGCCGACGCAATCAAACTAATTGGATGTATACCACCATATAGAGCTGTGTCAAAAGGTCAAAAAAATTATATTATCTTTTATTTTTTTACCTTCCGATTTTATTTATTAAATCAATACTAGTGGATCACTCACGAAACGTTTTTCATATGGTTTTTTTTATAAAGCAGTAGCTCACACACTAGCCAGTAACTTTTCCTCGCTCATTAAATTTATTTTTTGTTACATCGTGTCATAATCATTGAGGCAAAAATTGGCTCACGCTATTAATCTATACATCTATAGGTCCATCTATACTTATAAATAAAATTGAAGTGTCTGTTTTTGATTTCAAAATGACTATGTATATACATATATACACATACAGTACATACACGTTAGTTAAACATACATAAACATTTTAAAAAAATAGCTGATTTTTATGGAACTTTCACTGGAAAATAGATGAGGTTGTGGATGAACATATCTATAGGCTACTTATTATTTTATATACCGCACACGAGTACCTTCCGTGTAGATGAAATATTGCATTTAAAATGAATCTTCATCTATATACATATATTTTTCATTATTTTTCATAGACAACATATGTACAATACGTGCAAATTGTAATGAAGTAAGTCGATCAAGCAGGCGAAGCGGTGAACAGGTCGCTAGTATATAATAAGATATAAACAGATCATAATGTTCAAAAAATAACGCTTCCTAGATGAAATGTAATGTGTAATGAAATTATCAATTTAAAACACTATACCTATACCTTAACATACCATCTACGTATATTGTAATACAACAGTAAAAACACATACAGATATTAAAATATTAAAATACTAATAGAATATGAATGTAAGATTTTTTTATTTTTTTGTCTGCCTGTTTGTACACGCATATATTCAGATCTACTAGACGGACTTAAATGAAACCTTCTTTTGTTGCATAGCCAATAGATCTAGACAGGATCTGGGTTATAATTGATTTTGATGATTGGCACACCTGATGTAAAATTACAGTAGTCCAGCTAGTGAACTATAAGAAATAATGAAATGCTACCATAACAAAAATGATTGAACACCTGATGTAAAACAATAGAGCAGTTAAATTATAAGAAGGGTCTTTAGTAAAAGATGCTGACGGTGATGAGCAATTTTCATTGATACTTTGATATATTAGGATATCACGGTATCAAGGTTCAGTGACACCTGATGTAATACCTATAGAAACTATAAAAAAATAACTTAGCTATGGTTGTTTAGCGTCTATGTACCTCGTTGTTTTATGAAAATCTATTATGTAAAATAAAATTTCATGAATCTCGACAATAGTCTAGCAAAAATATATGAAATTAGGAAATGATGTCTTAGCAAAAGTTCTGCATCTAATATATTAGCCAAATAGTAATACAAATGCGATATTTTTTAAATAAAATAAATCAATATTTTATTGCAAACCACGGCGTTGGATGAAAATATTAAAAAAACATAAAAAATGTTAAAAAACCGTATTGAAATAATTGAATGTGAAGCTGGAAACAGTCCTGACCCAATTTTCGATTAGAATAAATCCACGCTAACGAAGTTGTGGTCAAACTCAAAATATCAATGCTTCTGATTCAACTGAAATTAGTTGATCAAATGATTCTTATGAAGTAAGTATAGGCAAAAACTAAGGATATAATTTAAAATTAATAAAACATGATTCAATATGAAAAAAATAATTTATTACCATACTAAATATAAAAAAAATATTTCATTTTAATCACATTTCTATTATTTTACATATCACCTTCGGTATGTTGATTATATTAAGGTACATTTTAAGGAGTATTTTACATCATGTCATCCACTACTATACAAAATCTATTCAGCTATTTATATATATATGCATTCCATAATTATATTACAAGAGATATGTTTATTATAAAATTATAATAACTATTACAAAAAGCGTATTAAGTTCGAGTAACCCACAGATACAAAATGTAGAGCTACATATAACCTGTTAATGTAATAAAAAAGAAATTATTTTTTTTTTAAATAACTCATAGGTAAAGACGTAAAGCGGCTACCCTTATGCTGCATATATTTTATTACAGCACAGCAGGAGTGTCCAACCAGAGAGAATCAGCGTATGCATTTTACGAAATAAAAATATTATGCGTGTAGATTAATTTCGGTAAAAAAAATACTTTGAATTATGTTTAATAATTAAAATTTTTAAAAAATATTTATTTTTATGTGTCTTGGACATGGAAATATTATTTATAGGCCAGGAAGCCTCAACAAATGAAACTTTAGGAAACCCCGGCATAGAGTTGAGAACGCGAGAGTTGGGCTTATATGCTACCAAGAAAAATTACATTGAAAATATATTCTCGGCGTAATTGACTGTATTTTTTTGTAGAATATCAAAGGCCATAGAATGTTCAAATGATCAGCGAAAATAATATGTCACAAATTTCTATCTACATCGTATAAGCCATGAAAAAATCAAAAAGTGATATTTTTAATTTCTTTTTAGTTAGCCGCCTCAACCTGGCATTCATGTAAGTCCACCAAGACCAAGTAATAATATTGCATAGATAATAAATATAGATAGCAATTACATAGACGAGTTTTACAATAATTATTATTCACTATAGATTTTTTTTAAATTCCAATAGTTCGAATATAAATTATAATAATAATATTAATTTATTAATAATAATATTTATCATATATGAGTAACATTTGATTTCAGTTATGTTAAACAATATCTCCAAAAATTATAACTTTAATACTTTATGGTACACCATGTGACCTTATATATATATATACAATATACTCTTAAGATACTTTTAAATAATAACAATTTTTTTAATCACAGTTTTACAAAAAAAAATATAAAATTTGTACATTTTGTTCAATCGTTAAATAAATACATATACATTATTAGATATATAGTTGTCCTCTTCTTGATGCAATAAGCGGAGGGAGATGGTAAGAGTCATCAGACAATTAATAAAAAAATTAATACAAGGAAATACTACAAAATATTATTTATCTGTCAACATTCATGTTGACAGAAGATACGTTACTTTATAAAGTATGACTTTTATAGGAACCTGTGCCTTAGATGAAAACGGGTGTAAGTTCAAAATCGTAACTCCTATACTTAAATAGAAGGTCCTAGGAACAGATTATATTTTAGTTACTATTAGTAATTGAAATGTTTCCACACCTTTTTCTAAGCTCAAGATTTTAATGATTAATGATTACTTCACTTCCAACTATAACACCATCACGATCCAAATTAACAAAATCTAACCCATTTCCGCTAAGACACAATTCACAGTATAAGAAAGCTGAAGAGTTTGTTTGTTGGAACGCGCTAATCTCACTTCGAATTTAAATATCATTTTTGTGTGCATTTATCGACGAAGGCTATATAATATACTAATTGGTGTGAATCGTTTCGACGTAATCCATTGCATCTCATAGCTCTTAGTTATATCGAGATACTTATAAATATTCTTGATTTCCCATTAATTATCTATAACTTATGCCATAGCGCATAGCGACTTGCGGCGTGTGAGTTGTAGCGACTGCCAAAAGCAGGGGCACGTCATTGACATCGATATTTAATGATTTAGTTAGAGTTGCAATGTCACAAAAATCGGTGGACATTAGCATATCTGCTAATGTTTTCGATAACACGCATAGTTCACGGAGCTTGCTTTCTAAATAGAGGAGGCACTGAAACAAATTATAATTAATATTAGTAGAGCTTTTAATATTTGTACTTTAATAATAATAATATTAAAGCGCTTTTTATTATACGCCTAAAAATCTAAAAAAAAAATTGCCTAAATCAATATTATATTACTATAAGTTTAGTTTTAAGCCATTTTCGATGCATTTGCCATCTAAAATGAAAATTGTCTGAATATGAGATGTCTCAAATACTGGTCGAAAACAAAGAACTGAGCTAAAACTTTAACTTTTAACACTAGGTCAATTTGCCTAAACTGTTATTATTGGTATAGAGCGTGAAGCAAGAAGTATTTTTTTTAATATATTTATCCAATACAAACGTAAACATATAAAAAAATGAAACATTCACCTGTCGTGTGGGCACCCTAGCGTGTCGCATGGCGGGTATCGCGTCCAGCATGCCGCCCACGAGCGGGGACAGCCCGCCGCACCCGCACGCCCGCCCCACCAACCGCACCTCCCTGGTGGACAAGGAGTTGGCATGTTCAAGTTAAGTATTACTGGTTCACAGTATTTGTTGATAAGCATTTTGATTCACATTTTTTATTTGTATAATCTATTATGATAACTAAATTAATATGTGTAAAAGTTTGCGCTTTTAGTTTACGTTCAAATATTTAAACTTTACTTCGATACTAAAATTTGAAAAAAGAACCATTGGTTCAACTAAAGTGAATTAAAAAAAAATTTAAGTAATAGTTAAGTATATTAAGAAAGCCACCAAATATAATCTTACCACGTATTTGTATCGCCGACGATGGCCACAGCTTGTACTGGCGAGTTGAGTGTTTTGTTCAGGTACGATGTGAGATCCAGGTCCCGGCGGAGGTCCACCTCCCACGCGGCGGGGCTTGCTAGTGTTCCTTAAAGAATCGTGAGTTTATATCAAACATAATAAAAATATGTTAAAGATGTTAAAATAAATAAACTAAATATGTAAAAAAAATTATATGAGAAATTATTATTAAATACTTTAGATAATTATAATTTTCGAGACATTGCGTGTGGAGTGGCAGCGTTCAGCCAGTTGTTACCAGAGCGAGGAAATGAAATTGATTTATTTCCTCGAGTGGGAATCGAACCCACAACCGTTGCGTGGAACTCAACGTGACACTTTATATTACCAAATCGGAGAGCATAATTAATATTTTTTTATGATTACCAATATGTATATTTTGTAAGTCATTACATAATTATAATTTATTACTTCTATACCAATACTATCATTTGAACGCTCTAATCTCAAGAGTTTTTTTTTATATTTATGGATAGTTATAATTAAGTCTATAAGTTGTTAAGTACATCAACTTGAATGTGTCATACACAAGTCTTTATTATTTCTATTAGACTATAGGGGCAATATTGAGTTTAAAAATATAATAAATGAATATAAACCCACCTTGTAAAATTAAATCAGGTACATAATGGTTTGCAATTCCGCCGAGAAGCGACGCGTCATACCCCGACCGCACTTGACTTTGCAGCTTACTGGAACACACTCGCTTTAACGGGAATTCTATCACTTGCTTCACTTTCATCAAATTATTATTGCTTTCTATACTCTCTAGCGATTCCTTACTTTTAACGTTAACGATTAACGTGTTTTCTTTTCGCGTTCTAACAAACGTTTTTGGGGATAGCTCGCGGTGTGTAGATTCTTTGACTATGGTTTCTTTTGCATATTGTGGTTCAGACCGGGGCATGTCGTTCATATATTCCATTTCAGAAGCGTTCGTGGGTGTTTGCAGCATCGACTCCATTAGCTGACACTTGTAACACGTTTCACATCTCTCCTCTTGTATCGGCGGAACGAAAGTCGGATCGAACTGAAAGTTATCCAGCTTCAAATTCCCGGGTTTTCCTATATAATGTCTATCTAGTATTTCTAAGTTTTTGCTCTTCATATAATTAGTGACTATCTGTGGATATTTGTCGAACTCGAACTTAAAACCGGAATGTTTTATTGGTTTGGAATGTTGAAATGTCTGGCCGCAGCATTTAGACGGGCTGTCTGGTTTGGTTTTCTCGCATACGGTGGAACAAGAATTTTCATCCATCCTCTCTTGATCTGGCGCTTCGTTGTGCGTTTTGGATGACTTTTTAGTGTGTTTCCTTCCATTGGACTTATTCTTTAAACCGATGAGTTTCTCATCGTCTCCGAGTACGAACACGACTTGTTTTGTATCACATTCTTCGGAGGATAAATCAGTGTTAGATTCCGAAGTGTCTTGCAAAGGGAGCACACTTGGATGTCGCCTCAGCTTGCCCTGACTTTGATTGATCCGTCCCATTAAATCTGAACTAGAGAGCGTTTGATTCAAATTCAATAACGTAGCGGTTTTCTTGAGACTAACATCGATGGTTGTTAACGTACTATCACTACCGTTGCTATTGCTATTGTTCAACGACGGTACCCTTAAATTGGAAAATTCTTTTACATCACGCTTCATCTTTGATGGCGCTAAATTTTGCACATTAACAAATTTCGGTTCATTGAGCAAACAATCTTGATACTTGTAGTCGTTTTTCCTTACGTCACCACAACGTACAAAATATGTTAGAACGGCCAAAAGTCTGGTAATGAATTGTACGTTTTTTGACCCTGCTATAATTGTCCTGGCAGACCGGGGCGGGAACCCGATACTACCGCAAAGATCCGTTAATTGCGCCCAAAGTGCATTGTAGGGCCTTCTGTTATCATTCTGGTCAGATAGAAAATTTTGCGGGTCGATGGTGTCGTAAGGGCTGACTGTGGTGACCCAACCAAGGTGATGTGTTAGAACATATGTGAGAAGAGTACTGATAAAACTGTAAAAGAAAGAGGAAACTGCTTATTGATAATAATTATGTAATTGATAATTTTATAAGTAGTAAAAAAAAAGCAAATATGTTTGTTATTTTTTATATCCGTGATTACTCGCATATTGATCCCGCAAAGGTTAGACATAGACATTCTAGTATTGAGACACTTATTTCTTCGCTTTCCACCCGATTTCAACGCCGCGATTGGTCTTATCAATATATAATAAAAATAAAAAAAATAATAAGGTAAATGAAAATAAATCATATCTCCGAATGGGAACGCACCCACAAACATCTTGTTTACGGTGTTTTAATTATTTATACAACAATAAAATTTTCTTTTTGCCAATTTTGCTTTTTCTCTTCATCATGAATCAGCCAAATATTGTGTTCATACAAAACTAGGCTAATTAGTAATGACGTCAGAAGCGCATCAATTAACGAACATCTTCCTCCCATAAATCACTTGTTTACTCCCAAAATATATTTCAAAACGTATATATTACTTTGAAAGCCCTTGTTCGAACACCCACACAAGTTACGCAACTATATTGAACAACTTGTAAACGTCAGTCCATTGAAAATGGCGTGATACACAATCACGTGAAAAACACGTACACAAGACGATTTAAAAACAACTGGCCAAAATTACATACATAGGCTAAAAATAAAAAAAAAAGCACTTGCACTTGACATGGATGCCATTTACACGTGTCTCTAAGTATTTAAAAATGTCCAAAAATAAATTGGTTTTTTTGGCAAAAATGTCACAATATTACCATTTTGGCTGTTCTCCAAAGAAAACTCAGTGAATATTTATTTTTAATTATGTACGAAAATAATTGTTATGGATTATTTATATTTATTAAACGATTTTTCATACGAACCGATAACAATATTTTGCTTCTTTTTTTATAGTGTTATTATTTATTTATTATTAAAGAGGCAGAGCAGAAGACTTTTTCAGGGCAATATGTGAATGCTTGCCATTTAAAATATAAATTATAGAGGTGCATATTGTCAAATCAGTAAACATAAAAATAATATTTAAAAAACCTATCTTTAATAATGAAGGCAAAATACTGTAATACCTATTCATGTTTTACAAGCATAAGTACAGAATATACCTACTAATTACTAAGGCTCAATAAAATTTTACAAAGCATATAAACGAAGATCAAGGCATGAATTTAAAAAAAGGAAAGTTAAGACATGAACATTACATTAAATCATAAACACTTTCATTAATAGTTTTTTAAAATAAATAAATACGACTTAAAAATCGTAAAATTTGCCTAATAAGTTATTAAAAACCTTAAAATTTGCGTAACAAGTAATTGATCACATGGTGCGATGATCATGTGATTGTTTTAACAGCGCCGTTATAAATGTGCGTCATAGAATAACGTGCAAGCTCTTAATAAAACTAAAAAAAATATTTTTATCACCTGCCAACATCACGTTTTTTAACGTTCGGAAATAAAACTTTTATTGTAGAATTTTCACTTTGTATAAAACGTTTATACGCATATAAGACAATGTACCATATATTGATATATGAAGCAAACATTTACAAAAACAAAAATGAGAACGATACCAAATCATGTTTATCAATTTCCTGTTCAAAAATTGAACTTTAAAGCACGTTTTTGTAACGGACAAAATTTAATTTACTGTCTAAGAAAATTAATTGAAATTCAAATAGATGAATTTCATACCAAAAATAATAAATTTGGAGTTCAAAACCTCTATATACCAGATTCAAAGGACAATAATTAAAACTAACATCTATATAATATGAAAGTGGACTGAAGAATTTACTTACAAATTTGTGTTCTTCGTATCACCAATTGTTAGAACTGAACATAAATCCGACAATAATGTGTCCGCCATTTTGTTTGATATGTGGGGTTTACTTGTAACCAGCTCCAACCATACTGATTGTAACCGCGGTCCGTATATGAGATCTGATAGCCTGAAATAAATTAAGACACTTAAATTGATCTAATACTAAAATCTAATTTCATACAAATCGATTTACCACGAAATTCGCTTAAAAATCAGGTAAAACAATTAATTAAATTATTCATTACATTAGATTAGATTAGATTCATAGATTTTTAAGCGAATTTCGGTTACTAAATAGTAATCGAAACCAATTTAAGTTACTAAATAGTAATCGAAATACAGTTAGAAGATACAATTATTCGAAATTTCTAAATGAACGGGAAGAAATGATATCTACGTTTTACGTTTAAGTTGTGTGCCTAAATTTGCATAAATATCAAGTACTTATTTGGTAAGTTAATGTTAAGTAATCTAAATAGGATCAACTAAGTTATTAGAGGACAAACAATGTATCGGTAAAGACGTAATAATAATTTACCTGTCACAGTAAATAATGTAGCCAGTATCATAAATAAATCAGAAACATCGAACACAATTTAAAATTAAAGACAGGTTCATTGATATATAAAAATAAAGTAAAGACTCACTAATAGCACACGCGTGTAATTACATAGAAGAAAAGGAAGGAACACAGTTCATTATACTTTCAGTCTTCAGTAAATAGCACGAAGCTATAAATAAAAGCACTATATAGATATGCAAATATAAAAATAAGTGTTTGTCTATTGGTCACTTATCATGCGCAAATTATAACAGGAGTGCGAATACGATATTGCAATAAATACTTAAATTAACACTATTCGGTGTAAGAATGTTTGCCTTTTGGAGATTGAAAGACGTAAATAGAAATAATAATACAATTATGAATTCCAACCTATTCCAATCTAATAACACAATATAAATTTAACAGTACAATTAACAGGTTTTTTTAACAGTATCCTGTTAAAAAAACTTATATATAATACTACTAACGTCATAACAAAATTAAGTATAAACGTATTAAAAAATATATCGAAATATAAGTTTGAGCTTAGCGCAAAAGTTCAATAAATTAATTTTAAAAAGAAAACTGCACATTATCCATAAAGATATCAGTATTGTAATATAAAAAAAGTATCCTTGACACAAATATGTTATTATAAAAGACATACTGCCGTTGAAATAACTCTTAACAAAATAAAGCATATAAATTTTGGTTATGATTTACGACAACTGACAATTATGTCTACGCCTGATAGCTTTAAGCACTTTTGGCTTTAGTCCAGCAAAATACTCAAATCGATTACGAAACAAATTGATCGTAACGGTGTTAGTTTAGTATGGGATTTAGTATACGAGTATAAACATGAAGTGTGATAGAATATACAATCAATTTTAATTCTTTTATTTCATACAAATAATTTATGATGAAATAAAATCGATTTGTTTCTGAAATCGAATTATAAGTCCCTATAACATAAGTGAACCAGCATCAATTTAACTATTGTACATTGACATTAAATGCGTACTTTATTAATACTTGCCCCAGTTATGTCGATAAAGAAATTAGAATTAATTGCTATCGAAGCATTATTTACTATCAAAGCTTCGAGAAGATTCCGAGTCAAAATTATAATTCAGGTAAATATACTATAGTATATCTTTATTGTATAAAGGCAGTATGTACGTTAAATTAATAACGTTACCAATATAACCTAAATACACAAAAAAATGGTTTCTGAAACTGATTTCTTAGCAATTTCCAAAACAAAACCTAGTGTATATATTACATAACATAAAAAGTGTAAAGTTATAAGATTTTTACTATGTATTGACTTACAAAGACTTGCATTATCATGATCACCAGGATGATGATCATTATATATATATATATATATATATATATATATATATATATATATATATATATATATATATATATATATATATATATTTATAAAAATAAATATAAAAAACATACCAAATAAGATACATATAAGATCTGCACACATTACAACAATAATAACAAAGATAAAATATTAATGTATTCACCATCTAGCTGCATCGCCAACAGCCTTATGCAATGTAGAAACAAATGCATTCCCCGTTCCAGCAGACAAAGTCGCGAGATGCAACCGACATACTAAAGAGTGTAGTTGCGGCGAATGCTCCATGCAACGACGAACGACGTCCCTATAAGGAAACAATTGTGATCATTAATTTATTGTTTAAAATTGGTATTAATATCTGTGGTTGATTACAACTTGCTTAAATTTTTAGTCTATGAAGTAGAAGTACCTATTTGAATAAGTCATAGTCGGTTTTTTTTAAATAAAGGCAAGGCAGAGCCTGGTTTACAGGTAATAGCTTAATTTAAGTTATATATAGAACTTACTACTATTAACCTAACTTACCCATAATTTTGAGCACTAACCCATCGATCCAATTTCAACAAAATTATTCAAGGTTGAAGGAAGAAAAATAATTCCCCGAAAACGGTATAAAAAAAAACGAAAGACAAAAATTGCACACAGTTTTTTTATATGATCGTACTATATAAATGTAGACTATATCGTATTGTTAAACATTAAGCCAATGGCATTTATTGTACTTAAAAAACTTGCACTAGCAAATAATAATAAATCATCTTTAATGAAAACAAGTATTATAATATTAAAAATATGAAATCCAGTTTTTTATTATTTAATGCAGCTCAAATACTGTTTGCACGATAGAACGTCCATTCTTCATATAATTTATTAATAGATTATGGGGCATTAAAAATTCCATTATTTTCCTTAGTTTTAGAATTTTTTACTATCAATAAATGTCGTACATGATTTCATAGTTAATGTAGTGTACGCTTTAAAAAATATATGACTTGAAGAAAATAGCGCTAATAATTTTATGACGCTATTATTTTTCTTCAACATATGTTGACACCAAAAATTTGTGCTAATCATGAACGTGAATAAAAAATAGCCCAAGCCCTGCACACTATGAAATTGACATATAGTAATTTTTTTTCGAGATATGAGGGAATTACTGTACGTATTACAACATCATTATTTTTTTTCATATATTCACGAACAACACTTATTTTATTTACATATATGAAAGAAGTGTAATAATCAAAGGTTATTCCTCCATCATTATATTATAGGGATATGATTTTATTTATATTATTTCCATTTTGCGCCATTGGCTTTCCCATTTCGCGCCTTTTCTCAATAAATATATATTTATGTTACAATGCCACAAATCTATGAAGTTCATGCATTATATGAGGCCCTCTACCTCTCTGCCTACCCTATATGCGGGCATATAGGGTAGGCAAAGAGAATCTATCTCAGCTTTTCAAACGAATATCATACATTTTGTGTTTCGTAGCAGAGCTCAACGTCGCTCTTTATCTTACCACAGCTGGAGGAAATGAAAATAACTAAATTGTTGGAGTGGGGACGTACATGCGTCACATACATTCTATAGCGCCAAAAAATATAAGTACATTTTTAAATGAAATAAAAAAAAATTATATACAATAAACAACATATAAACATAATAAAAATGGGTTTTTTTAAACTAAAAACTCATCCGTTTAATCGTTTCTACGCCCAATTAATTTATCTCGTGAGTCGTGACACAAGTTAGCCGCTATTTTTAAATGACTATAAATTCCACTACATTTCAAGAATACATGGCACATTAAATTAATTTACCATTTATCAAGTGTCTACACATACATATCTGTTTAGTTTTGTCGGTTCTTTTGAAGGTTAAATTTTATAATTAATTACTCTTGTCTCTCATCTTACATTACTTATACCTATTATTTTCTTTCACAGATAAACAGAGAGATTTAAGTGACACATAATTTCAATCTCTACTTCCTTTCAATTTCAAACATAATACATGCTGGCACGCTAGAGTGAAGACACTAGACACTACAACTTCTCATCTGCTGACATCCCTACCCACTATCAGCTACTAAACAATAAACTTATCACTAATATTATAAAGCCTAAGAGCTTGTTTGGTTGAAGGCTGTAATATCAGGAATCTCAATAGTTCGAATTGAGAGCATATTTCTGTCTTGGTTAATTTATTTATCACGTTAATAGAATGTATCACATGTCATATACAAATCTTTAGACATTTTCATTTGACCAAGGGGCTAAAGCCGCCAGTAACAGCTACTTCATTAAAATTATATATATAAACTTACATATCAGCAGGCTCCGATACGGAGATCAGTAAGGCGAGACCTAGCTTTCCTCTCCTCGGCACTATTGATGTAGAACTAGCCAAGCTATCATTTGTACCGCTGGTCGAACTATTGCTGTATAACTGGACAATGGGAAATAATTTATTTTTTTTTAAACAGGGAGAAATATAATAATATTTATGTAATACTTAATATAAGTATATATTTTAATAATTAAGTGTAATTATTAAATAATAGTGGTAGTACATTTTAAATGTAGACACATCACACTGAACAAACCAATAGCCCACGAAGACCGTCGTGGACTATTGTGGACCCGATCCGATCTGATTATTTTCATTTGGCGCTCTCGTAAAATAAAACGCATTACGCACCGTTGAGCTCCTTCTCCTCTGAAGTGTAAGCGCAATGTCTCGAAAATCAATCCTCAAAATAATAATTATTCAGCACTAAAATAATATGTATTTCAATTTATATCTTCCTTACTTTTCTTTCTTTCGTTTTGTATCTTCATTGAATGTAATTGATTTAATTGATTAGAAATACATATATAGGTAATATTAATAATATATCGCTGTCCCCGGAGAACAAAATGATAAACGCAAAATCTCAACTCGAATAGTAATAGTGTTAAAAATAAGGTTAGGGCTCTTCTGAAACCTATTTTATTACGCTACACTAAAAATACGAAAAAAAAATAGTAGTATTCAGATGCATATAATTCAAATATGGTATAACAGTAGTATCCTGGTTTTGGCGATCACCATTTTATTCTCCGGGGACGGCGATATATTTTTACTTTGATGTTATATTTTACTAAATTTTACAGATTTTTATTGGTAAACACATAATTGCAATGGTAAATAACATTTACCATTTAATAAGATGTGATATGATTTAATAAGTTTGTGGTGAGCAATTTAATAAAAAGGTGAATTAATAAGAGGTGGTTGTGACGAAGCGAGACAATATCTGATTCTAAATTCGATGATTAAGGGTTCAACATACATGGAGAATGAATTATTTTCACTAAAAACTGAATTGCTTTAATTTCCACCATTCAGCAGTGTCTTGAATTCTGGCAGAGAACAGAGAACGGGGCGATTTAAAAATTGTTTTTCAAAAAGAGGTCTCCTCTTAAATAATATCATGCACCACTCGTAGATATTTCTAATTGACCAAGCGGTTAAAGATAACAATTAATAATAGACGTAACTATACTCGTTCCGTCTATATAAATAGTCAATACAATATTATGTTAACAAATATTAATGACTTTCCAGCTATCACAATGCAAGATAGTTAAGTATTGACGTAGCAAACATTGGGAAACTCCATTACAAATTTTAAATTGTATAATATGCATATTAAACATTCATCTATTATTAGTAGGACATCGGTTAACACGATACTGTGATTCTAACTCGGAGAAAATATTAAATTTCCCGCTCTAGGCGACTTCCACTACTAAATAACCCATTGTTCCGATTATTTTGCGGAAAGCAACTATACAACTATTTCGTCCATATTGCCTTTTTAAGTGAGGAAAATAGGTATACATAAATAGGTATACCTATTTGAAATGCGTTGAAGGAACAAAGTGGCTTAAAGCTAGATCCAACTAAGCTATCATTAACTTCATTGTCATATAATATATGAAGTTAATAAATAAATAGACAGTCAATACTAAAAATTTTACACACGGGAAAATTTAATTATAGTATGTGTTTATTTTCCACTGATTTAAGACGGTAAGTTCGGCGGTAGTTAACGGTATTAATCTGTCAAAAAATATAATATACTTGAGCCAATTTAACTAAATTTATTGAAATAGCCAACATAGTATATACAATTTAAAGCCCTTAGTGGTAATTATTTTTTTAACAGACTGTAGCAACCAAAGATATAATTAAAGAAAGACCACAATTTCTAATCATAACATTATAAACCCTATAAATAATAAAATAATACTAAATTAAATAATTTTATGATACAATTATTATAATCAAGTGTACTAACTCTTGTGACCGCGCGCCGACCACTCATGTGATCCGTCACGCGTGTAGATTGCCACAGCTACAGATATGGGATTTGAGGCCTTTCGATTGGGTTTTAGATGTTTAATGTTTGTTTTATTACATTTTGCATGAGATTTTACGAAGTTAATTTAATTTGTCTTCATCCTTCGTTCATTTAAAACATTTATTATATTTGTGCTACATGTTACTGCATATTATAATAGTAACTTTATCACTGGACTACTTACATGTTATCAATTAATTTGAATCGCTAAATAACATTATAAGCAAACCAATTGAGAGTAAGATTTAAGGAATTAAATTAAATAATAAATGAGTTTCCAAAAAAAAAAAATTCAAATTACATTCATATGCTATATCATGCAGAGAGAACCTAATGTTAAGACGGTCTGTTCCCTACTTTCTGCTCGAATTTAAAAGAAAATAATTCGTTGCCCTGTGTGGGGATTATTAGAGGATAGACGCTGTACCAAAATACCACAATGGCGTCTGATAAATAGTTCTATGCAAAATAATTTATTTGAAAATAGCAAATTAAATAATTATAGAGACAGAACATAACATAAAAATATAATATATAATATGAAACATGCATAATTCTTAAACTATTTGTTCAGTCAATCACAAAATGAATCCAAATAGTAAAATAAAATAAATTTATACAAAATGATGTCGCAACCAAAAATAATATTACCTGTGATTCCACACTAGAAACCGAAGAAGGCACCCTCAATGTATTGTTCTGTCCTAGATCGAACTTCGTAGCTATACTTTGAAAAGTTCTCCTTTGCCAGCTACCATTACTGGAGTTGCTCAGCTTGCGTCCACACGGCGCTGGGAAAATCAACGCCTATTAATATAACATTATAACTTTAACTAGAGTATATACGGAACATATTTTCAAATAAAATTAAGAGAATATAGAGTAATTCAAAAAAAGATCCTTCAAAAAAGGCCTCTAGAGTTAAATAATTCCGTACGTAAAAAAATATCGTTGATAATTTGATCGTGCCATTTATATATCGCGTATGTATGGATAGGGACACTATATATGTATATAGTTAAAACATTATATTTATAAATTAACAAAAATATGAATTCGAGGATAGAAAACTGAAATATATTATCTAATACACTACTTACTACGAAAACAATATTCATCTGATGCGTTTCCATCCCATGTGTCGAACATTGAGAAATAGTCGTAGGTGGACCCAACACTGCTGTATGGTGATTGTTCCCCATAAAATCCTATAACAAGATAGGTGGTAAAAGGTCGTTTTCAAGACGTAATTAGTGAAGATTGACATCACAACTAAATTTAGGATAAAAAATAAGAAACTTTTTCGCTTTTAAGTAGATACTTTGTTGTTTAACATAACTTGTAACATCACTCTTAGCATAATCAGACAGGAAATCAAAATGACAATATGAACTCAAACTAAAAAACTACAAAATTAAAAAAAAAATGCACACGTCTCAATTAAATAGAAATATCGTAAAAATACCTTTCTTTAGTGTGATTATATAAATAATAATATTTTATGTCAACCTGCGATTTATCACGTTCAAATATAAAACAAAATCTTTAAGGACGGAATATCACGCAATTATAATTACGTCATTCATTTATCATTTCCATATAGTACAAAAGCAGATCTGTAGTTTATATATTTAATTAAAATACACGATAAAATACAGAAAAATTGAATTTAACTTAACAAACCAAAAAAATTACATATACAAAATGACCACAATTAGATATATATATATATATATATATATATATATATATATATATATATATATATATATATATATATATATATATATATATAAATCAATATCAATAGTTCTTAATATATAGCTCACATACCTATACAATTCTTAAAAAATTCAATGTAACCTCACATTCTTAGAAATTTTCATAATCAGGTATAATAGTATGTTAATTTGTTATAAATAATTATGAATCAAGTAGATACCTATATTGTTTTATATTATAGTATTAGTAATTTCCATTATTAGCTCTATTCAATGAAAAGGTTAGTCAGGACAACGGAGTCAAGGTTTCTTTAAAACATTCGACTTGATCAATATATAGATAGTATATGAATATATACTCGCCTATAATTTTGCGATATACAAGACACCCCGTGATCGATCGTATTTTACCCAAGATAGAGAAATTATTTACTTACACTATATTGATAGAAGTATATGTACATACAAGAGAATAAATAATTTTCAAGGTGCATGAAGAAGATTTTTCTAACATGAAAGCCTTCTTTAGTAAATCAGTGTTTTACCATATATTTATAATATAACTAACGTCATTATAATGCATATTTCATACTCGACTCGACTAGACTCATCGAAAGGGTCAAAAAGGTAAAATGGATTACAAAACTAATAGAACGCACTAGTAACGCACTTTATTTGCTTTAAACGATAAGTTATCTATAGGTACATTGTTATCTTATTGTTAACATATGTATAAGTTTTCACGATAACGTGAAGTAATACAGAGAAATGATGATCGATATATTACGAAATGTCTTTGAAAATCCTAAAGGATTGCTTTCAAACTGCCATAGATTGTTCAGTTTCATGGAAATTTTGGTTTTGTATTATTAATATAGACTATATTTGGCTAATTTTCTAAAGTTGTTTTTATTTAAATGTGGGCCATTGATTAAAGCAAGTTGAAATCAAAAATATCATTTATAAAGTACTATCGTAAGTGCTATATATACATAAGAGCACATTGTCCTTGTAAGTTTTATTTTTCTGTTTAGCTGCAACTTGGGTCAGCATATTTTTTATATTAAGTATATATTTACTATTTATATGTAAAATAAATAAAAAATATCTACGAAATCATAATATTTCGTATTATTATCTTATATTCGTACTATATATCGACAATATTTTAAATAAGTGTTTAAGCTCACCCGAATCTCCTCTATCCAGGGAAAAACTTAACGACACGCCCTCTTCCTTCAACAATGGCACATTGAGGGGCGTCGACCGGTTGGTCATATGGCTCTTACTAATTTCAGTCTTACGCTCCACACGACTTATCCTAGGTGGTGGCACGCTGAATATTTTGGTACACATAAGCCTAGACAAAATATCTTCATGAAATAAAATAAATTTAATATACAATTTTAAAATAAAATCCACTCTTACCGTCTAGGATCATTCATAATATGAATTTTTAATGATACACTCTTGCAGTTCATAGCAACAGCACCAAATATCATCTCACCGAGAACACTCGCATCTGTCGCCTGACCTTTGTACTAGACAAAATTTACATAAATTATCAGTAAATAACGGTATTACACATTTAGAGCGTTACGAATATCTGGATTTAATGGATTTATTTTAATTGAAGGTTTAAAACATATTATTAGTTAAAACATATTAGAGTTAATAAACTTAAAAGCTGCTAGCTTTATTATATTACACACTTTGCTATCAATTCGATAAAAAAAGATTCTTAGGAATTTGATTTTATTAAAAGACAGATATTTAAGTTGCAATAAAACCTACTCGTTAAGTTCACTTTAGGTTGAAAGTCTAATGGAAATATTTTTAATATAATATTATGTCTATAATTACGTGAAAAGTTTTTAAAGTTAAAACTTAAATAAAAATACTTGGTAGTTCGTTTTAATTGAGCTTTGCAATTTCTTAAAAAACTCTTTACATAAGTTAATACAATTGTAACAAAAGTAGGTAACTTTTTCTTGATATCACTACGTTATGAAATAAGGAAGTGTCATTTATAATCGAATGTGGACATTATAATCGTCGGTCACATGAGTCTCGCCAATGCCAAACGAAGGTCTTGTAATTTACATCGATTTAAAATTATCATACAATTATACAAGCTGCGGCATTAGAAGGGTAAATTACAATTTAATATAAAATTAAACACTAGGCCATTAAGGATTTCTTTTTTCTTTCTTTTGTTCAATTTCAATAGGATATTACTTTCCCGTTTGTATTTTTAATGGCATTCGAATTTGTGCTGCATTTTACAGGGTATTCAAATAGTAGGTACCTAAGGGCTTCATTACTATTTGCTCATTTTCAAGACTGACGTTGCCTAGTATATAACAGAAATTTGTGTCCGTCATATTAATATACGTATAGAATATTTTTCATTTTCAATATTAAAAAAATATAAAAAAGCAAAACTATTAGACACGATTTTATCATAATAAGATT
The DNA here is from genome assembly GCA_037127375.1 of Dione juno. Lineage (NCBI taxonomy): Eukaryota > Metazoa > Arthropoda > Insecta > Lepidoptera > Nymphalidae > Dione > Dione juno. The sequence continues at coordinate 3,290,937 of JAXRJS010000048.1, forward strand.
TAATTAAACTTCGAGATTGAATTGATGTGATATTTTTTGCTGAAAACGCATATTGTATTGTAATTTTAATATCGATTTTATTACAATGACTGCGAGAAATCGTATTTGTACGTAAAACTGAAAAATACATCCTTATGACGAACTAGATCAGCTGCAACAAGATCGTTTCAGTTTCCCACGACTCATGGCTAAATACATATATAACCGAGATAGCCCCTTAATTGTCATTTAACAAGTGCATGTGGACATCATTAAATTACAAGTTAAATAACACCATCGAACACAGCGCTCGTAACTCGTTAGACCCACTTACATGCTCATCCGTAATCAAAAAGGCTAACGTGTAAGTGCTATATATAGAAACTCAATGCGAATAAACTGTAAATTGGAAGTCTCGTGACGCTACCTCTCAATTGTTGTATTTATTTATAAATTGTTCGTTACGTCGCGTCGTTGATAACGGTTGTACGTGGAAATAAAACGCGATGATATCAAATATTCTATAAAATTATGTAAACAGGGAAATAGCACTTTAACAGGTAGACAAGGAGGAATATAATAGTTAAAATTGAAGCTCTCTACTTTTCCATACTATTTTTTTATCCATCGAGGTATACAATAAACTAGCTTTTATCTACGGCTTCGCTTACTTTGTCAAATGGACATAACTGAGTTGTGTATCATACTTGTACATGGCAAATTTTAACTGAGCGTACATAGGACTGTATGTACATACAATGGGTATATTTTCAATATAGAAAAACTCGTATTCCTCGATTAAGTGGCAATAAATATTAAAAACTGAGTGTTCCGCGTTCAACCACATAAACTCTTTAGGTTTATAATATTAAGCCTAGAACTACAGATTTATACGAATTTCGATATACAAAAACGTACATAAAGCTTAAACTACATTATGTGACCTTGATAGAGGTCTATGGCGTTATTGACATAAAGCTTAGCTGAACGATTTCACTGACTTCACCTTTCGAGTTGTACGATAGTCGTATATAAGAACAAAATTTTGGCAAATATTCTATCTGTAAACTAATGGTTAACATTCCAACATATATTGAAGAAAAAAATTACTTATATAAGAAAAATATGACACACTCTTTCTAAGGTGTCATAACCGTCAATGTCGTTGAATAAATAATATATTTATTTCCTTTGTTACAATAAATATTCACTACAGAACACATAAATAGAAACATTGACGTCCATTTTCATAAAAGATGTTTATTTCCTTCAATTTCTTTATTTATTTTATTGTAGCTTATACTCTTTTAATACTTATTTTTTATAAACAATCATATTATACTCTTTAAAGTGGTCTAAATTGTAAAATAGTGTATCTTAACAACAAGTTATGTGTACTTAGTCCCTAATAAAGGCAGAAATTATAAAAAATATAAAAATGAAATTGAGAAATACAGTTAACTTATATATTCAGTTCTTTTTTTAATTAAATGAATAAATTTATTAATTACAAAATTTTATTATTTTATAATGTGTATCAAGTGATTTTATTTTAAATTTTAAGTACAAATAAAAAAAATATCCATTTCATTTAGAATATCACTCATAAAATATACTCACAATATATGTATATCCATCAGAGACCTCCACAATTGACGGAATCTCATTACTTCTAAGCTGTGGTTTGTCATCTTTCCGAGATGGTACTTTTTCAATAGTTGACGAATCAAACAAAACTTTCCTGCCCCTACGGTCACACTCTTTATATAGAAGCAATCTTACTTGCTCCAAAGTTATTTCACAGGACCTACTGACAAATGTTATAAATATAATTTGAGACAAAAACTTGTATAAATAACTAAAATTAAAGCAAGAAACAATAAAAATACCATAGTGCTGCAATCATTTCTGTGTCCATATAAAAAAATATATTATTCTTATAAGAAGTTATGCATATATATGTTAAAGTCTTTTGCACATTTAATAAAAGCTACAACAATGTATTGAAGAAATTTAAAATAAAACAGATTGTGAAAACTTTCTCTTTACATTATTGCATGCGTGCTCTTTTGCCAAATATATACCAACAGTGTTTTCAATAATGTTGTCACAAAGGTATTTTGAAATATATTTACTGCATATGATATTATTTAATAAGACTTCACAAGTAATTAATTGTAGTGTAAATTTAAATATTTAATTGAAATAGCTAAGAACACATACTAAACATTGAATATGCTTAATATAATTTCTAAACTGTATCACATTTGTTCTTCATGAGATTGACATTATGTAGGCAGGATAGGATCAAACCACATTTATTTTACACACATGAAAATATTTATATCACATGAAAATATTTATTTAAGTAATTTTTAATTAAAGTTATGATCATTTGTTTACCTAAATTTCATTTTATTTCATAGTTGGTTGATTTATTCACAGCTGTTCTCCAATAAGTTAAATTGCGATATGATAGACGAAATTATATACCACATACACTCACTGCACAAGGAATACACTCATGAAAAGATTTCACTTTAAATGCATTTAAAACAGCCAAAAGACAATAGACGGACGACTGAATAGTTTGGAATGTGCGAGTGTACTACCTCGCATGTAAATAATAAGTAAATATTGATTTGAACAGAGGGCCGCCCCTCTTTCTCAGTGACGCAGTCAGGCTGTCGCCCACGCCACCCGCACCCCCCGCGCTTATCACATGTTTCGAAACTTCCACGGTTCATGCTAGTCGGTGACGGCAATACTCGCAGTTCTGCCAGGTTTACGTGCGTCACAAACACCCTTATTGACTACTTAAAAGTCTGACAAGAAATGTGTTAGCTTGTACGTCAATTTATTTACATATTCTTGAAACAAAAATAGAAAACAATAAATAAAATGCATTCACTATGACGTACCTGTCCCAGTTTCGTGAGTCCCAATAATCATTATCAAGTTTTCTCTTTATAGAAAATATTTTTTCTATTAATGCCATTGTATCACACACACCATATCATATTACCTTCAGAATCAGAGTCAGATGACATGTTTATGTATGTTGTTACGTCGTGGATATTAAAAAAATTAAATTTTTCATGGTATTTGAAAAACACTTGGAATATAAAAAGTAAATAATCTGACAGATCACGTGCGAAAGTCATATGATTTCCCATAGACAGCTTGTTTATTTTTTTGTAAAGGTCAAGGCCAAGCCAAATTTGTTTTATAATCTGTCGAAATTTGATACCAAATTATAGATGTTAAATTGACGATGATTATATGAAAAATATGAACAATAAACATTTATAATTATTAATATATAATATATAAACACAATGGATAAAAGTCTAAGTCAATACACCATAGACTTTCATAACACGGATTAAGTTTCTATATTAATCTGCAAACGAATTATTCTTCACTAACTAATTAGTATCTATTAATTAATTCATTAAAATAAACGACAAAAACGTCTAATTTTCGTAATGAATTAATTAAATCAAATATGAAATATGACAATACACTTTGTGCCTGTTAATGGTAAAACATTAGACAATATTCGCAGAAAAACGAAACGAAAACATTCGAATGTCAATTTGAATTTGTCATTTGTCATAAAAACTGGAATGGGATTGTTGATTCTATTTAGCTGTTTTTACAAAATAATATATAGATAAACTGATGAATGACTTATATAAGCTATTCTCATATAGATATTAAGCTTAATATATGATAATGTCAAATTTAGAAGATATTTTGAATGAAATCGAACAATTTAAACTTGCTGTAAACACATCATTAAAAGAAATCTCTGACCTGGATATAACTTGTAAATCTATTATAGAGTATATTATACAAGATGCTAACTCTATTAATGAGAAATCTGCTCATAAAATACAAGCAGTCATAGATTATATGTACGAACAAGTAAATATTGGGAACTGGAAAGAAGTAAGGTTGTATCTTCGTAAAACACTAACTATTGCAACTTATTTACGTCTTTTAGTACATTTAAAACTGAGTGATAGTTTGAGTTATGACGTTATTAAAGAAGGTCTTAAAATAATTGATTTTGGAATACTATTTGGGTGCCCAACAGATGCTGAGCCAAACCTTTTACAAACTTGTGCTTCTCAGCTCCATTCTGCCATAAAACATGACAAGACTTTACAAGAACATGATGGAAAGAATATTTTATATACTGCATATAAAAGTGTTAGCAGTAATCATAATTGTAATATTTTAAATATGATAAACTGTCCTAGTATGGAACACTTCTATACACATTATATCCTAGCAGAGAAACCAATTGTATTAGATAATTGTATAAGTCACTGGCCAGCTATGACAAAATGGCAAGACCAAAATTATTTTATAAAACTTGCTGGCCTAAGAACAGTAGCTATAGAATTAGGTAAAGATTACACAGATTCAAAATGGACTCAAAAACTAATGACAATAGAAGAATTTATAAAAAATCATATTTACAATGATAACGGAATGACTGGTTATTTAGCTCAATATCAACTATTTGATCAAATTCCAGAATTAAAAAAAGATATTGAAGAGCCTGAATATTGTTGCTTTTCTGATAACAATAATTTGGTTGATATTATGGCCTGGTATGGTCCAAAAGGTACAGTGTCTCCTCTTCACCATGATCCTAAAAAAAATTTACTGGCACAAGTTGTAGGAGAAAAAATGATATTTTTATTTTCTCCAGAAGAATCTGAAAGATTATATCCTCACGGCCACGAACTCTTAGGAAATACAGCAAGAGTAGATCCAAGACAGCCTGACTTGGAAAAGTATCCAAAATATAAAGAAGTGAAAGGTTATTACTGTATTCTAAAAGCCGGACAGATGCTTTATATACCTCCAAAGTGGTGGCACTTTGTTGAATCGTTGTCTGTGAGTTTTTCTGTTAGTTTTTGGTGGGAATAAAACTAAATTATTACATAAATTGTGAAATATTTTAATTATTTTATGTTATTTATTTTAAAAGATTTGTTGTTAATATATGATAATGTTTTACATACATATACATAAATACATAATGATATTTAATTTTTCTAATATGATATACTGCTATATAGTAACAGCTTTAAATAAATAAAATTGTAAACTAAGAAATATCAGTCAAGTGCTAAGTACTCGTGCACCAAGCATTTTGTACCTATTTCATAATTAGTAGGTTTTCTCTGCTGAGAAAAGTACTACTTGGCAAACTATTATCATTTTGTATAAAATAAACTCCAATAATAAGTTTGTAGTGGTTTCTTTGTCTGTTATAATTATAAACTATCGATTTTTCTCTTTATATGTACTGTAAGTTCTCCCTTCTCGTCTCAAGTACAACTCATAAGAATCTACATACTTAAATTTGTTGTTACATGCACTAATTATGTATGAAATGAACTACAGCATAAGTTTATATTGGTTTTTGTGGGATATATCTCTAAATTTCTATGTGACCAGAAACTGAGCGAATATAAACGGAATTTGTGGTCTTGGATAAATAAATTATTTTCATTTCTCTGCTCTGGAGTTCCGCCGTAGCACGCAATGTTCCGAATCCCGGAGGCGCTTTCCTCCCACGGCTAACCTGCCTTTCATGCCATACTATGATATTCGGGAAATCTATATAATTTATACGACATTAGTAATTTTAACGTAATGTAAAAGTAATGTAACAACTGAAGGTGACATTTATTATAAAACCAAAGAATAGACATAAACACCATTATTGAAAGAAATATATCTTTAATGAACATTTTATTTGTATTCACTATTCAAAGCCCGTCCTATGATCATCCTTCTTACTTCCGACGTACCAGCTCCAATTTCATATAGTTTAGCGTCTCTCATTATCCTGCCAGTGGGATAGTCGTTTATAAAACCATTGCCACCTGAAAAATAATTATATAATTTTTTTACCATAATACATGATTAGTCTATTTTCTAGCAATATTAAAATTCTTAATGCATTCTAAACTACGCTCCGAGGCCACCGAAAAATGTAGCTTCTTCAAAAAGTGTTTCTGCATCTGTAGGGACTAGGCATGCAATAGAAACAACTAAACACACGCTTAAAGGATGTAGATCCTAGATAGTCCTAGATATTCATCCATAATCACACAGCTATGATAAAGTAACACAGTCGGAACATTGATGAGAGTCGATTCGTACTAAAACTGCTTAAGACCAAAACCTCCAACTATAATAATACAACCAAGGAAACCAGAACAATAATGGCACAGACGCCAAATGTCTGTGGTAAACAAACAAGAGATACAATAAAAAAAACCTAAACTATATGTGGAGCAGTTATTCTTTCAGGAAATCGATCAACAATCGACCAGTAAGTTGGTAAAAATCACTTTTTAAAGTTTTTGTATAAAATAGTTACTTCATTTAAAAATCAACTCTTGGTAGGACTCACGATATTCATGCATGGGTGAGAGTGCCCAGCTCTTGAAATTTTAGGTAAAGTTTCTTTTCTTAGTTGCTTAAAATGTCAGGTCTGGTCCAAATCAAAACCAACATAAACAAATCAGGCAATTGGTACGGTTAATTTCTACATAACATGAGTAGGCTCTAAAGACACGCGCTTTATCGAAATCAAATTAAAATTTAGCTGAATATACAAAAAAACTTAGATTAAGTAGTATGGATTCTAAAATATTCCCACAACGCCCTTAGAAGGATTTTACAAATGTATAGCCGTTGAGTAGATAGAGTAATTAAATCTACCTATAAGAGAGCACTGCCGTAAGTGCTATAGCACTTGCGGCAGTGCTCTCTTACAAAGCAACAAAATTACCTTCAAAAAGTGTTATTTTACTTATCAAAATAGCTAATGAGCAAAGCGCGCGATAGTTGGCGAGCTATTTAAACTGCTTTCAATATATAATTCTAATATTTACACGAAATTAGCACATCCAAAAATGTATTTCAATCTTGTTTACTACGTTTCATCTTTTGTCTCGTTTCTGATTGTGGCAGTGGTGTGACATAATCGTATTAAGGCAAACCCCCCTACTATATAATCTATAATGTACCAGCGGTACTAGTTGCTCTAAATACATTCAGAACCAGAGAGGCTATAATCTCTCGGTACTGGCCTCGTGTGCCCCTATGGTAGAGAAAAATCAATTTACAATTACACATATTTTTCGAATCGAATCGAATTCAAAAAAAGTCATACTCGTTAAGCCAAAATCAAAGATTAGATAGCTATACATTGAAAATTCATACCAAAATAAACATAGGCTATGGCAGCGACGTTTAAATACGCTTGGACTCGATCCTAGCACATTAGTCATAGCAATAATCAGTACCATAGAAAGGTTCTTACCTAAAATCTGTATAGCGTCCAAAGCAACTTGCGTAGCTTTTTCAGCACAATATAAAATAACACCGGCGCAGTCTTTGCTATTGACGTGCCCGTCGTCGCAAGCTCTAGCGACGCTGTACAAGTAACTCCTGCAGGCACTCAATGTTGTGTACATGTCTGCCATTTTACCCTAAAAAATATAATAAATTTGTGTTTAATTTAATTATTTTGATTATATGTTTATTTTATTTTATATTTCATTAAGTACTAGGTATGTCCTTATATTGAAATGTTAAATAATGAACAATATATGAAGTATAATCTAGCAATCAACAGTTAATAATAAAGGGCTAAGTTAATAAAAAAGGGCCCATCAGATTAGTCTGATGTGTAATTAATTTGTATCACTTCGTTCTGTTTCTATTCCTATTTCCATTACGTCCGAAAAGACAGCGTAAAAAAAATATATTGGTCAAGTATGAGTCATACTTCCATTTCATAATTGTAGGTCAACGGTACAATCTCAGAGGGTGTCTAGCCAATTATCTGTCCGATATATGGTTTCCGGCATACGGGTACGCGACCCCGGGACCTCGAGCCACCACTTTCATAACCCGATCCAATCCATGTAAGTGGTGTCCCTCCCCTATATTCCAAGTCTTTCTGCCTCTTATTCCCTTTCCTTTCTTGGTTTCTCCCAGTAATGGGTTTGGAGGTCAGATGGCAATCGCTCCACTTCGCCACTCATATGGACCGATTTGACAAAAGGCTGGGTATAGCTAAGGCGTCGCCGTTAAACGACGCGCAGGCACATCGCCCTACACCTGCGATAAGTGGGCAAGGGCTACCGTGTCAAGTACGGGCACGGCTAACGACGTCAGTACCCAGACGGAAACTCCGCTTTGCAACATGGAATATTGGCTCTCTAACCGGACGATGCAGAGAACTCGCAGATGTATTCATGAGACGTCGGATCCAGTGTGCTTTCCTTCAGGAAACTCGCTGGAAGGGCAATAAGTCTCGTAACATCGGGCAGGGTTACCGCCTTATATACACTGGGTCACCTACGGGCAAAAACGGTGTAGCGGTAGCGCTTTCTGAAGAGCTTCAGAATGGGCTTCTTGAAGTTGACCGTCGCTGCGACCGCTTGATGCGGATAAAGGTACTGATCGAGGGTGTAATCACAAACTTAATCAGTGCTTATGCTCCCCAGGCAGGTTGTAGCGCGGCTGAAAAGGAGACTTTCTGGGAGCAGTGTGAAGAGGTCCTACTCGCTATACCGTCTACCGAAGCAATCTTAGTTGGGGAGGACTTGAACGGTCACGTGGGTAGGGTCGCTGAGGTGTATGAACGTGTTCACGGGGGTTTTGGATATGGTCTTCGCAATGCAGAGGGAGAAAATATTCTAAGAACCTGCATTGCGTCTGATCTGGCCATCGTGAACACTTTCTTCCAGAAGAAACCTCAGCACCTTATAACGTATAAGAACGGGTCCCACTCAACTCAAATTGATTATTTGCTGACTAGACGGTGTCATATAGGCAGGGTGACCAACTGTAAGGTCATTCCCGGCGAAAGCCTGACGGCCCAACATCGCCTCCTTGTCATGGACTATAATGTTACCCCGAAAAAGAAAGTAGCTGAGAAACGCAAGCCTAGGATTAAGTGGTGGTTGTTGAATGGGCCGATGCAGACAGACTTCTTGGCGGAGGTGGAGAGTCAAAATCTACTGACTAACACCGAGACCGCTCAGACTGCATGGGATCGAGCTCATTCAACAATCATTGCGGCGGGCAAGCGAGTTCTTGGCGTTACTAAGTGTGGGCGTGTCATTGACAGGGAGACATGGTGGTGGAATGACCAGGTGCAGGGGGTGATTCAGGAAAAGAAGGCTGCGTTTAAAGAATGGCAGCATTCCAACTCTCCTGAAGACAGACTGGAGTACATAGCAGCGAAACGGGCCAGCAAAAGAGCTGTAGCCAGAGCCCGCAGAGAAAGTTTGTCGCCATTGTACGATAAACTTGAAACTGTGGAGGGGCAGAAGCTCATATACAAACTGGCTCGTGCTCGAGATAAAGCGACGCAGGATATTACAAAATGTCTTTGCGTCAGAGATTCTCGGGGCACGTTGCTTTGTAGTCATGCCTCTGTGAAGGAGAGATGGAGAAGCTACTTTAAGGAGCTGCTGAACATTCAGCAGTCTTGTAGTCTTCCTCCTGAATTATCTCCTAACCTCGGACTTGTTGCTCCAATAACCCGTGACGAAACTCGTAATTGTCTTCGACGCATGAACAACGGAAAAGCGGTAGGACCTGACGACATCCCAATCGAGGCGTGGAAATCGTTGGGCTCTCTTGGTGTGCTTATACTTACTGACCTGTTTAACCGTATCTTGAATACTGGAAAGATGCCACATCAGTGGCGGCAGAGCTTTATTATCCCTATTTACAAAGGAAGGGGCAGTGTTCATGATTGCGGTAGTTATAGGGGCATTAAGATTATGAGCCACACCATGAAGCTCTTCGAGCGCATGATCGGCCTCAGGCTCCGCCAAGAATGTACTGTCTCTGAGTCCCAGTATGGATTTCAACCAGGATCAGGCACTATGGACGCCATTTTTGTCCTCAGAACTTTGATGGAGGCTTACAGGGAAAAAAGGAGAGCTCTGCATGTGGCCTTTTTGGACCTGCAGAAGGCCTTTGACTGTGTGCCACGTCAGTGTATCTGGTGGGCATTGCGATCCAAGGGGATCCCTGAAGCCTATATTGGGGTTATCAGAGATATGTACAACGACTCCGCTTCAGTGGTTAGGACCGCTGTTGGCGATACCAAGCCCTTCCCGATTACAGTAGGGTTCACCAGGGCTCAGCTCTTAGTCCGTTCTTATTCAATGTAGTGCTGGATACTGTCTCGGCTCACATCCAATGCCAGCCCCCGTGGCTGATGATGTATGCCGATGACATAGTACTCATCGACGAGAACCGACTGATGCTGGAGCGTAAAGTGAACGCCTGGAAGGGTGCGCTTGAGAACGGTGGTCTCAAACTGAATGTGTCGAAGACCGAGTACATGGCTTGCGGGAACCCGGACTCGAGCACCATCCATATTGGGCCTGAGCCAGCCGTTAAGTCGGAGAAGTTCAGGTACCTTGGAGCCGTTATGCATGAGTCTGGAGGCATCGACCACGACATCCATGCCCGTATAAACGCTGCCTGGGCCAAATGGCGGGAGGTCACTGGTGTAGTCTGTGATAGCAGAATACCGCCCAAGCTCAAGGGACTGATATACAAGAGCATTATCCGACCGGTTCTTTTATACGGCAGCGAATGTTGGCCAACATTATCTCGGCACACTCAGGAGCTTCACGTCACGGAGATGAAGATGCTGAGATGGATGTGTGGCGTTACGCGGTCCGACCGCATACGCAACACATTCATTCGAGGTAGTCTTGGGGTCCGTGACGTAGCGGATAAGCTCCAAGAGCGTCGCCTGAGATGGTATGGCCATGTTATGCGCCGATCTGAGAACTATGTCGGAAGGAAGTGCCTTGACATGTCTGTCCCTGGGGTTAGACCACCCGGACGCCCAAGGAAGCGATGGCTGGATGTCGTGACACAAGATATGAGAGCCAATAGATTGTCCACTGAGGATGTTAAAGGCCGTGCAAAGTGGAGTAGGCTTAGTCGGAAGGCAGACCCTGGCAAAAGCCGGGACTAATGCCAAGAAGAAGAAGAGGTACATACAACGTTAACAAACCTAAATTTGCGGACGTATACACTCATTTTGTACGAATTGAACTACTCATATAAGTTTGTAATAGATACGATATATATTCTTTATTGCACACAAAAAAAGACACAAGCACGTAATATTCAAATTAAATTTTGTTGGCAATGGAGGGCTTATTTCTAAAAGAAATCTCTTCCAGTCAACCAGTGGAAGTGAATAACTGTCAAATAAACAGCGGCAAGAGGCAGTGCAACAACAAAAAACAAGATTTAGTAAAAACGAAAATATAAAAGAAAACATAAATTTGAATATTAAATATATAATGAATATATATACACATACTTAAAAACATACCATACACATACATACATAGAAATACATACGTAATGACATAGAGGGTACCTATAAATTGGGAATTTTCGAATATTCTCCTTCGTTTTTTTCTTATAGTAATAAGTTCTAAGTCCTTGCCGATTTTCATAACACTAGTTCAGATTTTTAGATAAGGCGGCTAATTTCATACAAAATGCGGCAAATAAGTCATATCTTTTGATTGCATTGACTTAAAAGTTTGATTTATATGTTTTCCAAGGGACTACCGATATGAATATTTGCCGATTTTACCGATATAATATAATTAATCTTGATGCCTCCCCAATCGCAAACGCAATTTAAAAAAAATGGTTTTGACAGACAGACAACAAAGGAATCCTATAAGAATACCATTTTTTCATCTGAGGTACGGAACCTTAAAAATGAATAAACTGAATAACTTTTTTTTGCATCCATTTAAATCGATACTTACTAAAGTTAAAATTTTATGCTAGTAATTGTCTTACAAAAAGATAGGGAGATAATAGGTATACTTCACTAGTAAAATATTTCTTACGTCACCGGAAATAGAATTATACTTAGACTTGGCTATCATTGAAATTGCGACGTAACAGTTACTTATTGCGTGTGAAATTTTTCATTAGGTATATGCGTCACTGAGCTGTTTAATTTTATGCATATTTTAATATCTAATATAAAATATTATTATTGTATATCTATTTTGATATGGGTATGTAATTTGCATACGATTTTAAAGTTTTTAATGAAATTTGAGTTCTTTAAAGTCAAATACCCTAATAGGTAATTACCTACTTACCTAGTACAAAGTAAGTAAGTACATTATTCTGTTTTACATTTAAAATAATATTAAGTGAAGGATCCTAATTGTCATTTCATCCAGATGAGAGATTTTTGCTTCACGCTTTATCTGTAGCGGGATATATAGAGAGCGGACTGAGTGCTAAGCTATATGGCATAACTCTTCATCAACCTCTCCATACATATTCTCTGAGTGGCTCTCGTGTTTTTACGTGATTTTCGACGTTCTCGAAACTTAAACATAATCTCCCTCTTCCCTCTTACCACTTACTCTTGCATCATGTGCCCTTTTACCACACTGCACTTCCTCTGTGTACCCAGACTAAATGGCCTATGAAATTTTGAACACGAAACCCTACGCATATAAGGACACGTCTTTTAATTAAACAAATGTATGTATTTTATATAAATTTTACCTGTAATAGTTGAAATTCTCCAATTTTGACTCCAAATTGTTTCCTAGTATGCGCGTATTCGAATGCAACATCTATAGCAGCTTGCATCAGACCGACGGGTCCCGCGGCTAGCACTAGCCTCTCTAAATCCAGTCCTGACATTAGAACGTAAACACCTTTGTTCTCTTCACCGAGGAGATTTGATGCTGGGACCTTTAATGTACAATAGCATAATAATTTTTTCTTTTAATTTAAAAGAAATTGACAAAATATAACTTGATTTGTTACGTTAACATTGGAATAACAAGGTATCCATTTATGAAAACGAAAGATTTAATATTTCCAGTATATTTAAAAATAATAACATATATATGTCATTTTGTAGCTATTTGGCAGTGGGATAGCGTCTGTCTGTAGCCAATGGTTGGGCATCTAATTTCTAATCGGGGAAATTAAATTATTGCATTTTCTCGCTATAATAAGACAAAATGCGGCGGTAAATTTCAACACTCACACCCAATACTAAGAAAAAGTGTAGGTTATAGTAAGCTTTTTCTGCTCACCCTGTTATTTGCGGTTTATCTACTGTTAAATATTAAGTCTATTACAGAATTATCTATTTCTGTATAATTACTTTTAGCTGTATTAAAATCTTATTACCTTACAATCTTCAAAAACTAGTTCGCCAGTATTAGATCCTCTCATGCCGAGTTTGTCTAGCTTTTGAGCTGTTGAAAATCCTGGATAGTCTTTTTCAATCAGGAACGCAGATATGCTATGTTGGGGTTTATTTGTTAGACTTGTTTTTGCGTACACCTTAAAATAGATTTCATCTACATAAATAACTAGATGATGAAATGAATTAATAAATAAATCATATATAGGTTTAAATTAAAGATATAGAAACTTTGGATTATTAGCTTAAAACAAGAACGTAATTTTTTCGATTTTAGAAGAAATCACCATTAGGTTATTTTATATTAGACATCGTACCAAAAGACAACGTTCTATTCTAGACGACTAAGGTTCTGATTTTCGAAAGAGATGAAGAATGCAAGATTTTCTTAAACGGAAACATTTTAGAAAAATTGTATAAGCTGATACATACCTAGGAAATACGTCAAGTAGAGATGGAAGATATGAAATGGATTTGGAAAGGGATATTGCAGTGCAGTGCAATATGATGACATTACATTCCAGGTAGGTGGGTATTCATGGTATTAACGCTGTTATGCAACAGCAAACGTGGGTTTTGCAGAAGAAGAATGAAAAAAGAAAGAAATGTCAATTTAACTAATCGAATCCACAATAAAGATATACTCAGAATGGCACGTACTTACTACCGAGGATGTCACAATGATAATGAAGAAGAACTTGGTCAGGTAGTTAGGGCACATTGAAGGAATAAGTGATGAAAGAATATTAAAACAGATATATGAAGCAAGAATCAGTCGTAAAAGAGGTTGGGGGACCCGTCGGTTAACTTTTCAGAATACAGTTTCGAAGACTTTAGAGAAAGGCCACTTTAGAAAAAGCATGAGACATGTATGAAAAGGATAAAGGCAGTGGACAGGGGAAAAGGTATGTAGGGACCGTAGCATATGGCGCTCCGTTAAAGCGTTAAGCTAAGACATAAGGTCATTCGTATCAATAAAATAGCAATCAAGTGATAAGAGCGTTTTCTTGACATTTAATCAGGACCTATAGGGTATTACTATACAAATTATTTCAAATATAAAAAAATAGACTTTACCACTAAAACGTCAGCATCAGGTCCATTGGTAATCCAAAATTTATTTCCATTTAATACGTAATAATCTCCTTTCTTCTCTGCCCTTAGTTTCATTGACACTACATCACTACCGGCTCCTGGCTCAGACATCGCTAACGCTCCCATATGCTCTCCTGAACATAACTAAAAGATCAAAAGCATACGGGAATAATAATAAAATATAGGTAGTCAAGGAGATAAATAGGCATTCATAAATATTGTAAGTAGGTACAAATATGCATCTTATCTGCTACTGGTGTGAAATTGTGTGTTGAAGTTACTAGCTTCGGAAAATGGAGATTTGCTAAGAGAGGATTTCGCAAAGTTCTTACTTGAGCAAGAAAATATGTCCATATATGTAGAAATAAGCTCTGGGCTATAACATGTAGGTACATATAAAATTTACGTTGCCCTCAAGGTAAAATCTCTTGCATTACCTATAATTGAATCTATCACTTGTTATTTTTGTCATGTATATATCTAGAAAACACTTATTAAAGGATAATTTTATTGATGTTTATTATGCATGTCCTATAAACATATTAATAAAACATTGATGAATTTTCAAAAGTGTCGATATTCTTTACCTTCACGCTTGATCCCACATAAAATATCAAGGTAGGCAGAGAGAACCCAGTGTCATGACACTCCGTTCTAAGCATTCCGCTTGAACTTAAGACTTCAAAAAAATTTTCAAGTTTAACAACATTTTTACATACATATCTTGACGCTTTATCTCTAGCGGGGTAGTCAGAGTATAAAAGTAATTTATTTACCATTTTGAGTAAATAAAATAAATATTCAATTTACATTTTAAAACTTATCACAGCAATAAGTAACAAACATATAAAAAAATTTGATTTATACACGTCTGTGTAAATTTATATGAAATACATACTTTTGGTAGGTATTTACTCTTCTGTTCGTGGTTTCCATTTCTGTTGATTTGGTTGATACATAAGTTGGAATGAGCACCATACGACAGACCAATAGCTCCACTAGCCCTGGCAAAGAAACAGAAACATTAATTTGAGTAATATCTTCATCGTCCAAAAATGTTATTACAAACCATATACATACTACGTTACGTGTGCATACTACGTTAAGAAAATTATAAACTTGACTGTATAATAGAGCCAGGAAGGAGGGATACAAGAGAAGGTCCATTAAAGTGATTATCGTTAAGTTACCTTACATCAGGATACGTATAACTTAACTTATAAATGAAATGTAAATATGACTATAATGAGTATAAAATAATAAAAACATGTATTATTTCTTTATTTTTACTGAAAAAAAAAACAATGAATATTTATATTGCAATAATTTTACAAATAACTCTTTAATAATGGGTAGGTTCAAGCCAAGGTAATCACCTTGGCTTGAATAAGTAATCTTGGAAATAATTCTTAATTAACATTTATCTGCAATGTAATTTCTTGAATTTTATAATTTCATGTGTATATTTAGAATAATTTATTTATATCTAATACATACTAAGTTATACCAAAGTTTAAGTTAATTTGGATAAGAAATGCTCATACATCTTCCGCAGTGTTCCACCCAATTAGAAAAAGGTAAAAAAATATACTGAATATAAAGATCCTTTGTAAGAAATTAAAAAAAAGAATCGAAAATTTATCTTACCTCGAGATCTCTTCTAAAATAACGCAATGGTCCGTGTATTTGCCTCCTGTACCACCATATTCTGGGCTTGCAGTGATCCCTATAAAACACAATATATACCAATGTTTTTTTTGTTCTTAGCTTCACGCTTTATCCCGCACATAGCAGGGTATAGGCCAGCCAGCAGGTATAATACATCGATAGACAGCGTGTTAAGAGTTCTCCGCTTTCTACCTTTCGAAGCATGGCGTTTTGTGTGGCGGAACTCCATGCCGGGCTTTTTGTCTTGTTACCAGAGCGAAGAAAATGAAAATTCATTCTCCCCAAGTGGGAATCGAATTCACAATCCGTCGCGTTTACAGAAAGACGCTAACTAACTTTAACTTATTATTAAATATTTCTTTATATATAATTTAAGTGGGCTAGCGTACCTAGAGATAATTACTTTCATCGAAACATTCCGTTCTCCGCTTTCCTCATTAAGTATTCCACTATTGTAATAATTTTATAGCTTACCGAGTAATCCTAAGTTGCCGATTTTCTTCCAGAAATCTCTCAATCCTTTGAAATTATTTTCTCTATCGATTTCTGCAGCTTTCGGCGCCAACTCTTTTTGGGCAAAGTCAAAAACTAACTGACGTAACTGAAATATATATGATATATTTTATGCATATGCACACACAATATACAAATTAATTCGTAGTAAAATTGTAAATAATATAGGACAAGCTAACTTCATATATATTTTTTGTTTTAACGTACAAAAATCTGAATTCGTACTACAGTTCGTTCTCTACTGTCTTTTAAATTTTCAGACACATTCTTTGGAGTGGAACTTTAAGCTGCATTTTGTTACACCATGACAAAATCTCTCAAATCACCGCTTTGGTGGCGAAAAGAGATAAATCGCATCATAAGCGCATACAACATATTTTCAACAAACTTGTGAAATGCGACAAAATATCTATGGGCGTAAATCATTACATCCATAACCATCGTGTGTATAATCAAAAAGACCTTGTAGTCTAGTACCTAATAAAATAAAAGTAATAAATAAAGTAATACAGGCCTAAAATAATATAAGCGTAAACGTGTACATATTTGTTGTACAAAAATAAATTACACTATGACGTGTGTATTGTATGTAGGTACATTTAAGTACATTTAGGTACCTGTTATCGATGAAAAACAAAACACTATGACTATAGTAACAAGTAAAACCAATCCAGTTATATCAAAGTGATTGTTAATTTCTTGGAACTATTAAATAATTTAATTTTATTAATTTTAAAATGAGTTTGACATTTATATTTATTATTATCATCAATTATCCAATACTTATAATTTTATTTACTTAAAATGAATTATCAATAGAATTTAAATAATATCTTTGAATTCAACATGGCTGAGTAAAACATCGTCTGGGGTTTGAATTCCGCCATTCCAAAGGCAACGTCTCGAATTCGAGCGGAAAGTGGAAAACAGAATGTCTTGACACTAAGTTCTATCTATCTATCAACCACTTTATCTAACTACTGCTATAAAGGTGAAAAAAATACCTGTTGCTGTTCACTGGACAATCCGAAAATGTGATCATCAATGGGATAGTGAGACATAAACCGTGTAGATGTGCTTCCCATACATCTTTCAACAATCTGCTTTACTATACCGAGCCTCAGAGCCATAACGAACACGACTTATACGAATAAATACCAATGATTAACTAAAGTTAATTTAACTCAAAAAGCAACGAAAATCTTCACTTACAATACACTCTACAAAGGCGTTTATCGCTTAACATGAGTTATACATAAATGATAATTACATGTTGAACTTGTTGATAACAGTTCACAAACATTGATATATTGCTCATTTTTGTTTTCTTGATGCTTGGTGAAAAGATATGAAATTTTTGCCACTTAATTTCGTATTACGTACGACATGATACTGGATAGGTATACATATATTGTTATATATTAGATAAATATTTTTTTTGTAATTATTAAGGAATAGTCTGACTAAAAGACTTAAAAAGCAAAGCGCGGCGTTATGTTCCGCCACTCAACACGCAATGCCTCGAAAGGCGGAAAGCAGGGAACGGAGTGTCTTAACACTGGGTTCTTACGGTTCCTACCCTGCCATGTGCGGGATACAGCGTGAAGCTTATTTTTTAAATTATTTTAAGACTTAAGAGCAAAATATTGAATGTAACCTTATTCAATTATAACTTTATTCTATTTCTTTAATTTACTTCCATGAACTTTAAAGCTCAGTTACAGAGCAATTCAATATATACTCCATGTAATAGATATTGGATATATCATTAAAAGCAATTATTAATTATTATAATATTATATATCTAGTATTGGTATTAATGATAATTAGCACTAAATATCCTCAAGAGTAAAATATATTATTTTTAAATGTATACAAAAGATGGCCAGTTTATCATTTTTAATGAACTTTGGAAATAAATATATAGATATATAACTATAACTGCTCACCAATGTATTGGAAGATGTCGTCAATATAAACGGCGAATACGTAACGCACCTCAGAT
Source organism: Dione juno (assembly GCA_037127375.1). Lineage (NCBI taxonomy): Eukaryota > Metazoa > Arthropoda > Insecta > Lepidoptera > Nymphalidae > Dione > Dione juno. The sequence continues at coordinate 3,309,488 of JAXRJS010000048.1, forward strand.
TTGCTGACGATATTATCATCATGGCAGAGTTCCTGGAACAGCTAGCCGAGATGTTGAAAAGCCTGGGTGAATCTTCGCGGCGTGTCGGTCTCGGTATGAACTTGAGCAAGACTAAGGACATGTTCAACAATCACGTCATGCCAGGCCCGATATACGTGGACGGCTCCTCTCTCGAGGCTGTTAATGAATTTATCTACCTAGGGCAAACTATTCAGCTTGGTAAGAACAATTGCGAGAGAGAAGCTGATCGACGAATACAGTTAGGTTGGGCAGCGTTTGGCAGGCTGCGTCAGATCTTCACGTGTCTGTCATGTCTGAAGACGAAAGTTTTCAACCAGTGCGTCCTACCTGTCTTGACTTACGGTGCCGAAACGTCGGATACTGACGGATACTAACAGTCGGTCTAGTCCACAAATTTTAAGTGGCCCAACGTGCCATGGAGCGAGCTATGCTCGGAGTCTCTTTAAAGGATAAAATCCGAAACGAGGTTATCCGGAAACGAACCAGAGTTACCGACATCGTTCGCAGGATAAGTACATTGAAGTGGCAGTGGGCTGAACACATCTGTCGAAGAACCGATGGCCGTTGGAGCAGACGAGTTCTAGAGTGGAGACCGCGAATTGGCAAAGTAGTACAAGTGTAGGGCGCCCTCCAGCTCGATGGACCGACGACCTAAAAAAGGTAGCCGGCTCCGACTGGATGCGGAAGGCGGAGGACCGGGATCTCTGGCGCACCCTAGGGGAGGCCTATGTCCAGCAGTGGACAGTAATGGGCTGATTTGATGATGATAACTATATAATATATGTTTATATGATCGTAAAAACTTGAATGTAATATAAAATAAACTAATGTGTATTTTTAAATAGATTTTTTAAACATCCTTCAAAGTGTTAAACAAATATTTATTTATATTTTTATAAAAAATTAACTTATATATTTTAAGGGGCCAGTAAATAAAATAACACGTGGTAATAATCAATTTTATTTGTATATTAAATAAATCTATGTATATAGCTTTAAGCACCACAGTTGTTACTTCGTAATTGCAACAATAATTACATATGAATATATGTAAATAAACCTCTTATAAATAACAATCTGCGCTTAACTAATACTTTTAGAACCGGCCGCGTTATATCATCAGGTTCAATAATTTTGTGCGTGTCATATAATAAAAAAAAACTGAGTCACGTATAACAATAAAATAAGCAAAAATATACAAATATCAAATTAAAATTTGTAAACATTAAATTATATAATTATGAAATTAAAAGTAAGATAATTTAAAAAGTTGTGACTAATTTTGTGAATATATATTTAAAAAAAAAGTTAAATTTAAATGTATATATATTATGATATAAATTTTTAGAGCTCGTATTAGTTTATCGAAAGTAAACAATATAAATTAATTACTTGAATGATTAAATCATTTTCTTTTTAATTAAGAATTATTTCAAAAAGGGACCTAATGCTACCAGTATGACTGGTTTATAACCAGTCATACTGGTAGCATTAACACAAATTACATATTATGTTTTAAATAAAATTTTAATTTCCATGATGATATAAACGACTTTCTTAAAAAATTACATTTCTAAGCTTAAGAAAATAATTGTCAAAAAATAGAGAATACGTGCAGTGATAATGTTAAATAATGTAATAAAATAAAAAAAATACATTATGATCTAATATTTCATTATGTGAAAAAAACAACTTAATTTAAAAAATATATTTGTAGTGTCAGCAATAACATTGATATGTTAAACAAAAAAATAGATTTTAATAAAAATAAAAGCCTTTTTCAAAAAATAACAATAGCGTATTTTTTTCTTTCTTGCGTCAATTTTACACATTTTTATGCTGATGTATAACCTTGATGTATATTAATGATATGTAATAACCTCCAAAATATTTATTAAATTTTTTATATAGTAATTAGTTTCATAACACTCTGTATAATGTATTTTAGGAAGTTAAAACACGTGGAATGTGTAAATGTACACATATTTGACTGTAGGAATGTACTTGATTTTTAAATTTAAATAACTTGTAGGATATGATTAGTTTTATTTTCATATATTTTCTGATATAAGTTAGTTAGTGTCCATTTTAGATTTTAGCGATTGATAATATTCTGATAGTACTTTCCAAGCGGTGGGCGCCATGAAACCTTTTGGTGGTTCCTTGCCCGCTTTGGCAAGACCTGTGAAGAAAAGACACGTTATTTAATATACTATATCACTCGAAACATGTTGTGTGTTATTACTTGGAAAAAAATATAGAGAAAATTTACTTTTTTTATGTTTTTCTACAAGTTTTTATCTTCCGTAGTAATACTTTAAAGTAATAAAATAAAGATTGAATTAGTGTTCATATCCATGCTCTGGTTGCGGACGAGGCAAACAAGCGCGTATTTGCGGAATGATACGAAAAATAAAGAAAAGCGTGTGTTATTTTTTGGCCAACTTCGAATATATTGGCTTACTAATAGGCGAGACAAATGGTAATTTTATTGAATTGTTTAAATTTAAAGGTGTAAAAATATATATTACCTCTCATTTTGGTTCCAGATATAAAATCGAAGTCCTCTTTGCGCGTAGGATCGAAGAAAGCCATTCTACCCACCGACGAGTCATACGCGGCAACACGGAACGGTATTATCTGTAAAATATAAATGATGTATTACAGATTGTAAAAAAACGGGATGATGTATGAAAGATAAAATGAAATAAGGAAAACAAAAGCCAGCTTAATACTAGCGGCACTGGCGGCAATGGTTCAGCCATTCCGGGACACGCCCGCGTACCTCCAGGTCGGCGAGGCCGGGCGCGGCGGCCAGCACGAGGGCGCCGTGGCGCGCGTCGTACAGGTCCGCGGCGCCGGCGGGCGCGGGCGCGGGGTGCGGCAGGCCGGCGGGGTCGCGCCCCACTATGTAGTGGTTGGCGCCCGCGTTCATGCGGCACTTGGCGTGCCATTGTACCTAGTTCAAACGATAAATTCTATTTATTTATTCATTAAATATCTCAGCATTCAACAAATGTAAAGAATCAAGTTAAAGAGGTAAAGTGGAAACAATTAACAGAAAGAGCTGCGTGTAACTTTTGTGCGCCATAAGAAAAAGAAGAGAGGAGGAAAGTCTACTTGACTTGACTTAATGTTCTATGTCCCCTAGATGGGGCAGAGGGCGTCCACAGATATCCTCCATCGCGATCTGTCTTGAGCTTCACGCTTTACCTCGGTCCACGTCATTGCGATGTTTGCCGCTTCTGCCAACACGGTGCGTCGCCTGGTTTGACGAGGACGGCCATGCTTTTTTTTTCTTTTGGGGATTCCAGTCCAAAACTTGTTTGGGTATATGGTCGGGACCCCTGCGGAGCGTGTGGCCAATCCATTGCCACCTGCGGCGCTTAATCTGACGGTCGATCGGGCTCTCTTGGCATTTCTCCAACAGTTCTACGTTGGAGATGGTCTCGGGCCAGTAGATACCGAGAATGTGGCGAAGACAGCGGTTGACGAAGATTTGGACTTGGCGTGAGATGATCTTGGCGGTCCAGTGTCTATCTGTTTCAACTTCTTTAATCAATGATTGTCGAGCAAGCCGGTGATTTACCCACTATGCCTTAATCCGATAGCGGGGCTGCCGCTTCAGAGCCTTCGCATGTGTTCGGTTTTGTTTCGGGTGTCCTCCCTAGTGAGTCGATACTGTTTTAAGGCGTAGTATACTCACCCTTCGCCCTGTATCCGTTAGCTCTGCTGCCCCTCAGGGTGGGGGCCGCGCGGCAGCGCGGTTTCAGCAGGTCCCAGGGTGAACGACAGGGACGTGGATAACAAGGACTGGCTAGGGCTATTTTTGGTATTTAATACGTAATGCTCTCACCAACAGCGATTCCCACCAAAATATACCCTGCTTCTCCCCCGTTTAGGAAAGTCTAGGTTATATGTTATTTTTTATAATTTATACTTTTACTTTGCTTTTTAAAAAAAGCCGAAACAAATATATACACCATCATATTATTACAAAAGACATTTAAAAGTGAACCATAAAATATTGATGAGCTTTTAGTTAAATTAAAGTGTTTTTATTCAACTTGCAGGCATTGCATAATGACTAATAATATTAGAAACAAACATTCATAAACATGCAAAGTCATTACAATCATTTTTAGTTATTGGTTTGTGGTGTCTTCTTCTTTTGCCTGGCATTAGTTTCGGCTTCGTTTGCCAAGGTCTGCCTTCCGACTAAGCTTACTCCATTTTGCTCGGTCTTTACTATCCTCAGTGGACAATCTATTCGCACCCATGTCCTGCATCGCGACATCTGGTCATCGCTTCCTTGGGCGGCCGTGTGGTCTAGCTCCAAAGACAGGCATGTCAAGGCACTTCCTTCCGACATAGTTCTTAGGTCGGAGCATAACATGTCCATATCATCTCAGGCGATGCTTTTGGTGCTTATCCGCTACGTCACGGACCCCAAGACTACCTCGAATGATTGTGTTACGTATGCAGTCGAACCACATAACGTCACACATCCATCTCAGCATCTTCATACTCGTGACGTAAAGAGAGTGCTGAGATAATGCTGGCCAACATTCGCTGCCATATAAAAGAACAATCGGATAATGATCGGTCGGAATATGCTCTTGTATATCAGTCCCTGGGCGGTATTTAAGACCACGGTATTAGTTGGTATTTAAGACCACAGTATTGTATTTAAGACCACATTAAGAATACAGTTTAAGACCACCGTTCTGAAACGCACCCTTCCAGGCGTTCATCATCAGCGACGGAGGCTGGCCTTGGATGTGAGCCGAGACAGTATCCAGCACTACATTGAATAAGAACTGACTAAGAGCTGAGCCCTTGTGAACCCCTACTGTAATTGGTTAAGGCTTGGTGTCACCAACAACTCTGATAACCTCTATATAGGCTTCAGGGATCCCCTTGAATCGCAATGCCCGACAGATACACGTGGCACGTTGCATGCAGTCAAAGGCCTTCTGCAGGTCCAAAAAGGCCACATACAGAGCTCTCCTTTTTTCCCTTTATCCTCCATCAAAGTTCTAAGGGCAAAAATGTCGTCCATAGTGCCTGATCCTGGTTGAAACCAATACTGAGACTTAGAAATAGTACACTTTTGGCGGACCCTAAGGCCGATCATGCACTCAAAGAGCTTCATAATGTGGCTCATAATCTTGATGCCCCTGTAACTACCGCAATCTTGATCACTGCCCCTTCCTTTGTAAATAGGGATAGTGCCGCTATCAATGTGGCATCATCCCAGTATTCAAGATATGGTTCCACAAGTCAGGAAGTATAAGCACACCAAGAGAGCCTAACGATTTCCACGTCTCGATGGGGATGTCATCAGGTCCTACCGCTTTTTCGTTCTTCATGCATCGAAGACAATTACGAGTTTCGTCAAGGTTTATTGGAGCAACAAGTTCGAAGTTAGGAAGTAATTCAAGATGAAGACGACAAGAGTGCTGAGTATTCAGCAGCTCATTAATGTAGCTTCTCCATCTCTCCTTCACAGGTATGACTACAACGTAACGTGCCCCGAGAATCTCTGACACAGAGACATTTTGTAATATTCTTTTACATTTAGTAACAGTAGATTTTGATTCTCCACTTCCGCCAAGAAGTCGGTCTGCATCGGTCCATTTAACAACCACCACTTGATCCTAGGCTTGCGTTTCTTAGCTACTTTCATTTTTGGAGTAACTATATAGCCCATGACAAGGAGACCATGTTGGGCCGTCAGGCTTTGAATGACCTTACACTTGGTCACTTCACCTATATGACACCGTCTAGTCAGCAAATAATCAATTTGAGTTGAGTGAGACCCGTTATAAGTTGCTGAGGTTTCCTCTGGAAGAAAGTGTTCACGATGGCCAGATCAGACGCAATGCAGGTTCTTAGAATATTTTCTTCCTCTACATTGCGAAGACCATGTCCAAAACCCCCGTGAACAAGTTCATATACCTCAGCGACCTTACTCACGTGTCCGTTTAAGTCCCCCTCAACTAAGACTAGTTCGGTAGACGGTATAGCGAGTAGGATCTCTTCATACTGCTCCCAGAAATCGTCTTACACAAGTATTCACCGGACACGGTAGTTTCGGTGATTACTTATTTAAGATTGGACGACAGATAACTCCGATTTGTCAACACTGTGGAAAGGACACTGATACGGCTCAGCACACTCTACAAAGTTGTTCTGCCTGGGACGGAGAAAGCAAGCTCTCGTGCAAGAAATTGGACATAATTTTTCCCTTCCCGCAGTAATAAGGACAATGTTGGTCAGGGAATCAGCGTGGACAACCGTAGTCTCGTTCTGTGAAAATGTCATGTCTCAGAAGGAGGCTGCTGAGCGAGACCGAGAGAGGACCAATACTTCTCCTCATAGCTTAGCTTAGCTTCGCGGACCATTGATGAGGAGACTAGGGAATCTGCTGGCATGAAGGAGTCATCGTTTGTGAGAATAAGAAGGGACAATTTCCCAAAGAGAGCTTCTTGAAGGAGCAGGTCATCTGGGGAGGGCTACGGATACGGATCAACCGATTTTCCCGGGTCCTTCCGTCGTGTCGAGGACGGCAACTGCAGGGGTTTTAGTAGGTGGAAATCCCACATAACCTGGTCTTCCCTAAGACTGGGTATCTTTTAAAGATTTCCCCTGCGTCATCTAAAAAAAAAAGGTGTAAGACGATGTGCCTACGCGTTGTTAAGCGGCGACGCCCTAGCCTAGCGATTTGTAGTCATTAGTGGAGCGTCTGACCTCCAAACCCATTACTGAGAGAAACCAAGAAAGGAAAAGGAATTAGAGTAAGAAAACTTGAAAAGAAAAACAACTGAGGAAGGGACACCACTTCCATGGATTGGATGGGGTTATGAAAATGGTGGCTCGAGGATCCGGGGTCGCGTAGCCGTATGCAGAAAACCAAATATCGAACAGACAATTGGCTAGACACTGTCTGGATATAAATACTACATTTTATATACAATTAAATGAGTTGAATCTTCAATCTTGTATAAGTAACATCGCCCCGATACATTTGCCCACAAACTCAAAATTTTATTCGTTTTTATTGTTTGATTTATTATTTATTTGATTTATTAATTAAGTTATATTCTATTGTTTATTGCCTAATTGTTGACAATAGCAGTCTCTTATACACCTCCTTAAGTTATTGTCAAAATTAGATATCATTAAAATTTATCATTTCTTGTCCCAAAGAAATAGTAGTAAAATGTATAATTTTATTTAAAAATATAACTTTTCGTCCATTAAATATATAGCCTAGGGTCAATTCTAGTTCGAATCCTTTTCTAATATATTTTACTTACCTCAGTAGGTCCAGCATACATCATGGGTGACGGGAAAATAGCAAGAACAGTAGACTGAGTGTCCAAGACACCCTCATTCAGAACCGCCTTGTGCTGATTGATACGAGTCTCTAGAGGCACGTCGTCATCTTTTGTCCAGCCACCTGTAATATTTAACAAATTAAAGCCCGCCACTTTGCTTGCGCGGATCCTTTCTTAGCTCTGCTAGCTTAATAAATCTACATACATAATACATTTAAAAATTTCAACGTCTAGTACGTTACACTATGCGATATTCACTGAGTCACTAATTAAAAAATATACGTACAATGTTGTTGTAGAGCAATGTGTAATTTAGTTTTAAATAACCTACTGAAATGATTTTTTTTTAATAGCCTATAAATTATTATTATTATATTTTAATGGTTTCACCAATTATGCTAGTTGATAAACACTCTTAATTTTAAAGTCATTTTTGAAATAAAATCATGTCAATAAAATTAGTAAACTTTTGCAATAATTATAAAAACTTCAAAACATTTTGTTTTTGTTATTTCCTCTAGAATTTTTAAACTGTTCTTTTTAAAATATATTTCTAAATTTGCACCACTTTTTCACGGTGCCTAGGTGGTATTCGGTGCCACTGCACATTGCACTAAGTGAGAAACGGACCTAAAACCATAACCTAATATTAATCAAATAATCTCACCAAGAGGATGTAACAAGAGAACGGGTTTCTTGAAGCCACGCTCCACGAGTTGTCTTTGCGTGTCTTGCATTAACAAAGCGTGCCCATTGTGGATAGGATTTCGAAGCTGCAACACATTACATTAATTCAAATATGCTAAAAATTAATTATACAATTGAAATTAGTTTAAAGTTATTTCAATTTATCTAATAGGTGTACGCCCGATTTGGATTGATTTGTAACTTTAATTCCGCTATTAGAAGGATAGGCAAAAAAATCTGAAGTCAGGACTCAAGAAGGTCCGTTCTTCATTCAACGCTGCACTTTGAGTGCATTATATGATTATTTTTTTATACCTAATTATAATTATAGCAAAAAAGGTGGATGTCGTAGGATCTTCCAAAGTACAAATAGTGATGAGTAACAAGATTTTGATTTGTGACATGAAACCTGGAAAGCAAAAACTGCATCTGCATGTAGTTCCTTAAATTTTTCCCTGAGTTCGTTGGGTGTCAGCCGATACGAGTCCAAGCCGTCGTTCCAACGAATACGCTCGAACACTTCCAAGGTACCGCCCACAAGCCAATCGCCGGACTCGTCGATCATCTGTTATAATAAAATAATGTATCATTTGTAAACAGGGCACTAGGAAAAAAAAGTAAGCCTATTATTACATACATTTAAAACATACAATAGACATATTTGATTGAATAAGATTGTGTTTTTTTTTACACTTTAACATGTTCAGCCAAACAATGGAAAGACAAATTTTTAGACAACGTATAAGAAGTTTAATATAACCGGACACGAACCAATAGTATATTTTGTAAATACGATTGTGGTTTTGAACGACTAAAATTAACTTAATTACTAGAATTAATATTTATATAATAATTATATAATGATTTTCACGGCTTGATTCAATAAATTAAGGCAGTAACTAATAAACATAATAATGCAAAAAAATTGCACAATAATATGTCTCAAATAACCAAAATGATGTTAAAAAAAACTAACTAAACTACCTAACCTAAACTAAACTAACTAACTAAGCCCACCTTAATATAAGGATGGCCAGTATGATAAATGCCAAACTGGCGACAGCACCTCTCCTGTTTTCTATGAGGATAGAATTCCGGTGCTCGCAATATTGCCACTGTTTTGCCAGAATATACGAGAGCTATGGCATTGACGCCAGTTAGCCTCTCCTTGTCTCCGGTCTGTACTGGCAGAACGACTGGCACGGATTGGTTTACAATTGAACCGTCGGATAGAGTTAAGCAGTTTGAATGTAACGCCTGAAATATATGAATAGGTCATTTAACATTTACAGAAAACAAAACTTAACAGAACAAAAAAAAAGCTGGAGACCTTTTTTCTGATAATAAAGTTAATTGGAAAAAAATTGAGACTCTTGGCTTAAACAAGTTCCTGAAGAGCCTTATTATTATATTAGTTTTTATTTTTTATATAAGTTTAGACAAAGATAAAAAATAATATTATTTAAATCGACATGGTAAACAACAACTGTGAATAAAAAATCAAATTAACAACACTTACTTGCAAGTACTCAGTTTCTCTCATAAATCCTTTAAGTGGGAACGCCCAACCCTCAGATAGTACCTGTGATAATTTATTTACATAGTTTTTGATGTATTAATTAATTAATTTTATAAACATTTTCAACATTTCTTAGAGTTTAAAATATATTCAAATAAAATACTATTTTGTTTGGTTTTTAATATTTTATTATTTTTTGTAATATTTTATCGAAATTACTTTTTTTCATAGGTATATACATATTATACAGGTATTTATTACATTTATTTATTATAGATATATACATATTTTATATACATAACAATAATTATAATATCGTAAACATAAACTTACTTGAACCCATTGTAAATCAAGTTTGGTAATTTCAATCTGGGGTAATCTGGCCGCTTCTTCTATAGCACTGCTGAGTCTATTGCCATATATGAATAGCTCTTCCACGCCTGAACTATTCACCTCGTAGCGTGGTATAATACCCTGTAATAGTGGGTGATACTTATTTAATTAATTCGTCGTGGCGCAGTGGCACAGCGCAGACTGTAAGCGCGACGGTGTGTATTTTCATTTCTTCAGTCTGGTAAGAACGCAAAGCGCGGCTTGAACTCCGCCACTTAACTCGCAATGTGTCAAAAATTGGGCAGAAAGGAACGGAAACTGTTAAAAGCAGGAATGTGAATCTAAAAAAATTTTGAGAAAAATCTCAAAATATCCGGGTCAAAAAAACCTGATATTCGTGATGTGCCTTACAGCAAACGGGTTAAGATTTAAATTTTCGAGATGATAAAAGGAAAGCGTTACGTAAAAAAAAATTGTTAGGACGATGAACTTGTATCTTTTAACTCTAAATAAATATTGACCTATTAAAATAACTGTTAAAGTATTAATACTCAAAATATATATAAAACAACAGTATAATAAAATCTACCTGTGATTCCAACAGCCGAACGACTTCCATAGTAGACTCTTCCACAGAGCGTCCAACTGTTTGTATGACAAGCTCAGGTGCTTCAGGACGTTCATATTCTTGAGTTATACCAGTAAAGCCCTGAAATAAATGAAATGTATTTTTTATTAACAGAAGCAAATAGTCTAAAATAAATGTGGCGCACTTAAAACGTATATTGTTGTACACGCGGTGATTGTGGGTTCGATATTTACTGGGATGTTATGATTCATTACTCCGCTTCAATGTCTTCAATTTAGACGGAACCCACTATATTCAGGGGATGCGCTATTAATAAACATTAAATTAATATTTATTACTATATATATATATATATATATATATATATATATATATATATATATATATATATATATATATATATATATATATATATATATATATATATATATATATATATATATATATATATATGTCCTACCATTATTTATCTTAATAGCAAATGACAAACCAGGTAGGAAGTCAGTATTTAAAGTAATTTTATAGTGAATGAAGAACAAATAAATATTATCTTTGACGTTTGCTATCGTAAAATAACAATTTAATAATAGTTAATATGATTTAATGGACTGCCATTAAATATTATTAAATTATAAAATACTAATTTTAATATATATTTTGTTTATTAAAGTTTAATGACAAAAAAAGGCCACCTTAAGATGATAAAATTTAATTGCTTAGTAATTTGTTATAATTATTCAATGTTGACAATACTTTTTCTGAGTTAGGTAAACTTTCTTGCAATCAATTTAAAATTTCAACAAATCGTTTGAATTTTTTTATAAACAATAATGATAAATAAAATATAAATGATAGTAAGCTAATATATATTTAACTTACTAAACGAAATAAATAGTTAGTTATAAAGTTAATACAAAAACTGGCATATTACGTATATAACTGTATATAGCAGATTTATATAGCATTTGAAATCAAAAGTAGCGTGTTTGAGGAAACCCAAAAAATTTAATACTTTTTTATTTATCATTACAGACAACAAAGATATAGGGGGTTGACGAACAAAGCAAATAGGGATCGAAGCCCCATAGTGAGTAATAAGTGTATATAATTGATATACTAAACCTTAATATCACAATGCATATGAAAATAATGGGTTACCATAACTTGTATAATGAAACAAGCAAAAATTGCGTTATCGCCACTAATCATTTGATATTATGTCCCGCTGAGTTTCGTTTCGGTTCCTCTCAGGTCTGAGGCATTAACTTTAGTGAACCGGTGGTAAAGTTTTTAACGTTAAAAAAATGAACCATTGTATTCTTATTTTGAACAAAATTATTTGAATTTTATAATATATATTTTTAATGTTTTATGGTTGGCAACATTTTTTTTGTCCGTTTACAATAATTAATAGATAATTATTCGTACAAGAGATATTATTGCATAATACACACGCATACCATCAGTAAATCAATTTTAAAGCTATTAACTTGTTATTAAAAGATAAGAATTGATATGTGTGGTTGTAACACACAATCCTAATGTGAAATCTATAACTTTAGAAGAAGGACCAGCCGTAAAGATAGTATAAGTCATAAAAATAGAGATAAAAATATGTTGATCTTTTACCTTTAAATGATAATGATATGATAAAACTTTGTTATCTCTATACGCGTATCGCTAAATTCCTTGCCAGGAGGACTTTCTCTAATCTGAGTGAGGTTTAGTCGATTTACGTAATGTAGTTTCACGTGTTTTAGATTGTCAATAGAGATCAACTACCGTAACCCGCATGTATTAGTAGGGAGGTAACTTAGTGATACTTAAGTCTCCTTCCGCCGAAGTCGAGTAAATATATTATCAAAGTGAAGGATTTCCACCATTCATTCCTACGAGTAAGGATAGCGTTTGCATTCAGACGCTGTACCACTGTACTATGATATATAAGTGTTTTGTCTTAATTAGTAATTAAAAGAGCTAAAAGTAAACGTGATTAAGAAAACAATGAGTAATGTTGAACTTATAATTGCATATAAAAAAAAGTAACAAAGCATAGAAAGTTATACCTACTCATTTAATACAACTGTATTAATTTCGCGGATTTTTTCACGTAACTTACACTTTTTTGCATACAAAAAAACGTTCATATATGTAAAAAAAAAACAAATGCCTTTATCATTCACACGTTATTATTATGTGTAAAATTTCATACCTCATGTTACTATAATATAAAGAACACTATGCAATTTAAAAAGTAATGAGAAAAAGAAAATAGTAAGAATCGTTACCATTTATAACTTTTTATCTTACTCTATAAAATTACATTGTGTAGGTTTAAGATGTTGTTACTGTACAGCGACTATAAATTTCAATACTTGGAAAGAATAATGTAATACTATTAACTTTCAGACAAGTACATAATATGTATATTTATACGAAAACACAGTAAATATTTCGCTATTATTTTATTTCTTACTACTTCAATTGAAATTTTAATTTAAAATTTTATCAAACATTTAATAAATATTATAAATCAATTTTTTTTGTTTTTTTAAGGAATTCAGATTTTTATCTGACTTTAGTAAATTAAAAAGAAATGGTTCCTATTAATTGAATAAAGCGAAAATAAACGCCCGTGTTTTTAAATATAATTTAATGGAAGAAAAAACAATTATAAAAAAATTACCTTAATTTGGCCGTCTCTAGCCTTTTTGTAGAGGCCTTTCGTGTCCCTTTGTTCACACACTTCGAGTGGGGTATCGATGAATACTTCGAAAAATGGCAAATCAGAATCTGTGTGAATTCTACGTGCCAATTCTCTGTCCTAAAAGTTTTTAAAAAAAATATTACTATATAACGCTATACAAAATTATCTACTCGTGTAGGTTTTGGGTCAAATCCTACAGAAAATATGTAGAATAATAGTAATAGATAATTATTGGAATTATTAATTTAGCCCTTAGTATATATAAAAATATTTTTATTGAAATTTTAATACCATCTAAACGTGACTTACGTATTAAAACAAATGAATTTATGAATATTTCGTAAATTTATTAAATAATAAGATTCATTCATTCAATGTAATTTTATTAATTGATTTTAGGTATTTTTATGTACGGCTAAGTTTTTCTAAAGTTATTATCTTAGTTATTTTAGTGTGCCCTTTATTAATTCATTGCACATTCTTACACTAATGCATAAAAAACATTTAATACGTTTCGTTATCTTACCAATGAAATTTGAACATAGATTGTTGTAAATTTTGGAGATAAGATAACTGTAAGTCTTAATTTAATATCTATACAACTTAGAGCCTTTACACAAAGTACATACATATATATATATCATATATATATATATATATATATATATATATATATATATATATATATATATATATATATATATATATATATATATATATCCTATATATATATCCCTATACTTTCCCTATATTTTTCCCTATACTTTTTTCGCCTCGTCCACTGTCATTAACCTCTTCATACTCTCATGGTTCTCATGATTTTTATGTTACCTTCCTTCAGTACCCTGTGATTTCGATGGTCAACCGAGGTTTCCACTTACCTCTCATACTACTCAATTTGCTTCGTATATCCTTTTTACAATTCTTTCATCACACATTCTCTCCACGTGCCCAAACCACCCGAGCACGCTCTTCTTCATTCTCACTGTGACACTGTGACATGCTCGCTGGTACCTACCATTCTGTGTACCTCTTCGGTTGCGGATTCGGTCAGTTATATTGACTTCGCATATCCGCCGAAAAAATCGCATATACACAGCATTCATCTTACTTTCAATCTTCTGTAAATCTTACGTTTCACTGCTATATTATAACAGCGTCAGCATCAGAACTGCATTGTGTTCGACCAAACCTTCACCTATTCTGACGTTTCGCCCTCTCAACAAAGCAGCACCGTTAATTCTGTTACCGGCAGCAACACGCCTTTACACATCCATTTCGTATCTTCCATCTCTACTTTACAAACTTTCCAGGTATACTACTTCATTCGTTTGTTCTATATCTTCCCATTTCCAAAAATCTTGCATACCGTCTTTTTTTTGATCTCAGGCTGATGCATTTATTTTCACACCCATATTTCAGAATGGTGACTAATACCTGCAACTCGCATTCTGATGCACATACAATAAGCAATGCATCATCTGCGTACAGCAAGCAATTTACCTTCTAGTCACCCACTTTCACTCCGCTTTGTTTCACTCCTTAGAGACAGGTATCTAAATTGAACAGATTAGCTGACATAACATGCCACGTCAGCCAATCTCACGTCAGACATGCCAGCTCCTACTCGCACATAGTGATCTGTATAAAGAGACTTTACAGACTGCAGCAAGGGTCCGTTCACCTTGTACCGGGGCCGCATCTCTCATAAATTCTTTCTTACAACTTTCTCCAAGTCGACAAAACCATAGAAAATATTTTGTATATTTTGATTTACAGCCAAAAAATTTTCTGTGACAATGCGGAGGGAAAAGATCTGATCCATGCATCCTCTTTCAGGTCTAAAGCCTCCTTGGGCCTCCCACAACAACCTTTCAGGTCCCACATTTCTTTTAATTAACCTATATCTTCTCACATTTCTTTTTAATTAACCCTATAGCTTGCGCTGTCTATCTGTGAAGCTGTGCCTTTATACAAAGGCAAGGTGACTGCACTTTGCAAATCCTCAGGGACTTCCCTCGATTCCAACCATAAATACCAAAAAACCGAAACAAATCTAATATGGGTGCCCCACCATATTTGATCATCTGGGTAGTAACTCAATTTATAAACTTAAAAATAATAATCACAAATACATCAAAAAAATATATAATATATTTTTGAAAGACATATCTATATATCTTACCTCAGCAAAAGGAGAAACAAAGCTGCATAAACAAACAACTCCACTGTCGGCAAACAGCTTAGCTACTTCAGCCACTCTACGGATATTTTCTTCTCTATCTTCTTTTGAGAAACCCAGATTCTTGTTGAGACCAGTACGTATATTATCGCCGTCGAGGCCATAGGCTGGGATGCCTACAAATATATCGTACTATAATATTATTATCGTAATATAGTATTTATATAAAAATACAATTTTAAAAATACTCCCATTTTGCTAGGTTTTCCTACTCACCGGCCAGGGTAAGTACTCAATGGGAGGAACTAAGTCAGAATGAGGTAGATAATGGCTTTGCTACAATTGCCCCCTGGGACGTATTGGGTGAACTACTATATCACTTATATCTATCTATATTTAATCTAAAAAAAACTGAAGAGTGTTTGATTTAACGGTTCGAATTTAAAAAATATTTTTGTAATGAACAGTCCATTTATCGTATAAGGCAATAACACGACATGCATGCGTTCGTATTTCCATTTGGCCACGGGAGCGAATTCGCAAATAAAAGCTAATTGTAAACAAACGTTAATTGTAAAGAGGCCACCTTAGCTCTATTTGTCAGAGTCTGACCGTAAACGTGTTGTGGGTTGGATCTCTTATCATTATTATAGGTATTTGAATTAGTTTCATTATCCTCTCTGAACGAATTGCGGCGTTCAGATCTTTCATTTAACATGTGTTTCCTGGAATTATGATAGAACAATTTCTATCGGCGGGGAACCAAGTATCAAGGGAATATTTAGATTTCACTCGCCACTTAAATTTTTTAATTTCAATATTAAAAGAACAACCTTCCAAATCAGTAGAAAAATTAGATAAAATAATTTTAAAAAATAACATCATATAGGTACATAGTATTGTGTTATAATAAAACGACAAATAAATGGTAAAATTATGGATAAATAATAGATTCTATGTTCAAAACAAACCGTTGCTAATGCACGAAGTGTAGCATTTAATTGATGCACATAAATTTAGATACCTATTTAAGATTAGATTGCGTGTTTCGCGCTAACTCCACGAAATAAAAGAAGCGTGTGAATAAAAAGTATTTAAAAATAATAAACACTTAAAAAACGCAAATGAGTTTAGTTTACTAGTTATATACATACAATACTGTCCTTAAAAAAAATCTGCTATTTATGTTGTGTAAAAAACTGCATAATATAAGAGTCAGTCGTTACACGGTTATGCAGCAAAACGATTGGCCACAATCAACGTTAGTACGTATAAAGTATTAAACTAATCATCGTTGATGTCGGCCTCAAGTAGTCGCTCAAAATAGATCTGACTACAATTATGTAACAGCACAATTGCAACGCACGTGAATAGGACATTTCGACTTACGTTTCATTCACCTTATGCAAATATAGTGATGAACACACACGTTTCGATAACAAAACACCGTATGCTTTATATGTAAGATTTTTTTATTTAACAAAATATATTATTGTAGTAATATAATACTAGAATATAATATTTACGTATTGATATATATGATTGAGGCGGTAGTGGCGCAGCGACACTGCGTTTGACTGTAGACGCAACGATTGTGGATTCGATTCCCACTCGGTACAATAAATTAAACTCATTTCATCGAACTGATAAGAAGACAAAGCGCGGCCTTGAATTCCGCCCGCCACTTAACACGCAATGTCTCGCCGGAAACTAGGCAATAGGCTCTGCCTACTCTGCTATACACCGGAAATAGTGTAAAATAAAAAAATATATTGTGTAGTCTAAGAAATATAAAATATATTGAAAAACTTAAAGTAACTAAATTTTAAGTTTTATGATATTACTTCATTATTATTTTCGGTCATTGGATTTCATATGGCTATTGTAAACCAAACAATTTCAATTTCAATAATTAATAAAGAAAACAAATGAATACCTACTCACAATACAATTTCAAATATTTGTTGTATATGCTAGTGGTAAATATGGAAAAATACATATCGAAAGATATGACGTCATACATTTTATCGAAAATAAGAGATAATATCATGTAAAATCTAATCATTCACAAACAACAGATTAAGGAATGATATAATAGAAGAATCCACAATATTGGTTTCATAATAATGATTGTATTAAATTAAATATTGTTTCTTACATAAGAGGGGCATTTAATTTATGTTTACGTTACTGACCATAAACCTACAGTATGGAAAACTTGTTTTTATTTATATACCTATACCTAGATAAGCTATTTAATATAATTCCATGTTGCACACAAAATTGCTTATAAATAACAGTGACCAAGTGTTAAGACACTCTTGTTTCTCATTAACGCCACACTTTGTCATCAGAGCGGGGAAATACAAAAATTTTAATATTTTCACCCTTTCAACATTTTTTCACATACACACACTAAGTTGAGATCCAACCCACAGTCGTTAAGGCCAGGCGCTATCCCACTGCGCTACGACGACCTCGAAGTTGACATTGTAAATTATTGTTGTTTAAGTACCTATGTTTCAATTAGTTAAATACTGTACCGGTGAAACAATTGTATCTACTGAAAACATATTACTTTGACTACATTTTACAGCTATTAATTAACACATTAGGTTAAGAATCATCATAAAAAATACTTTCTTTTATCTTAGTTTCTGTAGTATGTACAGAAGTATGTCAATTTTTTATATTATCTACTCAGATTTTCTAAAACAACTCAATTATTTTTAGAAATTTACAATATTACTCGTATGTTTTAACTGAAAAGTAGTAAATATTCGGTAATGTTATTAAATGTAGTCAGTCTTGTGACACGTCAGAGCCCCTGTGCATTCATGAACTTGGTGCCTAAAGTAAACCATGATAACACGTTGCAGTTGTTTACCAACCATTCGGTATCCCATGAGGCCATGAGTAGTGAGAACGGGCCCCAAATGAACCACGTTAAAGATAAAATTGTATAATCAAATATTAAAATAAATTTACCCTTAGACACAAGATAAGCTTCAAGAGCAAACGCAATGCTGGTCTTGCCTGCGCCACTAAGACCAGTAAACCAGACAGTACTGCCTCTGAACGCTCTGCTGCCTAGAGCTCTGCTCCTCTTAGCTCTTGACACTTGATGTTTTTGCTCCACCACATTGGTAGCTACTTGGACGCACTGCAACAAATATTATTATATCCTATAACTTTCTTTTACAAAAAATTATCGTAGTTTTGATATGGTGTCACAGGATTTATATAAACATTATATCATATTAAAGTATACATTTACAGTAGCCAAATTAAATAATCTAAGAAAGGTAAATTATTTTTATGACCACTGTTGCTATAAAAAATCTAAAAAAAGTAAATTATTTTACACGTTTCAAAAAATTGCCAATAATTTTTTTAGATTTGTATAAAAATTATTAAGAATTTTAATTTAATTACTAAAATTTATTAAGAGTTACGAAAAAATATTATTTGGAGAGTAAATTTACTATTAGATAGTCCACAACGTGGATTAATGCCTAATATGCTCTTTATCTCGATAAATGATTATGCCTTATTGCTTTATGACTGATATAAATATTGGGTATTGTTTGCTACTACTATATTACTGGGAATACAGTAGAATAATAGAAAAATAAATTATATATATTACTCTGGACAAAATTCTAAAGAAGTTATTGTTATTGTTACACGGAGCTGTGCAGTACACCTATCGTGTTGATACTATACATGCGTGTGTACGTAGTGCCTTGTCTTTAAAGGTGAATCTTGCAGTCCTTCTCCGTGAAGCCTTCACCGGGCATATATTTCGATTTACCAATAATCCTGTATAAGTATGGAACTTGTCAAAAATATAAACAATATTTGTTTAAATAACTTAAAATAAATTTTGTATACCTATTCAATTCGATTTTCAAGTTCTCCATTTTGACGATATGGCAAAGTTAAAAGGAATGTATTGACGTAAGAATAATCCCATTTGAACAGGCACATACATACTGATAAGCACATTACCCTTCTTTGCGTTATGAAGTCTGATAATAATGGCAAAAGATGTTTTTATGTCAACGACGCCAACTCATAAATACGATAGTTGTGAATTCTATTTCCACAGGTCTAGACACTAGTTTTTTATTGCCTGTTGCGCCTAAAATTCAAGGTGACATAAAAAAGTGGAAATAAGTTAGAGGCGGAAAATGCACAGTTGATTTGTTTGGAGGTTGTTTATCTTTAACTACAATAGACCACGTACCAAATAAATGGAACACGATATTTTTGTAACGGTAATTAAAAATGTATGGAAAAACTGGTGAATGTACTTTACAATAGTAATTTAGATACCAGAAGTGATAGTAAAGTGATTAAACTCGACCTTAACAAAAGGTCATGTTGGGAATTACTACTATAAGACTAAAACATAATTGCTAAAACTATGGTTTCCTCTTCCTTCTTAACAATCATACCATCTCCAACTTCAGTTATCGGCATTCAATGTGTACACTATGACCAATTACACATATATTTTTCTCTAAAATGACGTTGAAAGGGATCAACAATAATATTATTGAATTATTTTTTATCTGCTTATCTGACAGGCAAAAGTTGGCATATTGTAAAATAATCAATAGACTTAGTACTTGATATTACGATATATCGTCAATACGCTTATTTATCGAATAACACGATGACAATATCTTATTAATATATCACGCTACCCATTTCATACATAAAAACAAACTGCAACTGTTATCTACATATAATATTAACTGGGCCACTCATATTATACAATGATACTAAACAGTAATATTAAATCAAATAAGTAGGTAAATGTATTAAATTAAACATAATGATTTTAAGCAAATGCAACACGGTCAAGGCAGATTCAAGTAAAGTTCAACTAGATGCAACGAATGTGGCTGCCAATCAGCACATTGGGCCAGGTGGAGGCAAACTCCTAGCAACGCCAAGCCAGGTTTCTTGCATTTAAAATTTACCTACTTTGCTTAGAAAAATCATTAAGCGGAATAGCGAAAGTGATGACACTTTGACTTATCTGTAAAGATAAATTTTGTAGTACTCATAATTGCATTACATTGAAGAATATTTAACTGTGCGTTTTCCTTGATACATGATGAATTGTAAATATGGAATAAGTATTTAATATGTAATATGTTTGTGTAATATTCCGATTTCTTAGATCATTTCAAAAGATTTGAATTTATAATATAACAGTAAGTTATTTAATATTTGACTTTCTACCGGGCAACCTTTTTTGTTTTAAAAGTACCACTAAGCTTGTTGAAAAAGCAATCAAGATATACATATCAATATAGGAATAGTAAAACGAAAGGAGAAAGTTTTGTTACGTAAACAAAGCCACATAACGAGTAGAAATGTTAAATATTGCAACTGAACTGAACGCAGTTTCTGCATGCGTGCGTCGCATACTGTATGCACATAAAATTTAATTTACTATTCTCAGATATACTTACATAAAATAAAATGCAAACATAGTTTCAAGAGCAAATCGTGTATGTTACGTTTTTTTCTAAACATTACAAGTTAATTACTTCATAGACTTCTAGTACTTACTAGTTTCTGTACCTCAAAAGGAAAAAAAACGAAACACTTTGTTGTCCGTCTGTCTGTCTGTCAGTCAAGACCATTTTTTTAATTAAATTATATCAAATATCAAAATCCCTGGTCCCTTAGAGCACAGACGCACAGAGTACAGTGTATACGACCGCAAATTTAAGTTTGTTCACGGAATTGGTACGGAACCTTCGGTATGCGATTACTACACTCACTTGACCGATATATTTTTTTCATTATTTTATATATGTATGTAAGCGGTAAGCAGGGGGCATCTGAGAAATTGTATTGCGGTGATTATAAACGGAATGCTTGTGGGTTTCATCTAGCTCCAGCGAATGGTTTTTATTCACTTCCCTGCTCTGACAAGTTAAAATGCGTTTATGAGTTCCGCTATTCAACACGCACACTACTCAGCTGCATTTTGACGGTAAAAATCATCTCTTTCAGAAATGTTCATGGTAAGTTAGCTTAGAATGTTATCGAAGGTTTATTACATGTATAAAGATCATATAATTACAGGTCGTTGACTGACATAGCATTGACAACAAATATAGCAAAAACTGAAAGCGTACTTAAGCAACAAATGTATTATTATAAACATATTGTTTTTATGTTACAGTCGAGTAAAAAGATATTTCTTGTAAACTTAAGGAAAAAAATTAAAATTTTTGCCCATAATTATACACTGGAGTACGAATGAGAGCGAAAAATTTTTGGCTTTCTATTTCACAATAAATTGATCAAAACACAGCCACGAACTGTTTAAATATAAACAATCTTTGTAACGATTGTACAATTCTTTTCTTTAAAAAGTCTTACAAAACATTCTATCTAACTATCTATCTATCTATTACTATATGTGTTACATATTTAATTAGGTATATGTATCAAAATGTACATTAAATAATATGTGACCTCCACCGACTTTAACTCCCATGTCATGTTTTACATTAATTACAGGTGTAATAGTAATGTTCGCTTGTCGCGTGACCTGAGTACTGTTGGCAAATACAAATATTATATATATATATATATATATATATATATATATATATATATATATATATATATATATATATATATATATATATATATATATATATATATATATATATATATATATATATATATATATATATATATTTGGATTTGTATTTTTGTCGAAAAACTATAGTTTATGGGCGGAATCTTTTTATAATAAGAGTATATAGAGTTATAAGTATGAGAAACTAAACTATGAAACACTTCGTTATAACGTTTTCTATAATCATCTCTTAAAAATTACAATGCATTCAAAATTATCGTACAGCACATTTGACATAATAATAATTAATTATTAACAAGTTATTTCACAAGTGTAAGAAAGTGACGGATCCAATCAGTGCAATAATTTTGTATGCATATTTGTTAAGCAAATAAAACTGACGAAATGAGCTTAAGCGGCCATTGAACAAAGCTATGATGTAGAAAATACAATACTTTAGTTACAACTTACAATACTTAGAAAATACAATGAAACCTTATTATTTCATTATGCCTATAAATACTGGGTAATAATGGCTTGCAATCAAACACATGCAATCTGCATTGCATAGAACATTTCCATTTTTGAGTGTATGTCAATATGTGCATATGCTATTATCTGAAGTAGTAATTAAATTGATATTAACGTAATGAAAATGTTTAGATAATATATAGAAAAGGTGACTGACATACCGAGAAATCAAGGCAAACCCAATCCACTGAAAAGAAAGATTATTTGTAGAGTCACTCTCTACATTGAAAGATTGTATATCTTTGGAAAATTCACCCCTAAGGGAAAATAAGGGTTGAAAGTTTGTATGAAATATCAATAACCACTACAAAAATACTAAATTTTAAGTTGAAATTTAAACTCTTAGTTTGTATTGTAGGCCACATTTCACTGCGAGAAAATATCTAATGAGGTCAAGACAACACGGTCAAAGCTAGTAAATAAATGAGTAGTCTATCAAATCTATCTCTTGAATATATATTTCAGTCAGATTTTCATACATATCACTATGGAAATATCGATCAAAATAAGTCGACAAAGATTGTAACATTTGGCCGAATTTTTAGAAAAACAAAATATTCTGAGTAAATTAGCACCTATTGCATATATATGCAACCTATTGAAGCAGAAAAATTACATCAGGCAGATTAAATTACTAAATATGATGTTATCAAGTTATTTGTCTATATTTATTGAGGTTTTCGAAAGTGTTGATTTTTTATCGTCCTAAGTTTTATAAGATTTTATAAGAATGGTTTAGCTAGTGATAATGATTTATCTTAAAACACGACTAATAATTTTCCTTTCGTTCATGTCCAAATTATACAAGTAAATTATAATGTATCGTTTTGAAATTTTTTCTCACAATGGTGTTCAGAAAGACTTAAAATATGAACAATAGAGGTGTCGCGGGAAAACAACACAGAACAAATTTAAAGACTTTCACAACACTGTCAAATAAATTCGCGAACAATACTTCTTAAAAATACACTGGGATCTTTTAAATTTATAGTATATTTTACGTAAAATATACTCTAAGAAATTATGTAGAGGTACAGAAAGTTTTGCATTATAAACCAAGTTATAATAGATAATGAATTGAAAATTATAATTTAATTGTTTAAAAATAAATTTATCTACCAAGAAAAGTAATTTGTTTAAATTTAAAATATGTCATGTATATCGAACTGATAGAGGAAAATTAATAAAATACGTTAAAAACAAGAGAAAACAAAAAGTATTAAATGAATATATATATAACAGTTATATAGAGATTTTGCAAAAATATAAACATATACCATAGTCTATGACATAATGATAAAATATAATGACACGAACAGTCAGTATTAAAAAATGTTGTAAAAAAGTATACTATGATATGGAATGTGTTATAAATGAAAGTGTTTTATAACGAATTGATGAACCTACTGTCTGGTTATTAAGAGGAAATAAAATAATGAAAGTGCATATTATTCGCTACTAGTTATGTAATTGATATTTTAGTAATGTTATTTATTACTTAAAAAATATTAGTAAGAAATAGTTATGAGAAAAAATAATAAGAGAAAAACTAACCGTTCTGTTCGTTCCATATCCCCATTCCCCAATTTTATATTTTTCAAAAGTCGCTATGATCTTCTGATTTCTTTGCTCTAAGCTCATTTTTAAAAATATTATAAACAAAACCTAAATAAAACGAAACTTTCGCGCCAAACGGTTACAACCGGTTACACGGCAACGCACGCGCGGGTGTGATTAACACTGGCGTGAGGCACCAACGTTCGCGATTTCCATATATATATATACTTGCAACGTTGCTTACTACGAATTTAATTTAAATGATAAATGCACTGACCCGTGCAGGTACGTGCCGCGTTCCGATTAAATGATCTCGTAAATAGTACTGTGATAATTTAAACATTGTTATTTGTTTGACATTCACCAGTTTCCATTGACTAGACAATTTACCTTTTTATTTTAACTTTTTTTTAATAGGCACCGGGAGTCTTGTAAAAATTTCCAATTAATTTAATATAAATATACGCTATCGGCCAATAGATTAAGGTCACCTTAATTAAAATAGGGAAAATAATTAAAACCTAATGAAAATTTTGTGTATAAAGTAAATATTTTATTTGTCACATAAAATAAAAATTCACAATTATTATACGTCAAAATAATGAAATACTAATCAGTAATGACTTAATAAAACAATGCAATTTTAACAAACTGATTATTTCATATCAAAATTCGCCTTTAAATTGTATTGTTGCTTTTAATAATCTCGTCGTGCGAACAATTTATATATAAATTGCATCAATCAATATGTTGTTGCAGCTTTCATTTAAAGCATGTCACATTTCTTCTTGTGAATAGGGACGGCGACTGCGAACATTTCTGTCAAACTTCTCCCATTAAAGCTCGATCTAGCTCTGAGCTGTCTTCTAACTAGCCACTAAATTACTTTCTAGTGTTTCGGGTCGTTATCATGTTAGTAAGTGAAACCATTTCCAAATAAATTTAAGAAGGAACAGGATGTTACTAAAGAATTTATTTTTACTAGAGATGTACCGATTATTCGGCGACAAGTCGGTAAATAGTCGGCCAATGGCGCCGACTATCCGGCTTCATGCTTTGTTTAAAAAATATATTAATATATTTTTGATAAACATCTAAATATAAATTTTGTACGCTTATTAATATTTTTAATAGGTCGTACACAGTTTGAAATAAAAAAGATAGCAACTTTTCCATTAAAAATCAGTTTAGAAAATTACTTGAAAAGAAAACTTATCAAAGACTCAATTTGTTTTCTTTGGATTAAATTTCTTTTATCGTCTTTGTCGATAGAGATTCTCTGAAGCATACATTTTAGCTCTCGTCATCACTCATAAAGTTTTTCAATTATTGACACATTACAAATAATCGGTATGGCCAGTTAGTTTTAGTCGGCTAGTCTGCCAAAATCATAGTCACATCTCTAGTTTTTACTGCTCCTTTTTAAAGGTTACTTCGGTTTTTACCAAATCTCCAATTCTATACTTGAAAAGCACACACCATGAGGGAACCGCCATCATGTGTGACGGGACACACCACACAGTCTTTACCAACTTTTTAGCTTGGATTGTTGTTTTTTTTAAATAATTTACACGCTACATTTACTAGTAATTTTTCAAATAAAATTTACATTTTTCACAAGGAATGGAACATTTTTACATTCTCTACATTGTAGTAGACCCATTCCTTTTGTAGATAACTCCTCGCTCATAGTTGGTATGTCCTATAAATTGAATCAAGAGTGACATTTTATTGGATACTTTTTTTAAAATGAATGTTTAAAAATAGGCTGTTTCTTAAAAAAACGAAAATTAGGGGTATCTCAAGATGGGTTTGCGCATTTGTGCCTAGGGTACCATAGGCCCAAGAATATTTGCAAAGAAACTCATATGTATCCCATTCACGGGAATACGTCGAATTGCCAATAACCCTGAATACCATTAGTTAGACTCAATGTGGACTCATTAGTTAGACATCAACCATTTATATTCATTATGTAATGCAAAGACAGCAGATCTAGTTAGATTTATAAGTTCGAGCTTTAAAGTTCTTCAGTGGGAGTTTGGACTAAATAAGATTTTTAATTCTAATACTGGGCTATAATGATGTTGATCTCAAATGGTCTTTACAGCATCACAGGTAGGAGAGGTACGAGTGTGATTCGCCCCTGAGGAAAAAAGATTGATTTTACGCAGGATCTGACTAATTCCTGACCACAACCACTCTGTCAAGAGTGTACAATTGAAAAGACATTGCTTGATTTTTCTTTTAAAAAGTAAAATAATCCTTACTATTACTTTGTGCAAAATGAAAGCACAATTATAAGGAATTTGTAAGTTATAGAACTATTATAATAACTACCATCTGGCTCTTGTTTGCTTCTTATTGATGTATAGAAACAAAAGATATTAATGGTATAGTCACTATAGACTACCTATAGCAGTAATTTTTTTTTGTAATAAAAAATGTTCACAAAAATTACTTTTAAAACATTCCATATCAAAAATAATATATCTAAACTTTTTTATATTTTATTATCAAAACTTTTTTATATTTTATGAGTAACATATTTTTATATTATGTCTTAAACTTTTAGCCTACAGTGTCATTAGAATCTTATTTTTTTATTATTTTTCATCCATAATTATACAAAAAGACTGTATTATGTATTCATACTACTGCTAATTTATTTATCTACTAAATAGAATATTCTTAATAGATTAAAATCAAATTTAGTTAATTAAAATTGACATAGTTACATTAAACATCTTCATTAGGTTTTAAATGTACAGCATTGTTATGGCAGCAAAAACAATAAGTAAATTCATTGAATTAAATGAATTACTTTGAAAACTAAGCAATTAAAATTTTTATGTTAAGATTTACTTACATTTACATTTTTCGTGCATTACCAGTGAAGACTGATTAATAACACAATCACACTTTTACATAACAGAAAGGAGTTTGTAAATCAATATTTCTATTGTAGCAGTTAAAGATTAACAAACAAAAAATAACTCATGATGTCATATCAAATAATATGAACAAAAATATCTAGAAGAATCCAAATGTTTACATTATGACTTTTATTTCCATTATAAAGACTAATTAGTTATAAACTATCTTTCCTCTTTAGCCACCCACTATCTTTAAAACTATATTAAACATTGGAAATCTAGATTATTGTTTATATACATGTTCATCAGTTTCATACTTTCAAATTAGTAAAAGTTAGTAAAGTAAAACAAGTAATAAGTTAAGTAAATAAGTAAGTAGTTTTAGTGCAAAAAGTTAAACTGATCAATAAAGTTGGCACATTGGTCATAAAAAATTACTAGAAAGTAAAAAAAGAATATAATTAATCAGTAAGTAAAGCAGAATATAATTTATATAATTATTGGACAAAAATGAATAATTTCTTTGATTTTACATTTAAAACATATAAATAACATACACTGATAAATATTTTTACTTTATATAAGTTATGTTTCTATATTTATAATTTGTTTATAAATAATTGATTGATAAGTTTAAATTTTTATAATTGGAAAGCCCATGTTTATGCGATAGATATTTTTCGAACGAAAGAAATACACAAATTAGGGATTTTTATAATATTACAAAATTTCCAACATAAACATAATTTGCAATAGTAAATACAAATGTCCTGATTAGATTATTAAAATATGTTTACAAGAGTGCATATTTAGAAATTTTGTTGATTATATTACCGATAATCATGAATCATTTTTTTGTACATAATAGCTTTATTTTTTATGTAAATACATTGTTACTCACAGCTTTGAGCTTTTTTCTGGGTCTTGAAGGTTCGTCCATGGTAAGATAATCAGTAGTATGAACTTTTGACCTACTTAAATGGTACGGGTTGACGGTAAAAACAAACTCTTTGATAAATATAAAATATCACTATATATCAATCGATTTTTGATTTATATTATTTTTAAAATTTAAAAAAAATATTGACGCGTTCAATTAATAAACCTACTGACCAATAGGTACATTACGTTTTAGGCTTTTGAGTTTTGTCTTTTGAGTTTGACATAAAAATTTGGCTTGAAAGCATAGACCATTAGTTAATTTGGATGTACAATGAAATGTAAAATGAAATTTTATTAATAACTTCAAAAATGCTATTCATATTACTATTGTTGATTAAAGTAAAACAACTATCATTTGCCGTTGTCATTTTTCTATAATAGCAAAGTCTGATAAATTTTGAACTTTTTAATAATATAATGATAATTTAATAATTTTTTAAGCATGAAATTTAAGAATAAGTTATACCATTATTTAATACTATATTTTATTTCAAATTAATTGTGCATGTTCCCTTTAATTTCAATATAATATTTCTTTTTGTAATCTATAATCGGATTTCTATAGTCTATGATATTGACAATCTCATACGTACAAATATCATATTTACATCAATTATATATATTTACTTACTACGATTTATAAAGTTTGATAAAAATATTTCTGCCGATCTATTAAATAGCAAGTGCTGAATTATTTAGTAACTTTATATATTGAGCAAAATGCCTGCGGTTACTTCAACAACAGCTGAAGAACAAAATGATGCTAATGAGAAAATGTGGAGTGCATTAAAAAGATATATTATACGAGAAAGGCAAAGGAAAAAAGAAGGTAAATTCTATATTTTATGTTATATATGTATACTTGTTAGTACTTTGTAATGGATCTTGTATAATATGCATACTTTTTAATACTTTTATGATTTTTAATTGTCTTAATCCACTAGGAATAGATAAAATAAATAAAACTGTACATGTAAATCTTTCAAATCCCGCTGTGTTAAATATTTTATGCATACATTTTACAGAATACGAAGCTGAAGTTGAGGAAGAGAGATTGAGAAAGGAGCGTGAAGCAAGGGAAAGACAAGATGTTATGACATTGGGTAAGTTTCTTGTATAATATTAAGATATTAAAAACATTATGCCGTAGTCTTAATCCTTGGTAAAGGCCTATGTCCAACAGTGGGTGGGACAATGGCTGTGATGATGTAGTCTTAATTTACTATATATGCTAATCATTATAAAAAAAATTATAACTTTCTTATAGAGGAAACAAAAGAACAAATAGAACAACTTGAACAAAAATTAAAACATCTAGAAAAAGAAAAGCAGCAATTGTTCATGCAATTAAAGAGAGTACTTAATGAAGATGAAAATAGAAAAAGACAACAACAGAAGGAGACCAAGTAAGAAACTTTTATGTATTTAAAAAAAATGTCAATTTTTGTTACAAAAATGTCAAATAGAAAATGTTGAATTTATTCCAAAGTTAAATTGAAACGAATCGTTTGTATGTCCTCATTTTGGCAAGAAGATGAAGCACAGCGTTTAGATCCACCACTGAACATCCAATTTTCAAATATTTGGTGGAAAGTGGAGGAACACCCTGTCTTAATAATTAAGTTCCATCTACCTTGCATATTGCAGGGTTGCAATATGTGGGATACAGCTTGAATCTTAAAAAAAGAAAAATACACATTTGGCTACATGCTACCATATAACAATTGAGTTCTTACTTCACTAAAGTAATTCATTACATTTTTATATTCATACATACACAACTATTTCTATTTATTTTGAACATTATCTATATATCTATATATTTTATCTTATTATCAATATATTTAAAAAATTTCAGTGAAATGCAGCCAATGAAAATGCCAATGGGTAATATCCATATACCAATGTTTGCAATGCCTTCTTCTACTGGGCAAGGTGAACCCCCACCTTCACAAGGAAGACCTCAGCATGCACCACATATGATAAATAAAGTAAGTGAAATTTATAATGAAATAGTAGATTATTAGACTTTATGATCCTTGCCACCCAATTATAATTTATTGGTTTTTTATATTTGTTAATAGTTTAGCTTTATCTATTGTAGTTCTACGTATAGTGCTATAGTTCCTTCTTTTTATATATCAAAGCTTATGACATTTAATAATTTTTGTTATTATTTCTTATACCTGTAGTTCAGCTTGTCTACTTTGGTACTTTGCATTTGGTACTTTCAATAATTAATGAAATGAAAATTATTAAAAAATAAGTGTGTAAAAATATATTTATTAGTACTTAAAAAGTGAGATGAGGTTGCAGCAGGATCCAAGTGTCAGTGTTTCGCATTTCAATGAGTTAATTAGACAGAGGGAACTTAATGTAAAGACATCTCCCCACTTTCCGCCCCAGTTTTGGGTTATCACTTGTTGAGTGGCTGAATTCAACACCGCGCTTTGACTTCTCAGCAGATTGAGATAATGAAAATAATTCATTCCCCCGAATGGAAAACGAACCTACAACCGCCGTGGATAGTCGATCACTGCGCCACAACGGCCAACACTATTTTCAAGTTAGATTTCTTTATTGATATTTTTAATTACAAACACTTTATTTCTTTTGTTCAAGAATAAGCACTCAAACTACATGTTGTTTCCGCAACAACAGAGCCTCGTTAGACCGATACAGTCGAGTGTGAAGCGACAAAGGAGTCCGTCGCCCACATACGCTTTGTACACGCACAGAATCCATCAACCACCGATGAAACACCAAGCTGTGTATTCTGACCACAGTGAGTAGTTTTTTTTTAAATTTTATTTCTATTACTTATATATAAATATAGTTAAAGCAAAATGTATTTTATAGTTATTAAATTTTATAAAACAATTGT
Organism: Dione juno; assembly: GCA_037127375.1. Taxonomy (NCBI): domain Eukaryota; kingdom Metazoa; phylum Arthropoda; class Insecta; order Lepidoptera; family Nymphalidae; genus Dione; species Dione juno. The sequence goes on from JAXRJS010000048.1 coordinate 3,340,275, forward strand.
AATAGTAATATAATTTTGATTAATTGTCTGGAATTAGAAAATTCATATTATACAACGCAATTTGCATTGCATATATTGCATATATTGCATATATTGTGTTCAATGTAAATTAATTGTGATGAAAATGATAAAAATTGTAAAATAACCGTTTTGGGTTTATTTAGAATAAAGAAAAATAAGAACTATAACAAAAGATGTAGTCATATAAGTGTTTAAGTAATTAAACTAATATTAGTGGTGTATAATAAATCTTTTACAGAAGTAGAGGACAATCGCATGGGTCGCCAAATGGCGCGCGCAGTGCTATGGAACAGTGAGTTGTATTCTAGGTGTCACTAGGTTCACTGTCGCTTGTTTCCTGCACGCCCACCTTTTTGTTTTGTCTTATTCCATATCGCTTATCTGTATACATTCTCATTCAGTCCTATAAAGCAGGGTAGCAGAAAAATTATACACTTTTCTAGTACAAAAAAGTAAATGGCGATTTTTTTATTATTACCTTTAAATTGTATTGATAATTCACGAGGATTAATCTTTTGTTTAGTTTCTGAAATTGATCTCTTCATACAATTATTTAAAAAAATATATAATATTGTCGAGTATAGCTTATTCATCAGGTTTTTATTAGTACATAAACAAAGAAGTCAGTTTGAACAGTCCTTTTTTTACCATCTTTGTTTGGCTTCATACCAATTTCATAACTGTAGATCAATGGGAAAAGTTGTAGTTTGTTTAAAGGGATTGAGAAAATTAGTTTTACTATGAGATATGGAATAAGATTATTATGGTGTATTGTCCAATATATTCATTTAACATACTAATTCATTTTGTCTTCCATCTTTACGTTCATAGCACATTTTCATTATAATATTTTATTTTCTCTTGTATTCTAATATGTGTTGTCCTTGTGTTACAATTCACTTGCATTTTAATTTAATTCTTGATACTTATTAACCATTAATAAAACTTAAATAGTGAGAAGGATTTATGTCACAAAAAAGAAATATATATATATATATATATATATATATATATATATATATATATATATATATATATATATATATATATATATATATATATATATATATATATATTATATTATAGGATTGGAAATGAATGTCTGTGAAATAGTTTTGTGAGCTGAGATCTTTTTGTTTATAATAACATTATACAGCCATTTAAGCCTGTTTAACTGTTTAGAATAAAATAATATAAATCCTTTACTCTTATTTGAACTATTGTAATTTATATGGTGTAATTAAAGTAATTTTCCGAAATATTTGTGCATTAAACTTTACTATTATTATAATGTCACTATTATAGAGTCATATTTTATTTGTAAAAAATATTTGTTTTTCTGGACAGATTATTTTTTTAAGTGTCTGCCTTCATCAGAAGTAAGTATGTATATGCCTGTAGCATATACATACTTCTGATGAAGGCTATAAAGATATTACAAATGATACGATCGTGGCAAATAGTTATTTATGTACATAATCAGATAAAGCGCAAGATTGAGTTCAGTGTATTAAAAATTTCTGACAATAAGACTAAATAAAATTAAAAAAAAAGTTGTAGCAATTTTTATACATATGTACAAAACCGTCATATTTTGTACAAAAATAAATGTATAATATTCATAATCGAAACAGAACACACCCCATCTCAATATGGCTCGAGCAGTTCCACAGTATCCTCGAGTGGGTACTACGCCATGCCCACGTCGGGCGTGGTGGGCGTGGTGGCGGAGCGGCCGCCGCCGCTGCTGTACGCGCACCACGCGCACACCCCGCACGCGCACACGCCGCACGCGCACACGCCGCACGCGCACACGCCGCACACCCCGCACACGCCGCATACGCCGCACCACTCCAACCTCATGTACGCGCCCGCGCAGCCCATGTACCTGGACATGCTGAAGAACAGAGATGGACAGCACGGTGAACAGAAGAAGGAGGCCCAGGTGACATTTTATTCTGATGGTTTTATCCCGAAAATTTTATAGTTTAATGAATTTTTAATGAAATTAATGAATTTTTGCATAGTAATAAGCTTACAGTTCCGACCCGCATAAATTTAAGTTTTTTATTTTTATCCATGCTATTCCCGGAAAATAAGTGAAAAAGTAATAAAATTAAATTACTAAAATAAATGAAAAGAAGTGAGTTAGATTTGGCATGGTAATAGTTCATAGTCTTAAACAATATATACAGAATCGTTTTTATCCTGATATGCAATGCAAACCTCGAATGAAAAATAAAAACAGAGACGATTAAATTGATATGAAATTGATTGATAATGTGTTTAATATTTTATAATTTCTTACATGTCGTTATTCATTGAAATAAAATTTCTGCATCACGTTTGCGGGATTTTTTATTTGTTTTAATGTCGATATGTCTTAAATACATCAGCAGACCATAGATAAAACTCACGTAGTATTAAAGTACAGAAAAGTCAAAGTCAGGAAAGAAAGATTCATAAAAGATTTTAAAATGTATTAATGGGTCGATTTAATTTATCTATCGTTAGGGTTAATCTATCGTTATAGTTATTATAAATATAAGCTAAACTAACCATTTGATTTTTTGTCGATATGTTTGTTTATTTATTTGCAAATCACGTTAAAAGCTACTGGCTAAAAAAATGGGAATTTATGAATTTCAGTATTTTAACAGTTTTCTTAAAAAAGATGTACTTTGATTACTGGTATCTACTAAAGAATGAATAAATTTTGACAGCTTAAAACCTAAATCAATATATAGAATAGTTGTCATCTAAAGCTGAATAAATTACTTAATAATAATATTAATATTTTTTTAAACATGGACAATGTTAAAAATCGAATATATTAGTAGTTCATTTGTCAGTACTAGAATTAAAAACGCCAAGGAAGGGGGGTAAATTTAAAAATAAAAATATATCGGTCAAGTGCGAGTACAACTGATGTACTCACGCACCGAGGGTTCCGTACCTATATGAACGTGTACGTATTCCGATGAGGGAAAACACTACCTATAGAAAATGCCAAATTTAAATTTGCAGTCTTATCTACTCACTTTGTATGAAATTAACTACAAATATAAGTTTACAATAGCTTATTTCTGCATTTAACTTATGACTGCCATGCCAGACTTCATAATTAAATTATTGCGCCTACACACATTTTAAACTATTCTGGTCATAATACATACGCACGCACAAAAGTTAAACGGCGCTGCGTAATAGCTATTTATGCTTGCGTTATAGCGACTTATGATCTTATTGCCTTATATCTAAGTCAGAGATTCGAAAAGATTATATAAATAATGTAAAATCAACTTATCTTCCCTAAAGATAGGCGTTCTAAAAGGGTCTATTCTTCGCCCCTTTTTTTCTATTTTATATTAATAACAGTGCAACAACAATGCAATATTGCGGATGATACTTCTCTAATACTTAAGGTTAACAGAAACAAAATAAACTATGACGATGGGAATACTTCTACTGATTGGAATCCAGTGGATTGCCCACCTAGAAACACTTGCAGACAGACTCAGCCGCGTCCGCAATAAAAAAAGTTGACAATGACGGATGTTGATACTGCCCAACTCGTTTATTTAATTTTAAATGAAACAATTTCAACGTATTAATCGCGTATATTGCTATACACATTATTTTTGGAAACTCGACGTTTCGAACACTGCAGTAGTCCGTGGTGTCATTCGTCGTCGTCTGTCAGTTGGTACAATTATTATATCAAACCACCGCCAACGGTTTCTGAGATGCCTCGCGTACCCTGGATTCCTGCAGTATGAGCTGATTGTATCCTGCCCTCTGGTGTGGTGGGTTTGACTTTTAAGTTTTAATAAATGGGTCTCAGGTGATAGAAAGCTTCCAGCCGTCTTCTCTATTGAAATTAGGATATTATTGTATTTTAATAGCCTCGCGGATCATTCTGAGGATATATTCGTTTTTCCTAGCGAGTATATGAAGTTAATCAAACCTGATGTAATGGTTGGGTTTATACTTTGAGTGCTCACACACAGCTACTTCGATACACAACTATTCGTGATATCTAAGATGTGTTCACCTTCAACCTTACACCAATGCTTATCTTTGTTTAACCAATGTAAGATAATCCACAGTCCCAATCTAATTTGTGTAAACCTGCACACTGCAAGGAAATATAACACTAGTCCCAAGAATTAACTCACTTTTTTGTTAGGCTTAAATATAATTTTAATAGAAGCTTTTCTTAAGATTGGCAACCAATCCTATCTGTCTCTCTCTTCACATATGGTAGACAGCCGTCTCTATGGGTAGTTGGTTTGTTGCTCTTCCCACAACGCTGGCGCGGAACTGGCAGCTTATTTGATAAGGGGCATTTTTCACCAGTCGAAGATCGTCTCCTAGATGTTCAGCGTCACAGAGGTGGTGGGTGGTCTGAAACAAAGATTTGCCACCGATAGATAACTGTGTAGGGTGATGGTAATATTCACCATTGAGTTGTGAGTGGGTAATGTAAAGTCCTATACACTGTGTGGCATCAAGGAAAGGAAACAACATCAAGGAAAGTTAAAGAATTATTTGCATGTAATTCTATTGTAAATTTAATTTACAGAATTGAAATAGTTTAGGAATATGTTAATATTGTACCGCTTGTATTATATCCTAAGAAGACAGGGTGCAGAGCTAAGAGCCATCTACTCAAAGTCCTCCATATTTGTTTATTACTGGGAACACACATATATACACACACACATATACATATAGCAATACCATCTACTTGTAAATAAAATACTTTATTGAACACTAGGTCTCCAGATGTAAGAAGAATGTTCTAAAAGTTAAGTTTACCTATAGGGACATTGTGTTCATCTTGTGTGCTTCCTGTTGACGATTCTGAAGCATTCTTTAATGGAATATATAGGTAAACAGTGCCTCGATATCAAAATTGACCATGGTTCCATTGTTAGTTAACTTTTGGTCTTTCAGTACTCTAACAAATTTGTAAGAGACCCTGACATAAGGTGTTGAGTGGCTAAGCGGAGGTGAAAAAGTTTCGCGACACGTTGAACCAGCTCATACATCGGTGTATACATTTAGCTTAAGTTTTTACGACACACACAAGTCATTGTTTGTTTGTCTTTTTGTGTATTTTTTGGTAACCCATTCTTAGGAGGTTAGGAGGTTTTACACAGCTAGGAACGAGAGATTTAACGAAGATGTAAATTTTAGCTATTTTTTAAAATAGCTAAAATTACAGTTACTTTCATTGCATTCTATCTTATGGAATGTTATTATGAAACAGTGCTGCAGATATAAATTCTAAATTTATTCTCCAACAAGAGTCGTGAGTTCGATTTATAATCTAAGATTATCTACGAGATATCTTTAATCAAACAGGTATTCTAACAGTTCTTTAGTACTCTTTAGTTAGTTATCTAAAAACTCACAAGGTTGTCGAGGTTTGAAACAGCTAAACAAAACTAAAATTGTAGAATTTATTCGCCTAATAAATAAAGCAATCTTACTTATTATAATTTAAAAAATTGTGTACTTATCGACCTTTTCACACCTGGTATTCATATATAAACCATACAATAATAATATATATGTGATTACAATAATCATAGCCGCAAGTCCTGATTGGTCTGAGCGAGGCGCACCACCCGGCGGTGAGCAGCGGCGTGGCTTACGCGCAGCCGCCGCCCTCCAGCCGCCACCTCGCCATACACACGCAGCCGCAGCATTCCAATATGCAGGTCGGTTTATTTATTAGTATTCATGTATTTAATATGTATTTCATTTTGTGGGTCCAAGTTGTTTGTTTTCGAGTTCGAGATATTCAATTTTGCAGTTTTAGAGGCGGAACTCAACACCGCACCGCACTACCCCTTTAAGCCACAATGGCCTTTTACATTATATTATTTAATATAAACATTTAATATGAAATTTTTCTTCCAGTCTTCAAAACCCGGCAGTATAACTCAAGGCTATCCAGTGCAGCAAAATAACCCCAATGTGCAGAATAATATGTATCCAAACAGACATCGTTACTGATATAACAAGTATATTAAATATGACAATTCACGATGAGTCGTGAAACGGCTAGTCTAAATATTAGACTAGTCAATGGACTACTGTGTTTTGTTTTTTTTAATCTATTATAGTGATTTTTGTTTAAAAGTGGATCTGTGGTTTTGAAGATTGTGAGTTAAGTGAATTTAATGTTGTTGAAGTGAGTTGAGTTGAAGTTTGTGAAGTTAAGTGAATTTAATGTTATATTGGACACTGCAGTAAAATATAGTCATTAATGACATTTGTAATATTAATTAGACACAATATTAAAACTATACTAACATTTCTAAAATACGATACTGTCCAAGTAAAATAAAAATAATATATTGCAGATGGTCAGGAGAAGTCACTGGATTTTCTCTGCTTTCCATAAACTGTGTTGTATTGTAAGATATTATGTAATTATCACTATTTGCTATTGTTATAAATAAATGCTGTATATAAAATCTAAGACACTTAACGTTAACCAAATTGTATTATATGAAATATTGTAGTTTTTATTATATAATAAGATGTACTGCACATATTTAACCTTCCATGGTTATTAATATATTTAAGCATCATAATCGTATAATGTAAATCGTCATATTATCTTTAAGAATATAAAATGCTTTTACTTTTTATTATTGTAACACAATGCTTGATTAATTTAAAATAAAAATCGGTCAAGTGCGAGTGGTAGTCGCGCATCTATTTCATAATTATCTAATCATCGCTAACGAAATATATATAATTATTAATATTAGTATTTGTTGTTACAGCAGCAACATAAATTCATAATTTGTGAAAATTTCAGCTTTCTAACTATCACGTTTATGAGACGCAGCCTGGTGACAGACAGACAGACAGACAGCGGAGGCTGTTACTAAACAGGGTCCCGTTTTTTTCCTTTTGGGCATGGTACCCTAAAAATGTTGTTGTTGTGATGTTTCTTTTTCTTAACTTTAACAAAAATGTATTAAATATAATTTATTAAATAAATTTATATATTTATTAAATAAAATGTATTAAATAAATTTACTAATCCTGTAAAAAAATTAATATTATTACTAAAAGAAACTAGAAATATTTTATGTCATTATTTCAGGGCTTATTTATAATTTTAAGAAAGGGAATTTTTAATTTTTTCCAAACTGTCAGTTGTGACAAGTGCCTTTGAAAAAGTTGTCTTGTCAAATAGGTATTTTCGATACAAAGTAGAGGGCACTCTATCCTCTCCCCGCCTCGTCCGTGCAGGCGTCCCCAGGGTTCTACCCTTTCTCCGATCTTGTACGCACTGTACACCAGCGACATGCCTCGTACAAAATTAGTCCACCTGGCGATGTACGCCGACGACACCGCCCTACACACTACTTCTCGCTATTCTCGCCTGTTGACTGAAAGACTCCAGACTGCGGCCGACGCCCTCGGCGATTGGTACCATTTATGGAGGATCGAAGTTATTTCGGATAAGAGTGAAGCGATCCTGTTTCCTCGTGTCAAACACGAAACGGCCTCCACCGTCTACATGTTAAACCGACTTATTCCCTGGAAACCACAGGCAAAATATCTAGGAGTAATCCTAGATTCGAGACTGTCTTTTAGCTCACACGTCAAGAACCAAGTCAAGAGCAAGAAACAAAGCTCTCTTTATTCGCAGTAGGCTTTATCCTCTTATCTGCAAGCAGAGTAAATTGTTACTTAGACATAAGCTGACGCTATACATAACTTGTGTAAGACCTGTCCTTACTTATGTTAGTGTTGTGTTCGCACACACTAAGCTGAATGCCCTTCAAATTGTTCCGAATAATTTCTTGCGAATCGCGTCAGGTTGCCCCCGTTCGCAATGTCGACCTTCATAGAGACTTCGAACTGCAATCGATTCAAGAGTAATGCAAAGGCCTATCCAGGCGCTACTTCGAGCGTGCAGCTACCTTATCGTACAGGCGTGTGACTACACCCCGTACGCTAAAACTCAGCTCAGACGCCCGCGTAGCGTTCTATTAAACCCAGATGTTCCCATTACAGTTGCTAATGCTCCATATGTAGGTAAAACAAAACACATACACGACACTCACACCGCCGTCGACGGAAACGACGACGAAGTCCAGCATATTTGACGGCCCGACCACGCGTTGGCGTGGCTGGGCCCAGCGGTTAGGGACTGCTAGGTCCCTGCAGATTAGTCTAAGTTTCTCCAGCTGCCTCTTCAGGTCGCGGCTGGTTTGCTAAGAATAGGGAACATCCCCCAGCCCTCTCGTCGGCCGCAAGCCGAGTCTCGAGTCCCGCAGGGGACGCCCTTGCCGCCGACGTTTCCTCTCAAGCAGACACGATAGTGCTTGCTACTTCTCAGGGACAGAGTACCCTCTTCCCTCCCCAACCGGTGTCGCTGACAAGGCCAAAATAGGGCTAACAGCATTAAATTCACAAAAAAAATAATTAAAAAGTTGTATTTACTAAAAAAAAGACATTTTTTTGGCTTACATATATTTTTTGTAATCAAAGGTAATTGTAGTAGAATAGTGTTATGCTAAAATAGTATTTTTTTTAAATTGTCATATTATATTAAATAGATTTAGTAAACTTGATTTTATTACTAATTTTAGTTGTTCTATATCATATTTTTAATGATAAAATATAATATACAATGTATAAAGTTAATGGCTGATTGGTTTTATTGACTTTTATTAAATGTTTATTTCTGGTATCATTATAAACGTTGCTTATAATGTTTTAGGGTCAAATACGAAAAATACTAATAACATGCAATGTAATTAATCCGGGAAAATCGGAGTAAGGAGTGTCTTAACATAAAGTTCCCTCTGTATTGTCTGCTCGTGGGATAAAACGTAAATCAAAATTGGTAACAAGTTTAAGGTAGAATATAATATTAATAATACTATTAATAATTTGGACGATTTTAAAAATAATGAAAATTATAAAATTAAGTATGAAATTATTAATATAAAATACACATATTTTAATAAATAGATTTCAGTTTTAAGAATATCTTTGTACGTGTATAATTATTTCATAATCAGTTTAAAGTACAATGTATAAATAAAAATATTCAAAAATCCCCTATGAAATATTTCAAAGATAAATGGAAAAGAGCTGATACTCTTCAGATTGCTACCGGTACCGATTTTTTAACAAATATAGCTAAGAACCACTGCAAGGAACTGGCTTTGGAATGAAAGTGCATTGAAATTAGTTCATCTATTTCAGAGTTATGAGACAGACACACACAGACATTACCGCCAAACATAAAACACTACGTTTCGAATACTGCAATAGGCCATAGTTACAGGCAAATTTACCGGTGATGGTGAAATATATGAGATTAAATTATTAAAGAGACGTACACAGAACGTAACAAACTTAAATTTCACCTCCGCATCCATACGTGGCACTCCACTAGTGTGCTGTTTTGTAGGCATTTCATTTCATGTGCCACACAACTGTAAAATGGCCTACCGGCGACAGTGTTTCCGGATCGATGCGACGTGGACACTTTCAAAAAGCGCGTCTGTCTACACCTTAAAGGCTAGTGGGTGAGTTACCGTGCGTGATCTGATGTAAGGTATTAATTACACAGATGAATCCTCGTATGGCTTGTGTTTCTAAGAAAAAGTACAAATTTTCGACGAGCGATCGTAAAATTTTTGACCGAACGCCTTGCTTTGATATATTATCTATATATATAGCGAATATGTTGCTCATATTCGGAAGAAAATTCGCTATACATTTGAAATAATAAGTTATTAAGTTATCATATAATAGGATTAAAGTGGACAACAAGTAGAACCAGAGCGGATTACTAGTTACTTATTAAATCTAGCAAACTTCAACCCTGTGGGTGGGGTTAAAGGTGCACGGCAGTTGACCTGCAAGTAGGTCGCGATCGATGCACCACTGCATCTTACCGGCCTAGAACGTTCTAACTAATTAAACATTCGCTATCGTTCCACACAAATCTTATTATGTTTTTCTTTTTATAGGTACTTCTTGTGGTAGTGCTTATCGATTAGTTGCACAATTTCTGTTATACAGTAAAAGTTAACAGTGTTATTATTTTGATTTTATATTTAACTTTATAAGCTATTAAATGTATAGGTCATTTTTTCTTAAAGACAATGTATTTATTTACATCTGAGAAAGTACTCGAAATAGTACTTTTTTAAGTATAATCAGAGTAATATTTGCAAATAACATATCTGATAATAATCTATACGATAAAGTATATCTAATTTTTCTTATTTTATTTTTATTTAACTATAATATATTAATTTATTCAAAAAACTAATTTTAAAGTAATAAGTAATCTTTAAAATATTATATTAAAAACAATAGCCTAATAATTTCAGAAACTTAGCACGTTTCAGTGGTTTTAAAATTTAAACTTTGAATGAAAGTACATCCTAACTATTTACTGACCTTACCTAACGTTATTTATGCGCAACCTCTCGCTATTCTTATTCATTCAGTAGATTTTATTAACTACACTTTTTATTAACTAACTTGGATTTATTTCGAGAAAGGCATTGGATTATCTTTATACTAGGCTCTTTTTGCCTACACTTATATATAATATATATATATATATATATATATATAATATATATATATATATATATATATATATATATATATAATATATATATATATATATATATATATATATATATATATATATATATATATATATATATATATATAAAAGGCAATAACGCGGTCAATTTTAAAGATTAATATAACGATTTTGAAGGAGGATGTGCTAACTTGAGAATTTTTTTATCTATTTCTAAACTAGTTTGTCCTTTGCCTATATTACAGATAGAGGGCTTGAGCTGTAATTAAGAATTGTACATAAAATTATTTATAATCTTATGTCAGGTTGAACTTATATTTAATAACCAATATAGAAGAACCTTACTTTCTTCAATATACAATAGCTTGAAATGTCTCATTCGTGAGAAGGGAAAGGAAATCCTTTTACTTGTAGAAAAGTCATAAGGTTAGATTGTCTCAACATTTGTGATATATGTGATTTCCTATAGTATCTACAATCAAAAAATTAACTGACTTCGCAACAAATAATTGTAAGCTGAAAATTAAATTATACAAGTCCTCCGATTTTGATAATTGTTACCTGACTACTGCTACTACGTACTGTTACCTGTTGAAATATAACATATTTAAAATTAAATAAGATCTCTCGATATGTGTGTAACAATTTTTGAATTATAAACAAACTCCTTATTATAAGCCTCCTTATTATAATATTTACAATGTTTTTTTTTATAGTTGTTTATGTATATGTATGTGCTTTATTGAAACTTGACATTCACACTCACTTGACCGTAGATGCGAGCCCACTGCGACCGCCACACAATCTGTATCTATGCATATGCATACATAACTTCACGCTTTATCCCTAGCGAGGTAGTCAGAGAGAACGTAGCGCCAAACGCTGCGGTGAATCTATGGAATATAAATATTACTTCAAGAAAAATGTAATCATAATAACATGTAATCCAATTTAGTTAAAACAGCTACATACATCACAGCTCTGTCGCTATGGTCTCGACACTATTAACTTTGTTAGATTAGACTTATCAGCTAATTAAAAAAATATTCCTACTTTTAAGTATCTTAAACAATTCAGTATCTTAAACATTTCAAAAATAGCATCTTCAGATTTACTTTCAAGTAATAAAGCATATTGTTAAACTAGTTTTGGCATCTTAAATCCAAATCTTTGCCAGATCCTTCAAAAGATGTTGGCAACTTCCTAGTGGTGTTATTTAGGAATGTTATTATATTAGTGCATGTCGTATAGTGCAACGTCTTATATAGTGTTAATACAATGCGAATCATTATATTATTGATAAATAATTGAAATTAGTTTCAAAACATTTATTTAGACCGACTAGTCATTGCAGTGGGTAGTACTTAGAGTAGAACTAGGAATACAGGCTTTCTTAATGCTAACCTAGCATAAAGACTTAAAAATTAATATTAGCTTCTTAAACACTACGGGATGCGTTATATTAACGTAATTAGTAGTTGTGTAACGTAATCAGTACACACAGATTTATCTGTGTGTACTGAAAATTTATTATAAATTATTCCTATACCTCCTTACTTTACAAATATATATCTTAAGATTATTTATAGTTTCTAAATTATTTTTTTTAATTTAATATTTTTTAAGAATTTTATATTCTTCATCTATGTTATCTTAATATTATTAATATTTTTATGGCTAATAGTATATATGAAATATTTATCTTAAATACGGTATAGGTCCTTTTTTGAAAAAAAGGCGATATCATCAAATTCATGTTTTATATCAAGGCTTCCCAAATATATACATACTGTGACGCCCTTGGGATTTTCCCATTTTTATACGACGTCCCTTCCTTTTTCCTTTGGGCCAAAAAAAATCGAAATTTCCTAATGGAAATTTTGTTTTTGTAATCAACTCTCGCTTAAATCTTCTCATCGCTTTTTATTTTAAAGCAAAACAAAAGGTACAGTGAACTATATATACACGGGGACTCGATAGTTTAACTAGGATGAACTGCCCAACAGCTCGTCGCCCACGGCGTGACACTAGAATGCGCGCTCGGATGTGCAGACGCGCGACGCGATGTCCTTGGGACACGGCCGCGTCGCCATCCACAGATAGGGATATATTTTCTTATGCATAAATAGATCATGTTAATTTTTTTATAAAATTCTATGTTTTTGTCTATTTAAAATTCGTATTGTCTAAAATATGCATTACCGTGTTTTTTAATTACTATAATATATGTTAAACCTTAATTTTCTCAGAACTAGCAGAAAATAGAGTTACACCACTTTTAAAATATACACCCCATATAACGACAGTAACATAGATATATTATTGAAGTTATTTATGAATAAGGAAAGAAATAATTTTGTTAAACAGAATTCACAATATAAAATAAAATTTTAATCAAACCCATGCAGAAGTTTATTTTAGCTTGTACAAACAAAGTACAATTTTGTTGAGAGTTTGTTTGTGTGAATGAAACAGTTCGTAATTTAAAGTTGCTTTATTTACATATGCTACATTAAATAATATTTTAGTTGTTTGTGTACATTCCCTAACTAGTGAAATTATGTTTTATAATAACAATTACATGTTACACATTTGAAATTTCAAGTTTTAGTTATTTTTAGGTTAACAAGTGCGGCCACTCTTGCACCGAGGGCTCCCAATAGTTTGAAAAATATAACTTATAAAAGCTGATAAACTTAAATTTTCGGTCGTATGCCACTCATTTTGTACGAAATGAACTACACAAATAAGTTAGTAGTGGATTTTTTTCGCGTTAAATAAATAATAATTAAGGCTGTCATGGTGCAGTGGGAAAGCACACGACGGTTGTGGATTCGATTTCCAGTCGAGCAATTATTTCATTTCCCCGCTTTGGAAACAAGACAAAGCGCGGCGTTTAGTTCGCTTCTCAACACGTAATGTGCTTGAATTGGTTGGAAAGTGGGGAACAGAGTGTTTTAGCAGTAGGTTAGTCTGTCCATCCTGCTATATGCGAGAAATAAAGTGAAGCTTTATAATTTATTTTTCGAGTTAAATCTATAAATATCCGATTATAGATAGATTTGTTTGGTACTATAAGTCCTAACGTGTTGCCAAATTTCATAACTCTAGGTCAAAGGGAAGTACCTAGTGGGTATTGATTACGCGGTATACTTAAGGCATAAACGCTCGTATATGTAGATTACGTACACTGAGTTTTTTTCTATGCCCTAAGGACCACAGACCTAGATATCACTGTCTGACAAGAGATAAAGCATGCTACGTATGGGCATTTATATAATTCTTTTAGCATTTGCAACGCACGCAGCGAGAGCCAATTGATAGAAGCAGAAAAGTTGGCTTTTCTATGAAGATATAAGATAAATAATAATTATAAATTCGTTATTTTCATATACCTACTATATTCGCTATTTTCAGTCTTTAAGTATTTATTAGTTCATTATTTCTGATTGTACTGGCTGAACTATAATTGGTCCACATTAGGCGTGCCAGGCTTTAAAATGAATTTTACCTTGACAAGTCACTAGCTATACCAAAAATGAGCTATTAAACAAAAAGGGTAATTCTAAACTGTCTAGCAGTTTCAGAGATATGCATTTTCAAAAAATTCTTCACATTATATTATTAATTTTCATTTTCTTAATTTGCTTTTTCGTAACCATATTTAATGAACAAACTGCTTTTTTAATGTTTTTATACCAAAACCATCACTTGAGAGATGTCCAAGATGTGCCAAGGTGTAATTTTGTATGTATGTAACTACTAATTTAGTAAAAATTCACACGGTTTCTCTATATTTAAAAATTATCTACATTTATTTTGTTAGTAACTTGGCTCAGCGTCTGGAAACTGGCCTGCGTCCAGAAGTCGATGATGTCGAAAAGCATACCAACAGTGTAGAAAATATATATTGCAATAACATGCCATGTTGATATAATATGACAAAATGTGGAGCAGAATTATGTCTGTCTGTTCTGTCTGAGACACGAGATAGCCGTCATACAAGGATCTGCTTTATTTTATATAGTATAAATAAAGGGAAAAATCCAAAAATCTAAATCTATTGGCGTTTCACAGAAATAACCATTACAAACTCATATCAAATTATATTACAATTCATACAAAATGTACGCACATACCAGCAAATTTTAATTTGTTAACTTTTTAAAGTTGTAATTTTGATTTGGAATTACGACATCAGTACAAAACCCTCGATACGTGACTTTCACGCGCATTCGTTATTATATTATATTGGAGACTGTTGCCACTTTACAATACCATATAGCCGTGACGGCTATAATGACGTAATAAACGTCAATTTAATTTTTCATTAAAAATTATTTTAAAAATAATTAAGAGTAAAAATAATTTGAACGTATAGATTAGGTATTTTATATTATATATTAGTTATTTTATTGTATAGGTTTGTTTTAAAAAAAAACAATGTAAAACGGAATTATCGGGAGTGCAAAGATTTCCGTGCAGACTATCGTTGAACAAAAGTTGACATTACTAGACATTCCTGATTAAAGATGGATCTAGTAATATAAAGAATCGAAGATTCATGTCAATCCTAGATCAGAGATTCATTATTAATTTTGGCAATTAGTAAGTAATCTTTAGTAAAGTAATGCTTCTGATAATATGCATACGTACCTTAAATGTGTTCTTTTTTACAAGCAGTTTAATAAAATATTTGGTAGAATCCAGCACACGCCACGGTTTCACCATGACTTGCTAAATTCAGTTTCTTGGCAACATACCGGGATTAAATATGCACCAAAATGTAAGTAAGACTTCCATCCAATCAGCAGCAATAAAAACCGAATCCAATTATAGAACAGCTTTTGCACCAAGATAGAAATATAGAGACATAGTGATAATTCTTATCAATAGTAGTAATTTAATTAACAATTTTTATTTTGGAGAATTTCTTATTCTCAAACATCAATGAGACGTAATCTTAGTATAAATTATATATAATATGTTTAATATAATATTATGTTTAAACCAACTATTTTAAGAAAAGATCAACTCATAATTATTCTTTCTTTTACTATATTGGTTTTATGAAAATTAAACTTGCGACGAGTTATGTATGGCATGTGTCATACATGCTGTGTCTCATGTGCCATACACAACTCTTGTGCCCGAGGATCAGTAGGAGTGGTTGGCGTGGTGGTCATAAAATATCAGAGTAAGCTCTAATAATCTCATAAATGAAAGATTTTTGACTTCACGTTGCCAACGTATGGCTCGCGTCCAGTTGTAATTGTCGAAAATCTTCGTAATATCTTCTATGGATCATATAAAATGGAACGTCGAAAAACGACAGTCGTTTATTTGGGAATTTTTAATCCATATAGTTCCAAGTTGGCTCCCAATCTTTTACCGTGATTTGGGCGCAGTGCAGTTTTTGGTTATTATTTCCGCTGATTCGTTAAAAAACATTGAAATTGTATGTATAAAAATTTAAAAGAGCTTTGTGATAAGTGTATCATATCTATACAAATAATTTATACAAATATTATTGAAAAAAGTATTCTTTTTGGTCATATTTTATTACTATGCCATTATCTAGAGGCCATAATGGCGCAGTGGAACAGGTTCTGACCGTAAACAAAAAGGTTGAATTCGATTCCCACTAGAAGGAATGCATTACTATTATTTCCTCGGTCTGGTAAGACAAAATGCAGTGTTGGGTTCCACCACTCAACACGCAATGAAAAGCGGATAATGCATTTTCTTGACTCTTTTCTGTGCCTACCCCGGATAAAATGACATGTAAATATAATAAATAAAAACAATAGTAGCCTTCTAAGGATTACACAAAAGTTTCTAGTCATTTACAAGATTCATTTTCCCAAGTGAGTTTTTAACAATAAGAGACTTTATAACTTAGTGAAAGCTCTATAGAGATAAATTATCCTATTTCTTGAAGCTCTTCTTTGTCCCCTTTTGTTAGTTCGTTAAATTAAACCTTATGTTATTACAATAAAGGTTCTATGCGTTATCTCATCTGATGTTTAAGGCAATAGTGCGCATGCGTGGAGCTATTGACTTCCTCCTATAATCTGAACGTAGTTCGCAGGACTAAACGCAGGATAGGTATAGCTTACAAGGTCTATGCGTAAAACTTGCTGTCATTGTTGAATGCATCGATATGAAAAATTTGTTTCGATATGGATACAAATTTTAAAATTTTCATACAATGCAATGAAATATACATTTTCTTAATGCATTAAAAATTAAATAATAAATATATACCTTTAATACTCCTAAACAATAGTCTTAAACAAACTTTTTGATTACAATGTAGTCAATTAAGTTTGTTGACCATTTTACCTGTTTAAATTTTTACTTTGAAAATATTAAATTTTAATAAATTTCGCATACCAAAAGAAACACAAAAGTAAGGCTGGATTAAGGTTAGAGAATAAAGTGTATAAAAAATCTGCCTGTTCCGTATTGAAACAAACAATTTTGTGGATATATTAGTTGTTCCATTCAAATGATTCATGAGTTCAATAAGAGCTATTCATTATTTATTATTAAAAGTTGTTTAATTAGTATATTGATTTTTTTTTTTGTAAATATATATATATATATATATATATATATATATATATATATATATATATATATATATATATATATATATATATATATATATATATATATATATTTATTTATTTATTTATTTATAATTTCAAGTGCTTAGTTACGCACTTATCTTCGAGGCAGCCTAATTAGGGTAATGAAAATAGAAAATGAAAAGTCCGCACTATAGTGCGGACTTTTCATTTTCTATTCAATTAACTTAGACAATACTTATTTAAATGTGTCCAAAAATTCAGTTCTTTTAATGTAACAATAAGTGAACATGTCTCAAAAAGCACTCGACAATGTCGTAACAATGTTCTTCTATTTTTTTTGGATGAATTCACTAATAGGTCCGTAGCGACAAAGACAAAACGTACGAGTTTCGTACATACAAAATAATATTTATTAAAATTTGCTATAATTTTCAAGGAAAGTGAAACTTCGCGCAAATATGTAGCTTTATAATAATTTGATGTTATAAGTAATTGTATATCCTAATTGTAAGTAAATATAAAATCGAGCGGTAAGCATAGTCACGACTTATACACTTCAAATGAGACCCTGTTACGTAGTCTTCAAAATCAATTTTCTTAGATAGACGTAAAAACAGAAAACCTTACCTATCTTTGCCTTTCTCGCAAAGAGATGATAGCTTGAAATATATAGGTACATAGGATATATATTTTTATTTATTTTAACATTTACTACGTTTGTACTACTAATATATAGTGTCAATATAAAATGTAATATAATATAATAGATGATCGATAGCATATTTCGGGATATTTGTATTGCACAGGAGCATTTAATTTTACCTCTGTTTCATCCCACGCGCTTTACAAGCGCAGCGCTTTGTTTACTTCATCATATTACATATAGAAGTATATCTAATGATATACTAAATATTGATCTATTATTTATAGCAACATGTTAGTTTATATTTTACCTTTCACACTGTGAAAAGACAAATTCATAAATTTGTAGGTTTTATCTATGTTACTTGTTTTGTTTTTTAATATAAATATATACTGCGCAAAAAATTATATTCCAATGTTACAGTACATATTTACAAATTATAATACATAGAAAACGAATTTATAGTAATAGAGAGTCATGAATCACCTAGTGTCAAGATATTCCACTCTCCACTCTCCACTTTCCACCGTAAGACCCAGATTTGAGGAAGATGAAATGAACTTGCTGATTTCCGGGGAGCAGAGCGGAGTTATCAAGGAGTCCGTTTAAGTCACAAGTACGATTGACATAGTAACGAGTCCACACTGAGAAAGGGGAGCTAGAAGGGAGCGAGTAAAAAGGATCTGAAATGAGTCTGCTACGGCAAGGCCTTGCTGACTAGTTTAAAACGTGTTTGAATTTTCCGCTTAGCTCACTCCGTTCCAGCCCGGTTTCCACCGCGAAAGAGTAATGAGCGAGCAATGCTTAGACGGGCCGGACTCCTTTTATGGGACTGAAGCCCGGTATCGGGTCAACGTCTTCTTAGTGTTAGGATGATTTAAATGAAATACCTTCTTGAGCAATTTTGTATATTCGAAGTCAACGTAAGAAACATTACAGGTTATTATAGATACTTTGTTGTCATTGAGTATATATATATATATATATATATATATATATATATATATATATATATATATATATATATATATATATATATATATATATATATATATATATATAGCATAGAGTATACAAAACGTAAAAAGTGAGAGAGTGTTGAGTGGCGAGACTTAATGCCGCACTTAATACTAGAGTAGGGAAATTACAGTTGTTCATTCCCCTGAATAGGAATCGAATCCACAGTCCTTGCGTTAATATTCAGACAATTTAATAGAAAATATTTACCTTGGTAGAAAGAAAATGTTTCAACATTCTTATTTTTATTTTGCAAGCAAGAATTCTCGAGCTCCTGGGAAATTGAGAATAATAAACTTTCGAACTCGGCTTCATAAATGTAAGATTTTTATATAGTAAATAAGTATTTAAAGCTACTACTGTTAAAACAAAAATTGAAAGGTATATAAATTAAACAGCCAGTGACATTGAAAAAACACATAAGTGTTTTTTACATTCAAGGTCATGTAGTAGCTTAGCTAGTATATCTTTTAATTTTATTACCACATTAAACATATTTCATATATCTAAATAACGTAAACGTGACTTATAGGCGAATGTTCTCGGTTGTTCCACAGGGCTTGATGAGAATGTCTGTGTGTCTTAGTGGTCAGAGCGCTTTGACGGTTTCCATGAGGCGTGGGCTTAAATCCCGCTGCGTTTAAATTTTTATACGGATTCTGAAAATTATTTGTATGAAATAAATTCTTTAAATTTGAAAATTAATGGAAATTTTATATATTTTACATTTATACAGTACCGATAGTGATACTGACCGACGCTGCAACTTTTTTGTGCTTTTATAATATCTTCTCTCATAATAGCTTAGCTTTGCTAGTTACTTGAGTAAAAAATCTAAAAAATATTTTTAATATTTAAGACGTAAAAGAATCGTGACCTCAAATGTAGGGTACATACATAGGGGGTGCATTTTGTCACCTAATCATAATGATGTCTGAGCAACGAATTATAGCTATTAGTTTACCACCCCGCATCGCACTGCCAAGGTCACATCGATCGCGGACAGAGACAGAAATATCGACACAGTCTTTCTCTTTCCAACAGAAAAGCGAATTTCCGCCAGACTGTTAGTAAACAGAACAAATGTTCATATCAACATTTACGTTTTTATTAATAATAAATAATTAATGAATTGCTTAGTTTTCGATAAATGCGAATTGATTATTAATATAGGTATGGGAACATAAATGATATAGTTATGAATTTGATTCCGATTTAAGGTTTTATTACATTTATCATATATTTAAATATTATTTAGATCGATACATTATAAGATTAAAAAATACAACATTACTTAGGCACAATATATTAATTTTTCTAAGAGAGATAGAGTGGAGAGAGTGGAATGGAGTACAGAGAATTTTGTCACTAGAATAATGTAATCATTTTGTTTTAATTTTCGTCCGTAATCTTGAAGTAGTAGTAGTAGATACGTTCATATATAGTCAATAAATTGTTTAACATAATAAATATCTGAGGTCATTATATGTTTGTAAACGATGGTTGTTGTATGGGTATTCGATTCCCAATCGAGGTAACGAAAGATTTTCATTTTCTTCCTCTGGTGACACAAAGTAGAGAATAGTTCTGTCGCCCAACACGTAACCTCAAGTTGTTAATTTCAGCGGAGAGTAGAGAACGGAGTGACTGTGTGATGGGATTAAATCCCAAACGGACGGTGTGGACGGTATGGTTGTGGTATAGAAACTGACGCACTATTTACATGAAATATTATACAATAAGATGTTTTTATTTATAATTGTACTTAGTTAATAAGCTTATAATATATTTATTTTTTAAGTTTATAATATATTTATTTTTTAATATATATTTTTAAGTGATCTGCATGGGCTGCTTTAAGGATGTACGTAAAGTAGGTAGGATTTGTCTCTATAAATATAAGTTTGCAGCGGTTGCGCCCCCAGCCCGCTCGTCGGTAAGCCGAGGCTCGAGTCCCGCAGGGGAGGCCCTTGCCGCGTTTCCTCCTGACGTTTCCTCTCAAGCAGACACGACAGTGCTTGCTACTTCTCAGGAACAGAGTACCCCTTCCCTCCCCAACCGGTGTCGCTGTCAAGGCCAATAGGACTAACAGCAACAACATTAACCTTACAACCAAAAAAAAGCGGATTTAAAAGGTTTTATTATTTATAGGTTAGTACAATATGTTTATTATAAACTGTAACTATCTTGAACTCTTATATATTGATAATCTAATATGAATCTTATAATTGTTTAGTTATATTCTTAAGAAAGTTATATATTATATTTATGCAATATCGAGTTACGAGTTATTAGATGTTAAAACTTTATTTGTTAAGATTGCTAAACTTTTATTAAAATCGTACTAAACTTACCGATGGTACCGTAATTTGAACAACGGTACAAGATCAGGTCGTTCTATTGAAATTGTCAAAATTATTATAGATTTTCTTTAATTTTTATTACTTGCGTATAATATAACAGGTAACAGGGGAGATAAATGCACCAGATAAATGCACCAAGCCTTCACAAAATTCTTAACATTATTCCTGGGGCTAAAAACATGGCTACACCGATCTCAAAGTTTCACAAAATGAAATAATAGTTAACTTGCTAGTTAACTGTTACTTAAAATGATATTAAAGTTATGACTATGTTATATACATGACTATATTACTTCACCTTGCCATCGAAAACCAACAATAAACTTATACGGCTGTTTGTTAATGAAAAAGCTTATTTTAATTTATAACAAATCAGTAATAAATAATTATGATAGCCGTATTGTTCATATAACGGGGTAACTTTGGAACGAGTAGTCGCCTGCTCGTCGGCCGCAAGCTGAGGCACGATAATGCCTGCCACTTCTCACTCTCGCTCACTACCCCCTCCCCTCCCCAACTGATGTCGCTGTCAAAATCGCCGCAAAATTCTGCACGTAATAGATGATCATTTTAAAAACACTTAAACATTCTGTATACAGCCACGATAACAGCATCTTGTAACTTCTATTACTGAATATCAGTTCAAAGGTAGACGATTTCTTATTTATATAGAGTTATTTTCTACTTCTTTTAAGATCTATTTTACGAAAAGAGAAATTATCGGTACGAAAATGTTGTGATAAAATATTTACATTTTTTTAAATTCTATATTATATATATATATATTTTTTTTATACATTGCAAGGTAGGCTCAGCCTACCGTAATCGTAGGCTTAAGAAACCCAGTGTTAAGACACTCCGTTCCCCGCTTTCCGCCTTTTGTGGCATTGCGTGACGTGGCGGAACTCAACGTCTACTTGTTTTCAGGGCGAAGAAAATTACAAACCGTCGCGCTTACAGGCAGAGGCTGCGCCTCTGTGCCACGACGGTCCTCTATTAATATATATTAATACAATTTATTTTATACAGAGAGAGATAGATAGATAGATATTATTTATTAGGTAGTCATAGACTATATATTTCAGCTTCTTGTTGTATCCCACACATAGCCTAGTGTTAGGACACTCCGTTCCGCGCATTCATGTTTGTTCTATACTCTATCTCTTAATTAGAAAAAAATATATTATAAGTTTAAATATTAACGAAAATATTATTCGTTTAATGTTAAAATAACATAAAATGCTCAATAATTAATTAGCGTTAGTACTTTTCCTTTCACGTTTCTTGGAAAACAAAACTTTGTAAAGTGAAATTGCCTAAAGTCAAGGTCAAATTAAGAATAGTACAACAAAAAAAAGTTGAAAAGATTCCTTAGAAATAAAAAAAATTTAACGACTCTTAATGTTAACTAACTTATAATTATTATTACAGAATAATAATATTTTCAGATAAAATACATAGACTTAATAAAAAACGTACATAGTGACCTAGTGATATCTTGTGTTAAAAAAAAGAATACAAGTGATGCTAACTAATTTAAACATATAGAGAAATATATATATTAACATTTTTCCTTTATAAATTGTTTAAGCTTGACGCAGTCATGTAGCTTCAGAAATTCAATCTGTTGCTTTATAGAGCTAGTCAAATCGGTAGATGGTGGTTGGCGTAGGTTACGTGTTCTGTAAAGAATACGATTACACCTATAGGGTAATGAACCGTCATTACCGTGAATACCGATTCAATTTGCAATTTAAAAAGAAAAAAAATGTATTAAAATAACTGAAAAACTAAAGAACAGTTCATGAATGACATCTTGTTAACATCCTGTTACATATACATTTATTTTACACAAGCAATTATTTGTGATATTCAGAGTATAGGCAACATTAAATAAAATATTCAATTATATAAAAAAAATTGGTAACACACTTTACTGTAGTCCATTCATTATTATTTTGGCTTAAGAACTTCAGATCCATTGTAGAAAAGCATTATAGTGAATGAGCATAAAAATAAAATCATATAATTCCCTTGTTTTATATCCAAAATAAAAGCTTCTATACATTTGGTAGGACAATAGATGGAAGATGGTACGTTATACTCTCACACAAGCTCGGTGCTGCGCCGCCGGCCGGTACTTTGTGGGTGTGCTTCATTCTACATTAGCTAGTCGCGGATTTAGATTGTGTTGTCGATATCGATATATTTACTTTTACAATTCACCAGTTTCATCAAAAATAATATCACATAATTATAAGTAAAATTTTTTTATTACATACACAGACGAAATCATTGGTGTCAACTACAAAATGGAACAAGTGAGCCCTTTTTTATATCGATTAATTATATTAACATCTGTGAAGCTATGTAATATATCATACCTATAGATAACCTTTCGGTTTAGCTATAATTGCGTCAGAGACAGAGTAAAAAAGATAAGAAACGCAGAAACAAAAAATTAAGAAGTATATATTAACTGGCAATAATTAAGGCAGTGCCTTTGGAACTACGTCATGTTATCACAATTATCATATAAATATACAAGTAACTTGTTGTATGTTATTGTTTAAAAAAATATTTGCATTAATTTTGATGCTGATGTGTGTCGATAGAATAAATCAAAAGCTCCACAGCTGGGCAATCACTCGCCCTCACTATCGCCCGCTCCTCCCTTCAGTCACTCTTGCCGGTTGGAGGCGTGCGGACATTTCACTGGTTGCCGTTAGAACGCCATTAAACAAATTCAACTTCCTTGTTTATCCGCACTGCTTTGTATTTGACAAAATTCCTTCATCGCTACCACAAAAGGTAAGAGATTTTTTCTTAAGATAAAAGAGGCACTTAGATAAAATGACTCGAGAATTTTCAAGGACGTTTTATTCACTGTCTGCTCTACATTAGGTACTGTATATGTACATATATGAGTTAAAGCCGGCTTCCTAGTTATCGCAAAATGAATGAGTGTGTTGTGAGCATTCTTCACAATCGATTCTCTTTTAGATAGGTACTTAATAAACGTAGTGTTATTTATAAAGTCACATATGTAAATATACAGATTATATATATGTATATCCGTTTATATATAATTTTTTCATCATGCCCGTTTTCTTAGTCCTATACAATATCGCTTATGTTTATGCTTCAATACTTTGTAACATTTTATGGACCTGAATTACGTTAGCTACAAAAGAAATGATCGTATCAATTCTAGTAGGTATTGCGATTACCATATTGCTTCTGCTTCTACTCTAAAAGTATACGATTATATCGATGAATTCTTATTTTCTGTTTTGGAAATACTATATATATATATATATATATATATATATATATATATATATATATATATATATATATATATATATATATATATATATATATATATATATATATATATATATATATATATATGGTTTTTGTATGATGTATTTCAGTATCTAAACATGCTGTAAAATAAATGTTTGTAAATTTCATAATAAGCTTCTATTTTTACACTCAGTATAAAATAAGGAAAAAAATTAAATAAAAAGTGTTTTACTGAAATTCTTATTGAATTAATATAATGGTATCTTAGGCATCTCCTCAGTCTGGTTAAATAATTTTCATTGATGGATTACGTCGTATCCCCGACACGCCCACCCGCGATCATCGAACCCCGTTGGAATCAGGTCATGTTATCTGTTTACATTTAATTTCTATTTCGCAAAATAATTTAGGACATACATTTTTCTATTAAATGGCGTAATATTTTATAAACGTTCATTATGTATATAAAAAAAGACAAAAAAGTTTCTTTCCTTTTTTTCAAGGACTTTAAGTGTCTCATCAGTAATCAAATATCCTATACTTACGTATGAATATTCTTTTTGCTGATTGAATGTGTGTGATTCAAAAATATTTACAATTCAATTGAACGTAATCAACATTTGTGATATTTCATCAATTGGGTTGCGTAGTTACGCAAGTAACAAACTATATTTCATAGTGGTACTAACACTGCATTATAGAACAACAGTTATTTAATATTATACTATTTTTTTTTCACGAACTTTTCTCATTGAGTTAAGCAGTAAGAATGCAGTAACAGTTATTTATGTAAGATCTGTTATCAATACCCTCACAGCCCTCTCGGATCATGCTTGTACATGCTTGTACAATGTACATGACCTTCCTTTCGTATTATATCCACTGTTCTTTCGAAGGTCATCTGAGATGTCATTAATCATTTGTTACTCCTCCCTTGTATTATATATGTGTTTTAATATGTATATGTATATATATATATATATATATATATATATATATATATATATATATATATATATATATATATATATATATATATATATATATATATATATTGATTTTATATATGTTTTACAATGAATAATTTTTCCCTTAAAGCGTATAAATCATTTCCGCACGCTCTTCTTCTTATAATATTGAAACGCAATCAAATAAAAATTCTTAGTGTCCGGTAAATTTTTATATAATATAAAGTGTAACTTAGGATCAGAAAGATACAAAAATCCTTAACGAAATCCATTGACAGGGGTATTTGATTGCGTCATAGGCTAGAGCTAAAAAGTACAGGTTAAATCGTTCCTGAACTCAAAAAGCTCAAAGTATTCAATTTTTAATTTGGAAATGGTTAGCAAAAATATTTTTGGCGTTTCAACGTTTACTTAAACGTGCCAAGTAGTTATATTCAAGTGCCAAACAACACACTAAAAAATGTGTTACTGTGATTCAAAACTGAACATTGGTCTTTGAAATAATGTAAATAAATTCCTACATTGTTATAAATGTTATGCTTGAATAATTTAATTACGAGAGCTCTCATGTTTTACGTAGCGCTTGCATGCTCCCACGTAAAACAGCGCCCAGTACTATAGCGAACAAAGAAAAATATGCTAGGGCACGTTATTCATTATTTTAATAGCAAAATGTATGTTAAACTAAATTCGTTTCAAATTAAACCGTTTGTAATGACTTTACGTTAATAAATATTAAGTAGATGCCGAAATAGATGTTTGTTAATCTGCTTCTATAGATATACGACTAAGTTCATATTTTAAAGGTTAGAGTTACTTTTAGAATCCTATGAATAAATTTAATTTTTTCTATATGACAATATTACTGATAGTACAGTATACAATAATTACTTAATGAACTTCATATAATTTAGTAATATGTTTTTTTTGACTGTTTGCTGTATTTTAGTTGTCCAGTATAATTTATAAATTTATTTTGTTAAAATATTTATAAAAAAAAACATGTCAAATTGTAGTAAATAAATGAATTAATAATGTACGGAATGTCTACGAATTCCATAGTAAAGGTGGAAAATTTATTTGTAATAAGAAAAATATATAAAAATGACGAAGGTTAATTGAATGGATATATCATTATTGAACGCTACGTGCTACGCTAGTGCTACGTCAAATCTGTATTCTTTTATTTAATTTAAATTGACACTAAAAGAATATGTGATGGATGATAATAATTAAATTATTTTATTTTCCTTATCTGTTGAAGTTGAGACGAAACACTGTGATGAGAGGGGGACTTAGGATGTATTGGTTTCCTCTACCAAATGCGGGAAGAATTGTGATTTTTTTTTACAAAACACGACAAAATATACATTTTTTTAGCTCGACATTGTAAAGGGAGTGTTGAAACACTCTGTTCACCACTTTCAGTCGAGATGGATATGTTTTTATTTTTATTTAAAAAAAATAAATTGACCTAGTCCTAGACCAGCTAAGCAAATACTATTTTCTTTATTCTTAAGGATATAATCGATTCTTTGATTATATATTATATATGTTCTTTTTTTAATTATATATTAACAGTCTGAAGCCCAACAATGTGTTTTTATTCTTATTGAATTATTATTAAATAATATTACTTGAAACCCCAGGAACGTTATTTTAAAATCAAGATAATTAATCCCGCATATAAGCTAACCTTTGGGGAAATTAAAATAATTAGTTTCCCAAAGGGAGATCGAACCCATAACCAAACTTGCTGTCAGACGCTGTTCCACTGCGCCACAATAGCTTATTTTTCTATTATCAAAAAAAATTACAGCTACTTGTAACCTAGATTTGTCTGCGGTATTCTTTAATGCCATTAATAGATTAAGCCTAACAAGTTAGAGTTTAAGTAACTTGTAGCCTCATATTGAGAATACATTGCAAATGAGATTTATTTCTTGATAGAAAAAAGTACACTTTATGAAATCTTAGAGCAAGAATGACATGACAGAATTCGTATTTTTTTAAATCCATCGTCTTGGAAAATGTTATACGTTATAAATATATACGATATATTAAAGTGAACACTATAACTGCACGTCATCATGATCAACAGCATTATCGGCAACCAGTTCTCGTCCACTTCTGGACATTTTCCTGGCCTCTAATAGCACGCTACTAAATAAATATATTGTTTTAGTTAAATGAACCTCTAACTTATATTCACACATCTCCTTCATTTGGAATTGGCAGAACTAGCCTAATGTTAAAACTTCGTACTCTATTTTCTGACTATTTAAGAGATATTGCGATTAGTATAAGAATGCAAGCCATCATTGCTGTAGGTCAGTGTCTAACTGTAAACGCGATCATTGTGGGTTCGACTCCTTCTCAGAATAGATTACTGTCATTTCGAGTCTCTGAGATCCGTCGCTCATCAAGCATTGTCTCGGTTTTAGCTGAAAAGCAGCGAACGACGTTTGTCTCTACTAGATACTCTTTGTATACACTGCTATATGGATCCTACAACGTATAGTTGTAAGTGTATTTCCAAAATACAACAGTAATCAATAACTTTAGCTTGTATAGAAAGGACAAATTTAAGATACTAATCAGTATGTTATTTACAATATTATATTTTTGTTACAGATCCAGCAGGAAGATCCTTATCCTGAAAAGTGCTTAGTGTTCAGTGTTTCATAAACACATAAAAATGATAGACGATAATTGAAGTTAACCGTAATATTTAAATTCTCATATGCTACAATGTTTACAGAAGAGAAAATAATGATAGCAAATAAACACCAGTGAGCGCTACCGCTCTATAACCTCATCCAAACTATCAATGTTAAATTACAGACTCGTCTCAACGCATTTTTTGAAGCAGCCGTAACTTTGTTCTGGACGTTTAGTATATAAAGACTTTAGTGCGTAACAATATGTGCCGGGATCGAGATATGTCGGTGCAAATGAGCGACATTATGAAATAAACACTTATATAATAAATCGTGTTAACACCTAGTGTAGTGTCTAGTTTTCCGGCAAAACGGCGCGCGAATTTGCCCCACCGTTTCGTTTTGTTTCTTTCAATTTGTTTTACATCAAAGGATAAACAATAGCCCACTTTTATTGGTTTTAATCACCGAGGGTCTCGGCCGGCTTCGGGACCCGGCGTTACACTGGCCAGTCAGAGCCGACACAGCATTTCTAGGATCTTGGAGTCAATCGTAGGCGCTGCGAGATATTGCATTGTAAGTATGCCACAGTTTACATTATGTAATAAAACGCGAGACTCCGGGGCTCCACTTTAGTCAGCCTACATGTAATTGTTTGATGTAATGCTTGACATCGTTTCCTATAACTCATTTGGAACACTGCCAATTATCTAATAAGCAAAGGTGACTCTTGACTAAGAATACACGATGTTTTATTAAAGTGTATCAGTGTCGGATATAATTTAATTTCAGAACCACGTAACGGCAGATCGCTTTCGGAATTTGGGAAATTTAATTTCGAGTTACAATTTAAAATCTGAAGTGAACATGGTTCTATTGGAAATTAATCAGGTACTTGTAAAGACAAAGGCTGTGGGGTTTTCATTATTAGAATTTAACATTACGTAGTTACCTTTTACAGTACATTATATACCAAATAAAGTTTTTTATAACATAAATAGCTTTATATACGCTTCGCTAAGAAAGGAGGTTACTGAAAAGTAGTCTGTTTCTGTAAAAGATGGTGTTCTAGATATTTCAGTAACCTTGCTTAACGTGTAGGACCTTTTGTACAGTATATGAGAACGCTTGAACAAAACATGAAATAGATTGGTTACACTTAGAACTTTTGGCTTTGGAAGTCTTTAAGTACACTTTACAACTCGTATTTACAACTAACTCGTATTAGCGCTACACGACCATACCACATCAGACGATCACACGACATTGCATCATTCGCAAGAGGCTTAGAACAAGCACACTATACTAATTCACAGTATACTAATACTTAGACATGTTAGGGCTACGGGCACGACTCTGAGTGCTCGAGTGAGGGCCGGGTTGTAATATCTGGGCTCACGTGGCGTGCACAGTGCTGTGAGAGCGAGAGGGGAGATATGGCGGCGCCAGAGTGCGAACGAGAGGCACGCAAGCGGCGCGAGCGCCGGGACTCGGGGTGCGCGCACGAGCGCAAAGAGCGAAGGCCACACAGCGAAGAGAGGACACCACCGCCACCACCGCCTCCACCTCTACATGACTATAACAGACTCGAGGTAACTAAATACTTGAAACTTGAAACTACCACAATAATTTAAAGTACTGAATAGTACTTTAAATATATTATAGTATATTTTTTAAAGTTCCACACCCAAAAAGGAAAAAAAGGAACCCTTTTAAGATCATTTCCGTACCTACAACCTACCATCATGAAATTGGATATTTTTTATTACATTACTTCAACAAACCTTGAAACACTATGTTAATCAATCATGTACAACTTTCGAACAGAACTGCGGAAAATTCAGGTATAAAAAAAAATAAATTGCCCTATCAAATTACTGCTAGATATAAAACTTACATCGTAATCTTATTATAGCACTCAATTTTTAAAACCATGCAACAAGAAAATAAACCTGAAAAAGGCATGACTTGTGACCAGTATTATTCTCAAAACTGTAATTGAATATAGATGCTCTATAATTAAATCATTATTAACAAAATATTTATTTTGATTTCAGTCTGAACGTCGAGCTGAACGTTTATCTCGTGCGAGACGACCACAGTACGGTGGCAAGCGACGCAGAGCTCCGGCACGCCTTCCACGACAGCCTAAAGAGAACGACAGGCACACTGATGAGACTAGAAGCGGTACTCCGCCGCATTTTGAGTATGTCGTTAAACAGAAACCTGAAAGTGAGTGTTTGTTGCGAAACCCACCATTTTCTTTCGTTTAACAAATTAAATAAGAAACAAGAAACTGAAATTATGATCGATATAGTCCGAGTCATATTGTGGTGGATACCACAATGGGACTCGAATTTGAGAATTGAGCCCAAAATTAGATGTATCGCTTTAAAAGCTTCTACTATCTCTATATTTCTCACGAAATGGCTTTTACTATATTTCTATGACAAATTCAAGAATTCCCATTTTGCACTTGTAATTTCTACGGCGTCAGTGAGAATTACACATTATTTAATTTATACCTATAAGCGGATTTTAAGTCCTTGACTTGATTTTATCCATATCATGGATAGTTAGATCGGCCAAATCACGTATTCATGTCTTCTACATACCGTAGAATAAATATGTGCAACTTACCTAAATATATATTAGTATAATATACAAAATAGTATTAAAAATTAAATCAAAATAATTAAATAAACTACTAATACTTTTTAAAAATATTATTATACTCGTACTAACGATGTATTACATCATTGCGTTTTATGAGAAATTTTGTCAAATCTAAATAAAATTTAGACATCAAAGCGCCAGCTTGGCTAGCTATTAAGGCTATATAGGCTAACTATTCTCCAATTTCTGTATACAGTATGTGAAGACTCTGAGAGACCTTTCGACGTGGGTAACGCGAGCGTCCGCCATGCAGAGGCAGAGCACGCGAGACGCGATGAGCGGAGTGAACCACCCCGTCGCACCCAAACCAGCCCGGACAGACGCATTGACAAACTTAGCAAGAAGGTAAACTATGTAAAAAAATTACAAAAATATTAAGGAACAAAATTGAAAGTCCAGAAAAGCTTGAAATTATTACTGTAGGTCACCTAATGCAGGAAGGCTCCTGGCAAAGTCATTATTATACTATGATAATATTGACTTGCCATAGGATATAATATAAAGAAAACGAAAATTTTCAAGCGAGACAATGTGTTAAAAAACGAGACTGTTTATCGCTTGAAAAACGTGTAAGTAGAAATTAGCTAGTATCAAGGCGCTTTGTTACACCCTATATACTCATCTTCTATCATTACATCAAGCCACTGATATGAATGAATAAATAATATAATTTCCTCGCCACCGGCTTTAAAACAAGGGGCGACGTTGAGTTCCGCCTCTTAATATCTCGAAAAATCGGTGAAATGTGGAGAACGGAGTGTCTTAACACTAGGCTCCTTCTATCTACCGCAAAATAGACGGAAAACAACACTGTATGCATAGTATATTCTTCTATATATTTAAACAACGATTTTTATACGTTTTCTACAAATATTTCCTTCTTTAGTACCGAAAAACACTTTAAAAATCGATTCAATTAATTTACTTGAGTGTGGGTTGGTTACTAGCCTATGTCGCAATTATATCACTGTCAATATTCGTATTTGATCGATCGTTGAAACGACATTGAAAGGTCATATGAATATACAAATATTTGTGGAGGCTTTTCACGAAGGAATCTTATAAGAAATATTGTAAAAAATATTATAGAAAATTGCACATTATTAAATATAAAACTTTTAGTTAAAGATCACAGAAATTTAAATTAAATTTAAATATTTAATAAATTTTCTGTTAAGCTATGCACAGCTATCGCTAGAAAGTTTTAGCTACCAAGTTAAAGGTTACATATCAACACACTAAATATTCCGTTCTCGATATTTCTTTCGAATACTTTCTAAGATTGATCTGTAATATATAATTTTCTTTTACAAGGTAGTAAAACATGTATAGACGGCTATAAAATTGATTAAACTCATAATATTATATAAAATATTTAGTTCATAAACGTGCTTTAAATTTTATTACGTTAATAATCTCGTGGTAGAATAAGTTCATCGGTAATCCAATGCTCCTAGAGATAACAATTGATCGGCTAGTTGTAGTTGCAAGCTGATTATTCAACTTATATAACATGAGGTTAGTAATTCAATATTTTATCTTACGTAAGTAATATTTTCAAGTTACTGTTTTACATGGAGTTCAACGCAATATATAAATAAAATAATAAATAAAGATATATAGAAAGTAAATCAGTATAAGTATGTTAAAAATATATTTTGTTGTTCTATTTATATATTGTTTTGATGTTCACTGTGAGGCGTCTTTCGAAATTTTTATACGAGTATGTTTTCTTCAAGTACCTTGAACTATTTGTATTAGAAAGTTATTTGCGCTATTCAAGAGATCAATTATTCCTTTTTTAAACACGCTACAAACTGAAAATATATAAATACATGTTCGTATTCGATAACCTTGAATAATAATGTGAATAATACTTAAAAATATGACACGAGCCAATGTTCACAGTAAATTATTAAAGGTTATCTTGTATAGGCCAGGCCATCGTAGCGCAGTGGTACGGCGCGGCGTGGAGTCTGTAAACACGATAGTTGCAACTTCGATCTCCTCTCGGGGGAAATCTAATTTTCTTTACTTCTCTGTGCTGGCAAGACTTTGAGTTCCGCTACTTAATACATAATACATAAAATCCTAAATTTATATATAAGTCTTTCTATTCTCTAATTTCAGATAAACGTGCTTAAGAAAAACATTGCAAAATACGAAAACGACTTCGAAGCTCAAAACGGGCATGCCATCACTCAAGGCGATCGTATGACCGACGTGCAGCTGGTCCGCATGTATGAGACTTTACGACAGATGCAGACCGAAAAACGCTGCATCAAAGCAGATCCTGTTGAGTACGCATTGAAAGTGCAAGCAGCAAAATTACAGAAGGAACGTGATGATAAACTCGATGTGGCACTAAAGAGCGACAAACCTATGACAGAATTGGTACGGGATATAGAAGAGGTATGCCTAATAACCAAGTTTATATATTATTATATGCGTCTTCGTCTTGTGGGAAAGGCAAACAGATTACTTAAATGAGTTTACTTATATCATTCGCAAGCTTACATACTCTGCGGTCGGTGTTGGAGGTTCCAACGAGTGCAATCTGGCCTAGTTGCAAATGCCCCAACTAAATCGCGCAATCACAAACACCCTAACTGAACTAACAATTGTCGATACAAATGAATTATAAGGATATCAAATATAGAGGTTTGATATCCTTATAAAATATTAAAATTATTTTTTTGAAATAAACCTAAGTTACTGGTTGTCGCCCACAATTTCTTTTGCGTGGAATTTATGATTCTTAATATGCTACTTTCGTTTATAATCAGTTTTCATTGCCTTCTGTATGCAATATGAGTTTAGGAAACATTTATTTTAATAGTATATCTAAAGTCTTTCAACATTAACAATTTCGTTCTAAAACAAAACATCATTCATTTGTTATAAAATAAACTCAGTAAATGTAAAATTTCTTAGTGGGTAGAAGGCTGTCGACAAGCGGCCGGCCGAGCTAGCGTTCCGGAACCAAACTGGACACCAGCGCAGTTAGCGGCAGAGAAATCATGTGTGCAAAGAGCACTGCTACGCCTAGAAGCGGCTAGGGGACGGCCTCCTGCTCATTCAGAGGAACGCGGCGCCGCAAGACATTTGTATGAACGATATAGAGCTGTCAAACGAGCTTTGGCCAGTTTTAGACCGGACGCTGTAAGTTTTTACATTTTTTATATCTTTACTCAATTTGTATATTTTTTTTATTATTTGTCACTTTTGTGAACTGATGAATTAATGATATCAATGACTTGGACTATTAAAATTAACGTCTTACTTATTATAAATATATCATTTGCCTTTTTAAGATTATTGGCGGTACCAATGGCGAGCTAGCCACTATTCATGAACACGAGGCCATAGTATTCAACGCGAGCGTAGACAGCTCCAGTGACTCACAAGAGAAACCTTCAGATTCTTCTCAGGTTTGCTATACTTGTATACCTGTACATGTATAATTTGCAATATTTTATTTTCACTTATGGTGATATATTATTCATTATGGATTATGCTATTTGTATATTTGCGAGTTACATGTAGAAACTAAATATTAAACCTTGTCTGGGCAAAGCGGGAGGTTAAAAATATTTTAGATAAAACTTATTCCTTAGTTAGTATCGATGCATATACTTTGCGGATAATGGGTAACTAAATATGTTTACACTCCATAAGATATTCCTGAATATGATATATCTATACTTATATAAATAATATAAATTAATAACTTATGAAGTTAACAAGATTGATGATCAAACTTATGAATTTGGAATTTTTGTTATTTATAAAATAATTTCTTACATTTTCAGGAAACCATAGACACCCCCGTACAGTCACCGCCAACTCGTGAGGGCGTGGAGGAGATGCCATCTTCTACATCGTCTGCCAAATCAGTCACAACCAGCGAAGAAGCTCCTACCAACGAAGGCTTGCATTGCCTGGGGCTTGAAGATCTCGTTAGAGCTCTCACGGAAGCCAAAATGCTTAAATATGTAAGTTTGTATTATATTTATAACTCTAAACACCTTTTCGAAGACTGCCCGTATTGATATCAAGGGGTTAATGTGATTTATTTTTTATTTAATTAATTATTTATTATTTACCACGTTCCTTTACGATCCGTTCGCGGCTTCTCTCGCTTGATCGATGTCCTCGAATTTACTCTAATATAATATGCATGAATTGTACTGATATATATAATTTTTTTCGTTTCAAATCACCTTGTCTATAAATCACATTATATTCATAAAATTCGTTCCCGCGGGAACTCCACTACAAAAAAAATAGCCTAAGTTTTGCTTTCTACCTTCATAAAAATCGATTTAGCTGTTCCAGAGAAAAGCTTGGACAAATGGAAAGACAGACAGACATGCAAAAAAGTTTAAATATTGTTTTATGGTTTAGTAACGTGTAAATAACTATGAGCAGTCGAAAAAACCCAGTTATATTAAAATCACAAACAGACACTCCATTTTTATTTATATGCATACATGCATGGATGTATAGATAATGAGCTACTTTTAGTTATTAATAATATCGTGGGTAAATGAGACCATCGGGACTGTAAATACAAAAGTTAAGGGTTCGATCTCTACTCAAGGGAATGATTAATGGAATTTCCACGCTCTGGTAAGAACACGGTATAGTACGGCGTTGAGTTGTGCCACTTAACGTGACAGCTGGGAAACGAATGTCTCGACACTACTAAGTCTCTCTGCACTGCTGCTGCTCTACCCTCTACTCTACTCTATTTAAAAAGTATATCATAAAACTGAACAAAAATACAATTATTAATGTATACGTATTTCCATTTTGGTAAACAGACATAATAAGCATTACAAAGTAAATAAGTACTACGCATAGATACTATATTGCATACTTACATACGTAAGATTTTTTAATTAATATTAATTTTAAATATCTATGCGGACTAACAATTGGTAAGCTAATCTAAGGATCTTTATAACCAGATCTTACGCCGAAGCATCAAGGAGTACGAGGTGAACTTTGAAAT
Source organism: Dione juno (assembly GCA_037127375.1). Lineage (NCBI taxonomy): Eukaryota > Metazoa > Arthropoda > Insecta > Lepidoptera > Nymphalidae > Dione > Dione juno. The sequence goes on from JAXRJS010000048.1 coordinate 3,376,160, forward strand.
GCAGAACAGCAGGAAGGTCCAAAGAGACGACAAGAAAGGACACGAAGAAGAGTATCAGCGTTACAAGACAATCAAAGCCAGGATAAAACTGCTCAATGCCCTGATAAATAAACAGAAACATACTTAAACCGTATTATAATATCTAAATTCGCTTAACATGCTTCTATAACGTATATCATTTAATATTTAGTATTATTTATGCAAATTTGGATATCGACATGTGGTATGCTATCTTTTGTACGCTTAGATAAATTTTAGGAGCTAATACATGAAGATTTAAAACAAACTGTAAGAGTTTAATTGCAATGAATATTATAATTTACTTAATTTGTAGATTGCAGTATAATATAGAAGAAATGGTTACAAAATATTTTGCAATATGAATATATTGGTGGAGAATTTGCAAGTGTTGCACATAGTATAGTATAAATGAACTTTGTTTGTGCTATGGTACAATGATATTTTTTATTTTATATGGCTTATGCAAAATACAACGAAATCCTGGTTCACCAGTTTAGATTCAATATTAAAATGAATGTGTCTAAGTTTCATTTTATTAATATATTTCCTGATTTCGCTTTGACTATCAGGGGATTGGCGTGGGAGTCTGCGCGCTCGTGGTAGCACTTGTCTAAGCCTTTCCAGAACTCCTTGAGTGATTCCAATTCGAAGTCTTTATGTAGGTCCACGTTGCGAATGTACGTTCGTTCACAGGGGCATTCGGATGACATTCTAAGGAATTTATTTTGAACTCTCTGAAGGAGCTCTATCTTAGTGAATGCAAACACTATACAAGTACTCTCGAATGATTTGCACGAGAGAGAAAGAGAGAGAGAGAGTCTAATCGAGTGTCATACGGCGGAGCTTGAAGAGTGGGCCCTTATGCCAGACCTTGTCGAAGGTTTTGGCTATGTCTAAGAAAATGGCAGCCGTGTCACTGCGGACTAGCCGGTAAACTTGATGTGGGGTGGTCGAAAGCCGAATTGTTCGTTAATGAACAGTTATTTCGTCTCTACTATTTATTCTAATCTTACGAACACGATTCTCCCGTATACTTTCCCTAGGCAGCTAATGAGACTGATAGGTAGTTCACGGCCTTTCTATGTTTTACCAGTAAAGACACGAATTGGAACGGAATATTCTTCAGGACCTAGTTAGAGATATTGTCGGGCCCCGGAGCCTTTTTGAGATTAAGGTCCTTCAGAATGGTTTTGCCCGGTAGCAATAATATTTTTTTAAATGAAATTGCTAATTAATTTTTTACATAAAATTTAAAACAATTCTGTACATATTCTTAAATGAAGATTGCAAATTAAGTTTTCACATTAAATTTATTGTGTATAACTAACATAAACTATATTTATATAAATACGATACGATTACAAGACATGTAATAATAATATCATATTATTTTAATAGACTTTAATTCGAGCGTGGTCGGGGAAACCTATAATGTCATCGATAAGGACTGTCCACTTGATGATGGTAATTATAATGAGCTCTTTTTTACTCCGAGATGCTAGAGTCACTTACTGGCTAAACCGGAAAGGAAAAATTTGTTATATAAAATTTGTCGCCTAACAAAACAAATTTGATGATATCTTCAAATTTATGCTCACGGTTTAGTTACAATAAAATATATTTAATATTTAATTGTACGGAACTTCCTTTCACAAGAAATTAGTTTAGGCTAAAATAAATGATGTTAAATGACCAAAGATTAAACGTGGATTTTTCTATGACAAAAGTACGTATCACAGAAATATCGACAATTAATTACCTATTACTTAATTTGTACTTAAGTTGATTAATTTCAATGTCAATAACAAAAGTAGTTTTCCTGAAGATTATTTATATGAATAGATTAATAAATTTATGTAACTAATACTTAAATTTAAAGCTATTATAAAAATATGACCATCATTTATTACATTTTTAAATGTAAAGTAAACATATTTACACTTTGGAAGACAATGGCTGCACAATTGGTGTGACAATTGGTGTGCTTGTAATACAATATAGAATGTCTGACATAACTGTCCTTTACTTCTTATTAAGAGTAAGTGTACTGTAAAAATACAACATGACAAATTTTAATGCTAGTTTAAATTATGATAAGTCATAACTTTATTTACAAGTTATAAAAATTACATTATAGTCATATTACATGACTATAACAAGTGTACACTGACTCTTAATAGTTAAACTTCATGTATCTGGTATAGAGCATTAGTGTTTAGTAGTACGGCCGGTCTTCAGGTGTAACATCGCCTACGTCTAAGAATTATTGAGACCCAGTCCATGCATCGCGTACCTTCTAAGCTAATAAGACTATGTTATATATAATTTCCTATTTTATTTCACGTTAAATGTTTTTTCGTTGGGTTATATAAATAATATTAATACCCATATTTTTGTTCTCTATAAGAGAAATTAAATTTTAAATATGCCTAGTCATAAGAATTACCTGTGATTTTATAAATTATCGTATCGGATCTTGTGCGACAAGATTTTGTTTTTTATCGATGTTGTAGTATTTTTTTGTATATATATATTTATTTTTTTTAACGCGGCGTTGAGTTCCGCCACTCAACCAGCAGTCTCGAATATTGAATGGAAAGTGAAAAACGGAGCGTAACTTAACACTGAGTTTTCTCTGCCTACCGTGCTTTACGCGGGAAGAAGCGTGACGCTGGAAAAAGAACATATTTATTTTTATTGGTAAACAATCTTTCATGTTTAAACCTGTCTTTGATTTTGACAGTTCTAGAAATAAAAAAAATCTTTTCTTGTTCGTATTAAACAAGAAGCTGTTGTTAGACCTGTTGAGTTTGACTCTGAAGAAATGTGAAAATATATGAGAAATATATGTATAATATTATGATAATAATGGATATAATGAATCAATCACCGTTTTATATGTGTCGAGTTGTTGCCTCACTATAAAGTTGAATTACATATGTTACATTTATGAGAGGATTTACATAGAGTATGATTTGCTCTATTTTGTAGAAATCGATAAAAATAGCTTTATTATAACTTAGAACGGGAATTACTGATGTAAATCCAATTTCAAATTGAACTAATGTCATTGACAAATTACCAATAATAATATGTTTGGCACCGCCCGCCCGCATCACGAATATCTAATACTATGTAAATATATTAAGCTATACAGTTTCGGCTTAGTTCGCTTAGAAATATACTTTCAGTGCATTTTAGAAGAATAACCGTTTATTTTTTTTCACTTTTGAACATGATATGCATAACGTACTTGTAATTTAGTAAGTTAAAGCAAAGCGGGTGGCGGACTTGAACTCAGTCCATATATTAAAGATAAAATAAGAAATAACTTTTTGAAGAATGATTGTTGCATTTCATCAATTGTAATATATTTAAAATGTACCTTAATATATACTGCAGTACCTATAATTAGTTTAAAAAAATCCATATGTAGTGCTCCATCAATTTTATTAATGGATGTTCGAAATAAAACTATACAATTAATTTGTTACCTTTTAATTTCCTTTCCTTACAAGATCTATAATTTTTATTTACTACCAAGTAGAGAAAATTAATGTAAATTTGTATCTAAAAATTACAAAAATCGCCATAAAAGTTGTATATCTTGAAGGATTTATCGAAATCGTTGCATGATACATACAATTTAAAGGAAATTGGAAACCTGAAACTATGTAGGGACGTATATTTTTTACTTTTAGAAAATGTAAAAATATAGAACGTAGCGATATTTCAACCCGTACTCCTGAAAACAACTCTTAGAAAAAATTCCCATGTCCCCTAGTTGAAGAAAATGTATATACTCATAGAGTAACACTGAGTAACAATAAGATATTCTACGATCATATTTAATATGATCATTATTCATATGAGAACAGAAATGAATAATTAGCATTAAAAAAATATAATAATATGAAATATAAATACAATAATTTAAGTAAATACTATTTATAAATAGCAGGCAATATTATGAATGGTTTAAAAATAAATACTATTAAATGAACTACTAAATGTATTAAACAAAAGCTCTACATGAACAAATAAAAATACTCAGCGTTCCGGCGGCGAGGACGGTGTAGACATATTTAAGGTCGCTTTAAGATAGTCCGGGGGTAACATAAATGCTAAACGGCCATAACCATTCATATAAAATGTTTCTTCCCTGAGAGAATCTGCCCGTGCATACTTCTTTGTCACTGCTTTGCGAGACACATGCAGAACGAGATCTACTATTTCTTCACCATTTTCTTCAATGTTCTCCATATTCTTGGGACGACAATCCACTGACGTCAACAGCAACAAAACCACAGTCAAACGCCACATTGTTCAATTGTATTAACATTAAATTGTATTAATATATGTATATTCAATTATCGTAATGTCTTTGTGATTGCGCTCTCTTAGAGTTTCTAAGTTTATCGCTTTTAACGCGATCTATTGAGATGCCTCGGTAATTCCAACCAATGCGAGGATGACATTTATATATAAAATTTACTTTGTGATAGCGATTGGTAGAAATTATATACATATGTTATCAGTTTGTAATTGGAACTACGACGTTGATTTGACCAAACTATCCTTATTGAGGGCAGTGGCGGATTTATGCATTATCAAGGTATAGAATGTTAACTTTAAGCCTACTTTAACTTTACAATCGTTAGAGTGCGACAAACTGGTTGGTTAACTGTAAAATATTGAAGTCTGCTATTGCTGTGCTATGCTATTCGGCCAAAGTACCTACAAATAAAAAGTATTAAGGAGAATCAATGCTAAATATCGCATACTTCTAGCTTTCTAATGTATATCTATTTTTTTATGTAGCAAAAAAACGAAGCGTACGTTTGCCGCCCAAAAATCTGCCATTCTCCGTTCAAGCCTATTTAGGGTCATAGAACAAATATCAACGGGGAAACGGAACGTAAATGCAGCAACTGGAGGCGCTCACTATTCTTTGTTGGAAACTCCCTACTGCAAGGCACACTAATCGGGTTTCATCTCGGGGCTAGCTCACGAACGGCGACGCGGTGCACCGTCCGTTCGCCGTAAGGACAAGTATGGCTCACGGTACGCTAGTCGCTAGCTTACGTATCCTCGCCCCCATGCCGCGCCCCGCACCACAGCATGCGGAACGTACTATAGGAATGTTGATATTTATATAAGATATATTTTTCTCGATATGTCGATACCTTTAAAAATATCAATATCGGAATTCGATATATAGAAAGAAAACATCGATATTTTGATGTAATACTAAAAAATAGTTCATATTTCTATGCATGAAAGGGGTATATCTGTACAAAATTATAATTATAATTAATTTTGTTTCAGATATTAAGTAAATAAATAATAAAGAGATGGAGAAAAAGCGTAATGTAGTTTCAATAAAGTACAATACATGTTGTTTCCTATATTTTATTGATTAAATAATTTACAAATAAGGTTATTAAAGAAATATGACCTATAGACATATATCGGGATGTTAAAGTGCACTACACTCCGTGTTCAGATACACTTGTTCACCTTATGCCACCTAGCTATAAGCGTGGCGACGCCTCGCCGTAGCCCTAACGGCTCGCCGTTCGCTGGTTGACGGCGAATTGATACGTTTACGATCCGTTTCCAAGTTGATATGTGTGCTATGACCTTACCCTGCTACTAAACGTGCCTTTGATTGGGGAAAGTGAGTCCAGAACGGGTCAGGTCAATTTAGACGTTAGTTTAAATGTAAAATGATAAATCATGTGCATAACACTGCATCATGATTTTTTGCATTATTGAATGGGTTTTGTCGTTCGAATGGTTCGAATGAATGTTTTTTCCCAATAAGTTGATAAAAGAATATTAAGCATCCGGTTTAGGTTTGAGACAGACCTAAAAAAACAACAATATCAAAAACTATGAACACCAACAGAAGACTGGATATTGTGAGCAAATATGTGACTACCGTTACAGGTGTTAAAATGGTTTCTAATCGTTAAGGCTGATACAAAAGACTTCGATACTTCTAAAATCAAAGCTGTTATTTTAATGTCTAATGTTCAAGTTGATAAATCTGAATATTATTATCAAATTTTTCCATAAGGCTTTTTATTTTTTATAATTATTTGCATTTTAAAAGGAGATATTTTTTATAGTAATTTGGAATTTATTAATGTCCTATAAGTTGTAGTAACTACAAAACGCTCTCAACGTCAGGCAGGGGGAACCGCGGGAACCTAGTGTTAAGACACTCCGTTCCCCGCTTTCCACCTTTCGAGGCACTGATTTATTTGGCTTGCAAAATGCGTTATCAAAGTTACTGTAACGAAAATCTAGTTGTTATACACATCGTTCATCCTTCCTATATATTGTGTATTGGATGGTAGAGTCTAGCGGCGAGTTTTGCCTTTGAGGAAATGAAATCGATCAACATCAACGAGTTTGAATCAAATCAACTCAGCTATCACGCGCAAATCACAGTACCTACCTACCTTATAACGTCAAACACTTACTAATTGAGCCATAATGATGTCATTTATTAATTATTTCTATAGTTATATTTGTTTAGTTTTTGTTGTGAACAAATTTATTGTTAAGTTGCGTTTTGCATATCTGTTTTTCAAGAGAATTTCTGCTTACATTGATAACCCTGATGTATGGTCGGAGACATAACGCTAGGGGTCAGTTCGACCCACTATACAGTCACAGTAATTCACCATTTGTAGCCCTATTCTGTAAGAACACGTAATACATATATTAAGTTTACAATTTCTCTTTTTAAAGTAGGTTTTCGAAATTGAAAATATGTTACTTTGTTCCACTAGGACTTATTACTAGGATTTTTAACATAAATAGCCGATATATGGGAATAAAGCAATTTCATCTTTAATTTGGTGTCTTACGAAAATAGTATGTATACCTGTTTCTCTGTCCTTTTAATCGGCTATGCCGTGCTTGCTTTGTTTTAAATACAATTTAACCAAGTAACTAAATAGCTTAATAATAAGTGAATGAAAATAAATTATAATCATTGTCCTAGCTAGTATTGCTGTATTATATGTATGTATATGTATATGTATGTATATGTATGTATATGTATGTGTATATGTATGTATTGTATGTATAGCTGTATTTTATATGAGCAAAATATAATATAGTCTTCCTTTGACAACGATTATATTTACGATATATATCAGATATACCATATGCATAACTGCTTTAGTTATACATATATAAATGTAATATCTATCTTAAAAGTCAAATACATTAAACATTTAGTTAAATTTTCTCATATTCGTAAAAATCAAGTTATTGATCAAGTAACACCAATGTTAAAGAAATTTAACGCAGAGAAATATCGATCGTTTTAAGAATATTGACATTTTATGTATCAACGGCGTGTTATTATCATATATAACGACTTAGACCATGTAGAGCTTCAGTTGACACTCGACTTCAGGATACAACAGACGTGATTTCTGACAAATAGTAAAAATACAACAAAATGATTTGGAAATCAATTATTATCGCTTTCTTTGCAGTTGGTAAGTATGTTTTTTTTTTATTTAATTTATAACTAGTGACCTACCTGCGTCTTCGCCCGCTTGAAGTACACTAACATTTATTTAGTAAGCTGATTTGCGTCCGTTTTGATATTTTTTGACATCGAACATCATCGATGTTCTGGGATTCATTTACTTATACTATTCATATAGTGTACAAATAAAACTTCCTTTGATGATTTCAAAGGGAAAGGGAATTTTAATATAAAGAGCAGTCAGTGAGGGTCCTTAGTTTAACTTGTTCCGGACATTATCCCGGACAAACAGAACGATGGACACACAAAAATGTTAAAATCGTTTGTTTGTGTTTTACTATCGTGTTAAAAACATCGTTATTTTTAAACCACAAACAGACATTGCAATTTTATTTATATACATAGCTTATGTTTCTACAAGAACAACCGTCAGTATAGTAATTTAAAAAAATAACTTTGTTACATATATAAAAGCACTACAGAAATGACTAAGTAATTACTAAAGTAGTTATTATTTATTGATGTAATACAATAAGGCATAGTAATTCTTAATCTATTAATCATACGGTTTAGCAAGTTCATAGACATATGACATTAAGTTCATAGACATAGACATTTTTAATATATGGTATTATTTTTGCACAATAAAAAGTTTTTTATCATTGATTGATTAAACTTACAAACATAGTGATACATCCCGACAAAAGCACAATAAATATACAAATGTTGACTAAACTTAAGTGTGCAGGCATATTAAAGTAAAGTAAGCTTTTAAATCGCATAAAAAACTAAATATCTGTCAGTAAATGAATAGTAACTACATAGCATTCCCCAAATTCGTCGGTTGCCCATCACATTGCTGGGCGAGGAGCTCAAGCAGTGCCTGGACCTTTCAGGAGCTGTTTTAAAATACTATTTAACACTCGCCTCCACTTCGTAACGATGTTATAAATAATTATATGTAAAATGTCTTAATATAGGAGAGTAGATTGATGTATCACTTGCTTCTTTCTTATTAATATGTCATTATCAACATATATATATATATATATATATATATATATATATATATATATATATATATATATATATATATATATAAATCTTGTTTATTTTCTTTCTTATATATACATAGATAGATACATCAAGCTAATTCTCAATTCTCAAGAACCTTGTATACTAGTATCAGCGCCCAACACTTGACAAGTGTGAATTATTTAATATTATTATAGCTATAACACTTTGCCACGTCCGAATCCACTTAATAAATTGGTATTACGGCTCCATCTTAGTTTGTTCGGTGCATGATCCAGTCCCCTCTTCCTGTGCAAGACACCAGGCGATTTACCAATTTACCTCGTCGAAACACTTAATACTCCAAATGGGTTAAACAGGCAATTTCACAATTGTTTCGTAGACCCTTTCTATACTTAACTTTGAAATGTTTTTATATAAGTATCTATAATTATTTGATATTAACTTCGCATGAAGTTAGAAGTAATTCTTATCTATAGATAGGTACTTCTTTTTGCGTTTTTACTAATATTCTAAAACTTAACGAGATTTATATAACTAAATAAACAACAAAAACGCCTTAATTAAGCATTTAGCAAATGATATTAGTTACATAAACTAACAAATAATAATTATTGTCTACACAAACGATTGTTTGTTTAAGATAATCATTATAAAGGTTAAAAGGTTGTTATTGTCTTATGTTTAATAAGATAAACATTTTGTTGCCACTAAAACTTTCTGATAAATCCGTGCCGATATATCCAATAGATATTATTTAGCCTTTGAACCAATAAATATGCACTTATTATGTAAACTATGCTTATTATGCACACACACACACACACATTTAATACTTTAACGCTTATGCCTTGTAATAATAGGCCAATATAAAATTAAAAATATACATTGTAACAAGCGTTTTCGTATTAAACATAGAACATTGCTTCATGGTTTTTCCCGCCTATCCAGCAGTAGACACAAAGAAGATTGAGTTCCACCACTCAACTCGCAATGCCTCGAAAGGCGGAAAGCGGGGAACGGAGTGTCTTAACACTAGGTTCTGTCTACTCTAACCTACCCTGCCATGTGCGGGATACAGAGTGAAGTTACCTTCCCTCCTAAGACATTCCATTCCCCAATATCTGTCCAATTATGAGACATTGTTTGCTGAGTGACGGAAGTCCACGCCAACGACAGTTGTCTTTAAATTCTTTAAATTCTTTAAATTTTTTATTTTTAAAACGCTTTTACATTGATCTTTGCCCCCCTAGTTAAATGGAAATAACTAAAAGTTATGTATGACACATGGCACATTCCATTTGTACGAGGTAACTCTAGCCGCAAGTAGAATGGATTACATTGGATTTACGTTATATAATATAACATATACATTTCTCGATAAATGGATTATCTAAAATAAAAATTAAATTAGAACCAGTACTCGGGAACTACAGATGGATATTAAAGTAAATACTTAGTAGTATAACTGAAATTCTTCATAGTTCTTCTTAAGTCTTCATCTTTATAATTCTAGTATAGACTAGCAGCAGCTGCAGCAGTCTAGTATAGAGTATAAAGACTTCCACTATCAGTTAAAAATTATTATTATCTATATATTAAACCTTATATCTGTAAAACGTAGGTGTCCTCGCCGAGTACAAGATCAGTGATGAGCAACGTCAACAATTCAAGAATATGCTCAGACAGTCGTGTGAAAAACAAGGTGCAGACGACAAAGTAGATGCTGTGGAAGTAAGTTTAGAATAATGAAAAAAATATATAGAAGTCAATAAAGCTATACGTTTTTTTATCGAACTGCATTGAAATTCTTATACGCTTATTACAATTGGTGTTTATTGTAAGAATTTATATCAATAATAATTTATGGACAAGGAAGTCAGAATTTCTAATGTTGTATACATTTTGCATTAAAAATTATTTTCAGGGCCAAATCAAAAGCTTTTTCGACTGCATCAAGAGCCTGTTTGACGCTGAGACAATTAAGAAGGAAATCGAAGAAGCCAAGCCCAACGGTGCTCTTGATGAAGTATTCAAAAAGTAAATTAAGCATTCGTAATACTTCTGATTGTTCATATTCTAAAATGTAAACACTAATAACAATTGCCTAATAATATGTTTTCATTGAAATAACCTAAAGAATAATTGATATAGTGGCAACATTGCTATTATTTAAGTATATTGTCATAATGTACCATAACAAAAATCATAACGCTGTATAAAAATGTAAGACAGATTTTTAACATCTTATTCTTATAAATAGCATGTTAAGCAAATTTAAATTTAAATGAAACATTTTTAACAAAGGTATTTATAATCAGGTATTGTGCAAAATCACCCCAACTGAAGACCTGCCTGCATAGTCTTACTGCTGCCGTCGCCCCCTGTATAGACTCAAATCTACGGGAGCATATTGGCGCCGTTGATAATGCCACTGACCAATTCATCGATTTCGTATGTTACAAGGACGGCGACAGAATTGCTTGTGAGTAATCATCAAACAAGGTTTTATATATTACTTATAACATTGCTAATTTAATTACTTTTGTAATAGCTTTATTAAATATTAATAAATTTTGGAATCTTATTGAATGCGTACTTTTTAAGCATTAGGTACTAAGGACAATCTACTAGTCAACAAACTAATTAAAGTTATTTAAGTAAAATTTATTACTATTATGACATAATAAATAACATATCTCTTGTTCAGTGTTCATTGCAGAAGGCGGCCCTGAGTGTTTCAAAGAGAAGACTAGCTCTATTAACGAATGCGCCGTTAAAACTAAGCAAAGCGTTGGTGGTTTAGATGAGGCCAAGAAATTGTCCATAGATGTAAGTCTTATTAAATTACTTTTGAGATAAGACATTGTCTGTAGCTGACAATGAGATCATTTCTCAAACAGAACAAAAGTAAAATTTTACTTAAAGAAAATTCGAATAAATGAAACTACGTTAGATAATAGATAGATGTTAGATATAACATTAGCAACTTAATAAACAAAACTGTCACAACAGTATTTGCCAGTGTAAATTTGTGTAATAGTCGTTTGTTATACCTATATTGTATAATTTATTAACATTGCAAGTCAAGGCATCTTTTTTTTCTCGCAGGAACAATGTGCTAAATTCGACGAGCTTTCAGCTTGTGTAGTGAAAGCATTAGAGGAATGTAGCACCCCCACTCCTGGAAACATGGTGGAGTCGCTATTGCGATTTGTGCGCAAAACTGCCCCGTGCAAGGTAAATATAGAATATAAAAATTAAATATTTACCAGGACCCCATCGATTTTTAAATGCCGTCCAAGTCTAAAGATTGAATGGAATAAATCTGAAACGATGTAACTTTATTTTGGTCATTAATATGGTCATCACATTATCACACGCTTAATTTTCCACATTTAATGATATCACGGTCTGGACTCGGAAAATTGTATCTAATAAAAATGGCTAAACGATTTTAATTATAAATAAATTACTGAGTGAAATTTAAAATACAATCAGTGCGTTCACTATGCCTTTTAAAATACCTATGTGATTTATAATTCGAGATTCGGGGTCTATAACAGCCCACCTCCAGAAATTATTAATGTCCAATAACAATTATTGTCAGACAATAATACTATTGACCTGTATAATTGGAACAAACTAAATAAAAAAATTTAAAAATGGTTTAGACTGAAAAACAAGTCATTATTCAAAAATCTGTTTTTTTTAACGTATCCATTTTTTTTTACAGAATAATTAATGAGCGCCAATATAGCGCAAAGTGAAGACTGCAGAGAGAGAATTGTCATTTAGTGCCATTTAAAAATCATGTAATATCATTAAACATATAAAAACTATTATATAAAGTTTTAATAAATACTAGCGACCCTCTCCCGTCTACGCTTAAATAAACTGAATCATGTTCGTCTTGAAATTCTACACTTAAGACATATTGCCATTCTTCGATTTTCTCGGAGTCATATCTTTTGGTCTCTGTATATAATTAAATATCGTATACGCAATGTATATGTTTCTCGCACGAAACATATATGTATAGGTATAAATTAAAATAATTATTTTATGTGCAATATTTTTGTAATAAATATAAATGTTTTATTGAACCTTTTATAAAAGTAAATAAACTAAACAATATCAACCGTTTACATACACTGTCATTATTTTAAAAAAAAAACTTTTTACTGAACATGTACACTCTAGTTTCTATTTTTAACATCGCTAATGCTAAAAATAATATTAATATTACACAAAAAATATTATTTGAATGTTTTAAGCAATGGTCATATTAAGTAGAAAGATAAGTAATTTATTCGAAAAAATCTATAATATAATTTAGCTTCAGTAGCGAGCAAACGACTCAATTTGAATGCGGCTATTTTTATTTTTTTCTAGATAATCAGTACATGTACCAGTAGGTAATCAAAGTAATTTGACTAACCATTTTAATATTCGTCTGATCAATACTCCAAATTGATGAAAGGTCGGTGCGATCTGGTACCTAGGACGTACCGAATTACTTTTTAGCTTGTAGAATATAACCCTTATCATTTGTAGTATAATAAAACCGTTTGACACAAAAAGAATATACCAAAATTAGTAACTAATAAAAGTTTAATAAAAATGAGTTTATTTAATGCCTCACTATTATTTGGTTTATTATATCAATTTGTTGCAATCTAACTCTTCTATACACAATCCTCTCAAAGACTCCACTCGACTCAGAGCTACATAAGCTTGTCCTTCCTCAAACAATTTTGAGCCTATTTTCATAATGAGCTCTGTTCCAATCAAGCCTTTTCATTTGATACGCATATTGAGGTTGTTGTAAAGTAATATTCGCCATTTTATATCGGCGGCCATCTTGGATTTACAATCGTATAGAATGTATTATAATGTATTGTCATCAAGATGAAGAGTGTGTACCAAATTTATCTGTCGACAGGAACGGGGTAAATTTCCAATTACTAAATTTGACCCAAACAATAAATCAACTGGGCAAGCTAAATGAAACCGGTTTAAAAATATTTCTCAACATTTTAAGCAATATTGTTTTTTGAAAATGATTTTCAGCTCTAAAGTCTACCAATAGAGGCATTCTATCAAAAACGACCTGTATACTCCAAATCAAATGATTTGTAATAAATATAGTGACACTGTGGAAATTCATTTTGTTATTTTTTTATATTATAAAATATATATTAAATAATTTCTACCATTTACCAATCTTACTATGTGAGAATGGAATTAAATTACCTTTACTTATGAGTAATCGACGTAATTTAACCGTCTGTATTTTTATTTTTCCTACGGGGCTTGCATTACACATTAGGGTAAAAAATACCTTATAAATTGTTTAATACTTCGAAACTTTTTTGGAAATAGTACCATACCAATACTAGAGCACTTATATTCAGTAGTTATCAGTGATCAAAGTTATTTAATTTTGCCACTTTTTATATAATTTCCAGGACCTGTATGGAATACCGGGGTTAAAAGCATAAATTATGCGGGTCGAAACTGTAAGCTTTTACTGTACAAAAGTTTATTAATTACTGTCCAATAGTTTTGGCGTGATCGGAGAACAAAGAAGCAGACAGATAGACAGAAAGACAGATAGTCAGACTAAAACTCTGCTGATTTTTTTTTTAGCTTCTATTATCGATATATTAACCGACCCAAGTCATAATTTTTTACTTTTGATGTACAGAATTTTTCTTTTCTGTCTTCTTATATTAAATATATCTTGAAGAATTTCTTAAGGAAATATTTAATATATTTCTTTATAAAATACTGGTTATTATCTGCGGCTTCGCCCGCGTATTCGAATGGAGTTAACTCTAGTGTATGAGCACTCATTCTAAATGCTCGAGGTACGCCACGGTGACAGTGAGTTACGTCGATCATGTAAATGACCATTAGCTTCCTCGCTAAATGTGACTACCTAAATTTAACTTTTTTTTCCTTTATTCTAAACAGCAAGTTCCTAAGATTAGCACGTTAAAATATTAATATATGTAATTGTAAACGAGGTTAAATTCTAAAATGAAGATTATTATTTTTGGTGTTCTTTTTAACATATCATCGTCAAACCGACTATAGCACATGATAATAATAATATACTTTATTGTACATCACCAATAAAATATACAAAAACAAAGAAACATACAAAAAAGAAGAATGTACAGCAGGCGACCTTATCGCTATAAGCGATCTCTGCCAGGCAACCTTAAGGTGTCAATTTGAAAATATTCCAAAGCGGCAGGCAGTGTACTTGCATGGTTTTAATATACATACATAAACTCATACCTTAGTAAATACATAAACACATACATAATTAATAAAAAAACATACATAAAACATTATAAGTATGTCCATACAATAATTTAAAGACATTTAGAGAGCTAGATAGTGTGCTTTGAGCAGAGACTTAAAGCGATTAAGACTCTTAGCACGTCTAATATAGGTCGGAAGGGAACAGCTTTGACTGTAAAGGAGTTGGTGAAAAAGGAAGTAGAATGAGATTTTGGGGATACGGTTTTGATTGGATCGGAGAGAACGATCGTGAGCGTTACTTACTCAATCGTTCTTTTAGGTAAGAAGGAGTACAAGAATTGTATAGCACACAGTATAGAAGATGTATAATATGTGTATTCCTACGAAGTCTTATACAAAGCCAAGTGGCTTTGTATAAGACTTTTGCATCGATAGTCAGAAATGTGGTCATATTTGCGGAGACCAAATACAAATCGCGTCGAGTTGCTCAAGCCTATTTAAATATTCATCTCTAATATCTAGATAACAAGTATCAGTATAATCAAGAATTGGTAGTAATAGTTTGCCAGCACAATTTTAGTAGGTATAAGAAAAAAACTTCACAGTCTACGAAGAGAAGCGACGGCTCCAAAAAGCTTCCGACGGAGTTCAATAACCTGCAGCTCTCTCAGCTCTCTCAGGGCCAAGTATTGATCCCAAGTGTTTAACTTTTTGTGCGTAAAGAAATTGTGTACCGTCAAATATCACAGATTGTAAATCAGACATTCTTTTTTTTTTTTTTATTCTCATTTTAAGAGCTGAGTCACTGGGTGACTATGTTGCTCTGGTTAGTAAAATCAGACATTTAATTTTGACAATAATTTATGATTACCTACAATTATATATTGGATTTTAGCGCCTTTTAGCATATGATCTATGAATTTATGCACAGTATATAATTTTTCATTATTAATTATTTATACCAACATTTACATAACTTTATGTACCCAATGGCGGAACATAACTTTGTACTAACAACAAAATATAAGTGACATATAAAAATATGTTTCTTAGGATCGAAACCACAATCAACTTGTCACAGTACAATTATTGAAAAGTATTTACTTTTCAATAATTGTACTGTCTACGTGGAAAAATAAAGTTGAAGTTCAAGCGAATTCAATAAAACAGTTTCATCGTACAAAATATTTTTAAATTGATACAACTTTATTTATAAATTGAAAAAAAAACAAACTGTAATTATTAAGAGAAGTTTACTCTAAATATTAGTTTAGTTTTTATAATATTGCGACGCATTGCCGAGATTAACGTGCGCATAGACAAACAGACAAAAATTTTAAAATACATTATTTTGGGTTACATTGACCAAAATTGGTAGTTTTTTAATATATCTTCCATGAACAGACAGCGATCAGTTATATTTTAATTTTATGTATAGAATAAAATAGCTAGGTAAATTTATTTTAATAAAAAGGCTCGAAGTGATATATCCCTTGAGGTGATTTTAAAATAAAACACATAATAACTTTTAACTCCCATTTTATAAGCAACATACATTTCAATACATTACAATGACCGCAATACTGCTAGACGACTGCTAGACGACTGCTACACCCACACTATAGTACTCATTACATATAATAGAAAAATAGCAAAATATAACTTACAACATTAAAATAATAATTAACATATTAAAAAAAAATGTCAAGGAATGTTAAGCTACGGAAAAAATCGTATTTAATACTTAATTACATCAATTTTAAGCGACATCTACTAGGCCGGTATTTTATGTAAGTTAATTAAAATAGTGTGGCAATTGTTTTTATTATTAAAAAATGAAATTTGTTAAAAGTGCTTTTGTTTTGAAATAGAGAGCTTTCATTGTCCTGTCAAGTGCTAACATTTTTTTTTAAATATGTATTTAAAAGACATGTCCAAAACTCAATCAGACTTAATGTTATTTCGAAAGTGATATGCAAGATTTTAATGTGGTGTGTATGTACTGCCAAACTATTTTATACTACGTATGTTATTTTGTCACATCATAATTTTTACATTGCTGTTTGTTTATTTAGACCTTTAGAGAGCCCCTGGGGCCGAGGGCAAGTGCCCTTATAGTAATGACGGAAAAGATTCATAATCTATACTATTACAAAAACAAAATGTCTTTTAAATACTAAACTAGCACTTGTATGTAAGTTAAAGTAATGGAGTCAAAAATAAATATAACCTAATATTAATATCAATCTAAATTAATCTAAATCGCTACATAATTACATCAAATTCAACAAACGTCCTTTCATATAGGTACATTTTATGTCTAACAAGGATATTAATCAATAAGCTGTCCTGTATCTTCTTTTCATATTTCACAACCCACCCAGGTATGATTAAGTCATTAATAGGAACCGGCCCAAAATCAGATTTTGTTTTTATATATTACTTGACAAAATACGAAAAAAATATTAAATTACTATTTAACAGACGAATATTGACAGTTAATAGTAAGTATTGATATACATATTTATTATAAAAAAAATAAACTCGAGTGATTATTTAAATTCAAAAATAATGAAAGATTGTAAATCAAAAAATTCAAATTAAAGCAATTAAGAAAGTTATTTAATTAAATTAGTTGTTTCAGTTGCCATTTTTTGTATACATAATCGTAATCGTAATTCGAAATAAATGATAAATCTGTACAAAATATAATCGATTTAATATCTAACATGCGTACATTGAATAGTAAAAATATCGATACAATACTTATATAATTAGGATGGAAGCGAAAATTTGGCGAATTTGGCATTAGAGTATTTATTTATATATAAGTAAAAGGTAAACTATCTTGATATTGTTATAGATATGTACTACTATGAATAAGACTCGGCAGTTTAAGAAAATTTGAAAATTGAAAGCGCTACGTTGTTTTTTTTAAATACTGGCACTAAATTATAGCTTTTTTATGCTTACTTTCGGTAAAGCTTTAAGCTTTTTAAATAGGATGGAATTCTAATAAAATTAATGCCATTATTACTGTTAAATGATTGTATTTTACAATAAATTAAAAGTAATAATGACAATTGAATAATAATAATTAGTTATTTAATATTTTTAAAGTAAAATAATAATTTAACTGTTAAAGTTAGAACTACACAGAATATATATAATTTTTGTATGTTTTTTCTATGCCGAGTCTAAAATTGTAAAGCTGGTTACGCTTAAGCTTTCTATTACAATATATAAACATCATGAATTCTAAATAATCTATATATGTTGAACTTTCATTTAGTTTCAACTGAAATAAAAATAGCTACAAAAATAGAAATATACTTATCTACTCTTATCTTTAGAATAGCATATTTTAAGATATTGAAGAATTTTGCCGAACATATATTAATCATTAAAAAATATATAAAATATCGGTAATTGTGGAGTACGCTAAGATAATAAGATATGTCTGTCGTCTGTTGCATATACGCTTTCCATTATGCCAAAGACGCATTTACATGCTTGGCAAGGCTCGGCAAGTCTCTACAAGTTCAAGCGCCAACGGGTATAAACGACAAACGCTCGCTGCAAACTTCCTTTAATTTGACACAATAAGCACAAACAGAAACTGGCTCGAGTCAGTAACAAGCTATTGCAAGCCAAGCCCAAGATCTCACAACCATGTACGGTTATGTTTGCGGACGCTTGCCGAGCGTGTGGCAACGTACTCCCCACCTGGAGGCGAGTGACCACTAGTACCATTAGTACCACTACTAATGTCTCAGTGACTCGCTTTCTCTCTAACAGCTGAACCAAGCGGACGCGGATATATTACATTCGCGGACATTACAGTAATAAAATAAGTAGTATGTAAGTCAAATAGAAATATATGAATATAAAATAAAATATAATTAATAGAAATATAAAATTTCTTAATTTGAAATAAAAATATACGTAATAAATGAAATAAATAAATAATTAAAATACTAAGAGAGAAATTGTAGTTAAAGTATTGATTATATTGGCTTACTTATGAATTAGGTTAATCAATTTGTTTAATATGAATTATGTATGAAACTGTAGTTCTGGCAAAATCCTTCAATGACCTTTGGCAAAGAGTAATAAAACAGCAGTACCAGAGCGTTATAAAGTATGAAGAGTTAGATTAGCAGGGCGAGTGCGAAGATACCCATTGCAAGAGATTGGGTCAAAGTGGCGGCCGAATTGGGTAGTTGCTTGTTGGATCTTGGGTCCTGGAATAATAAAGTTATGTGTTATTACAATTTAGTAGCATATATGAATTAAAGTAAAAAAAAATATCAGGTATTTGATTTAAGCGCTTCACAAGCACTTTTGCTACGTTATTGACTCATAAAATATGATCGGTAGACAATTTTTTTTTTAATTGTTTACCATTCGAAATCGAATAAATTAATTAAAATTAATTATTATGAATTAATACAATTCACGTACTTAAGGATGGTGTAAATGTATTTGAACAATTCATATAGTAAGTTAAATAAAAAAAACTTTAAAAGGCCCTAATGCATGCATAAAAAATGCATATAATATTTACTCAAATATCGTTTTCAAGTTAAGCTCGAACAATACAATCTGTCACTCATGTCTCCACTAACCACTAAACTATAGCTAATTAACATAACCGAGCTAATTATCTATCTTGCTTTAAAAGCTTCATTAAATAAAATTCTCTAGTCAAAAACAAGCACAAATATCTACTTGATATATGTTCATTCGTTCTATTACTATTACTTTAAAGTATGAAAATATGAAATTAGAAACATGCGATACTACAGTAAATGGTAAAAACAAATAATATCAACATTGGTCTAAATACTTTTGACATTTTACCTTATTTATATCTATATTTAACGCAAATAATATATAAATTATTTACAACACTACTATAACAAGCCCCTAAACTCACTGCGTTACTCCTCAAATTGTCTTCCTCAATTTCCTAATAGAAATTTTCATAATTAGTTCTTCCAGTATATATAGCAATGAAATTTGTAATAACAGTACGAGTATTTTATTGAATCAAAATTAATTGGTAAACGTGGATTTAAAATAGCTTCACGGATCACGATTCTAAAAGAGAACGTTTAATTCCGCACTAATTCGGAAAATTGCGTGTTAAATGGTGAAACTTGTAGTTGCACTTTACCAAATCAGGGACATGAAAATGATTCAGTCTTCAAAAATGGAATAGAACCTACAACCATTAGGTATACAGTTTATATAGCTTCACGCTGTATCCCGCACATAGCAGGGTAGGCAGAGGGAAGCGTAGGTTGAAGGTACCTAGTGTCAAGACACTCCGTTCCCCCTCTTTCCGCTAATCGAGGCATTGCGTGTTGAGTTGCGAAACTCAACTGAACGCCTAGCTTTGCCTAGGTGCCAGAGCAAAGAAAATAAAAATAATTCATTATTTTCACAAGATGTCGCGTTTACAGGCAGACGCCTCTGCGCCACGACGGTAGGCAATGGTAAAGCTCATTATATTTGAACTTAATCGTGACGAGATTCGAATATCCGTCGATTTAAAACAGATTAATTGTTTTGAACGTAAAAAAGCTCTGTAATCAGATATTATTACAATTACTATATCAACTTACAGGCAATTCCTTGCACGGTGTAGATTTCCTGGCGTACTTGAATAGAGATTCAACGATATTAGCAGAGGTAGGCGCTGAACATGTTTCCAAAGCTCCAACTATGCACGTTTGTAGGTCAGCGAATTGTTTGCATTCTTTATCCTGCAAGTGAAGATATGATGTTATTTCGGTTCTTTTTATTATGTTGTGATTTTTACTCTTTGATGGATAAATTTATCAGGTCAAGTGTGATGTACAAAAATCGCGAAAATTTAAATATACTCAATTATTATTTTTTTAATTAAATTTTATTGTACTATATATAAAAAAAACACATCAAATAATACTGTTTCTGACGCCGTTGTTGTGTTTTAACAGCACTGCCATTAACTGTAGACAATAATGCTTAAATTTGAATCTAATAAAGCAAGTAAAACGATTTCCTTAATATATTATATAATACGTTGTCTGTCATTTAGTCGCTATGTAACGGAAGTTTTCTATGTGTCTTTCTATTCTATTTGATTTAATATTTATTAAACAATTAGATTTAGACGATCTGTTCGTCTATTCTCATATAAAAAACGAATTGGGCACGTTATTGTTAATGTATTATACAACTAAAACCATTCAGGGACTTACATAACACATATATATATATATATATATATATATATATATATATATATATATATATATATATATATATATATATATATATATATATATATATATATATATATATATATATATATATATATATATATATAATATAATAACTTTGGCGTTATACAATAAAAATATATTATATATTGCATTGTAATATATTGCATATTATGTTTATTTTATAAATCTTAGCATACTTCACAAATAACCGGTTATTTCCTTTGCGAGGCTGATACGTAACTCTTAAGTCAATTAAAAAAAATTGTTAGACATTGAAACCGTACATAGTGAAGCGCATTTAAAAAAAGACCTTGAAGATCTAGTTGTAAAAAGTGGCAGAATAATATTTAGAAACGTATAAAAAAATTTAGCAAGCTGGAGTCGAACCAGTGACTTATGGAAACCGTCTAAGCGCTCTAGCCAATTAAGCCATGTTACAATTTATTTTTCTTAGTGGCTACCTACAGAAATACTACACAGATGACAATATTAATTTAATTTACGAATATTTAATAAATTTACAAACGCATTGAAATATAAAATTGAATTATAAAGGAGTTATATTAATTAAAAATTTGCATAGTAACTTCCTTGTACTCTGTAAGCCTTTAGATTAGATAGTAGAAAGTACAAATGTATTTTCTACCATCTAATCTACTGGGTTGTTTGCAATGTATATACATAAAATAATAATTGTATAGCTGTATGTAATAAAATATTTCCTATAAAATAATCATTCTGTGTAGTGTCACAAATCTTTAGGTATCAAACATTTTTCTACAGGTAATAATGTTAACATTAATAAACGTTAATAACAAATATTTCGATATAGTGCAGTACAATCGTAATTGGGCGGACGTGGGTTCAAATTCGACCACGTTAATTTTTATAAGACTTAAGTACTATCAATTTTATTCAAATTTAATTAATATATGTAAAAAAAGAACAATTATATACTTACTCCGAATTTAACTTCGGGAATGTTATCTAATGAGAACTTCTCAGTGTCCAAATTCATCTCTGAACCTAGGGTGCTGTTTAAGCAATTTTCGATTTCTACCTTCTTCTCATTGAAACATTCTGGTCCATTCTCCGAAATGAATACTAGTAAAATAATATAAAACAGTATATAAATATTAGATGGTTTTGAAAGTCATCATAGTCGCTCCATTCATTTAGGAGCTACGATGGCACAGACACATAAACACACCAAACTTATATAATAGCACAACTGACGGCCAATATACATGTACAATGGTTGGAACAAGCAATGTTGAATTAATAAATTAATTGTCCTATATTAAAATAAAAGTTTTTTAGAACGGTCACAAAATTATTCTAGTAGTAGGTATATAACAGAAAACGTAATATGTTAGATGAGTATAATTTTATAATTATAAGATATAATTACAACAATTTTATCTTGTATTATTAACATAGTATTAAAACATTATATATTAAAAGTTTCATAATAGAGATTTTTTATAACAAAACGTATTAACGTAAAAGAAGTCGAACATGACAATAATGTTTTTTCCAGATCTAGCATACAAAAGGATAGCAAAAAATTTTTTTACAAATACTTATTTTCAGTTTCTCGCTTTATGCCGTATTTTACCATATATAGGGTAGGCAGAGAAAACATAGTGTCAAGACACTACGTCCTCCGCTTTTCCGCGATTAGACATGTTGTAATAATTCACACCCCCTTTGAGGATTAGATCCGCAGTCATCGTGTGTTAAACTTAACCTGGGTTTCCGAATTATCTCTATCCTTGAATTAAATAAGTATTAAGATACTTATAATTCAATTAATATAGTGAGGTAAAACATTTGCAAGGTTTCTTTTTTGTTGACAATGTTAAATATATAACAAGAAGGAAGAAGGCTGTTCAAGAACAATAAGATAGCTTCGAATCTTTCATATATTCAAAATGCAGCTTAGTACCTATTGAAAATGTATTTTAAATTATTACTTTAAAGTGTTCTTTACCTTTTTTATTATTTAAAATAAGGCTGTAGCATCTCTTTATTTTGATAGTTAAAAACGTTATTTTGTTATAGACCTATTTGTATCAGTCACTATATACATCTATATTTTTTCTTCAAAATAAAATATTGTAGTAGTAAGAGTAATTTGTTATTCATTTTAAATATATAATATAAAATATAATATATAATATAACATCACATAATATAACATATACCTATAGATGAACAATAAAGGATATATTTCGACCTTGTCCGACCCTCGCATGAATGTGACACATAAAGACAAAATAAAGGCAGAATTTATATAACATAGTACAAGGTAAAAGCCCATTGTGCTCTATTTCTCAAGTAATTTCGAACTATTTCCACAAAACGCGGCCGTATTCACGTTCATATTCGTACAATTTCCCTAGGTATTCTCATAACTATAATTTTGTTAACTTCGGCTTTTTCTTTTATCGTGAACATGTAGGATTGTACCGCTCTATGAAATAATAAAAGAAACCTAGATTAAATTCCTGGACTAAGTAACATTCATTATGATTAAAATATAGACTTTTAACTAGAAGATATAATAATTTCTTGCAAACAACAAATATGATAAGATATTTATGTCAATTGACAAATATAGGTAAAAAGTGCAGAATTGAGAAAAAAATAATGTAGGCTGACCAAACTAAGTGTCAACGCTTTGTTCTGCACTTTTCAAACACTTATACATACTTAACAATCACAATTTGAGGCACTGCGTCTTGAGTGACGTGGTTTGTCTTACCTGGGCAGAGAAATGGGTACAATTTTTTCACCCGAGAGGGAATCGAACCGAAAACCATCTCGTTTACAGTCCAACACCACGCCACGGTGGTAATAAAACCAATTTAATATTGAAAATAAACAGATCATAGAAACTTACGGGCAATTCTATCACCCTCCTTAAAGCATATGAAATCAGCCATTTGTTCGGTTATGTTATATACAGTTTTAAGATTATTTTGTTCTTCTACGGAGAAACAAGTCCTAACCGTTTCCGTTAAGTTACGGAAGCACGACTTGAATGAAGGAGTTTTGTCACAGTATCTGAAAAATAAATAAATTCATATCTTTTTATAAAATTAGCCAATCTAAGTACACTCCGATCGCAACCCAACACATCATATTTTACAAAACAAATTTGTAAAATTTGGCGTATTGGGTTGAGCCTCCTAACAGCCCCTTTGACCCATTTGGAAATTTAATAGAGTATTAAAAATGAAATCTCCCACGATTTAAAAGATTAGTCTTCGTAACGATCGCATTTAAAATTGAATTACCAATTTATTCCTTAAAAACACGATAGTTCCTTTTTACTGTTTTGTTATACGGCTTTTTTTTACGGTATTTACCTGTACCAAAAAAAAGTCCCTCTTATATAGAGCAGGTAAATGTAAATTATAATATAAATTTATACCATTCATATTATTGTTGTATTTTAAATAACGTTTAATAACTTCATAATAATATAACAAATATTTCTCACTTCTTAAAGACTTCATCCACACGACCATTGGGCTTCGCATCTTCTATTTCTTCTTGTAACTTTGATGGATCCACTAGCTCTTTTAAACACTCCATAAATCCCAACAGCGCTTTCTGTAACAAGTATCAATATATAAACAAGACGTTTTATATTATAAATTCACTTCACGCTTTATCCAGCATAGTGAACGAACATCGACTACATAGTACCAAGACGTTCAGTTTTCCTCCTTCCGCCTGAATTTTACATATTGCACGTTGAGTGACGAAACTATTCACTGTGCTATCCTTCATTATATTATATACTTTATTACACAAAAACATAATATAGCAGGTTATTACAAATGCGGTAATAAAGTTTATAAAGGTGGGCTTATATCTAACAGAGATTTCTTCCAGCCAACCTGTGGTAGTGGGTGAAGGCGACAAAAATGTGCAATACATATTATGTAGAATTAAGTAGCGAGGCAATAAAAATTCCTACTTTATTCCCCCAAGTGGGGATCGAACCACAGCTACAATTCCTCAGAATTTTTAAGAACACTGTTTTTAAAAATGTGCAGCAAACAAATCAGTTGTTTGTGAAAAAAAAAACGCTGCGCGATACAATTTACACCATTCAACTTTTGAAATTAGCAAAGTTGACTAATAGAGATTTCTCTTGTGTCAATCTACCTCGTTTCATATATTCACCGGTTATATACATCGCGATTTTCTCTAGTGTATGCTTTCCGATATCAGAGATATACCTACTGCAATTTGAAGAGTGAAAACGAATGCCGTGCTTTATCTAACCAGACCGGGGGACCTATCGTGATACGCCATGTACAATAAGAAGGTAAGTATATGCTTGTTTGTCTTATTGTTCTTAATAATATATAATGATTGGCTAGTGTCTGGCGCTTATACGGCAAGCTTCGTTATTATTATAAACTTAATTACGTACAGACCAAGGTAAATAATATCGTCTAATATATGAATATATTTCAATGGTGAAATGTAGAAATCAATTTAAGTGAAATAAAATACTCAAGATATCTTAGTATTAATATATAGTAAAAAAATTGAACGTAATAATAGGTTTTAAGTTTAACGCGGAATTAAATGTTTTTACAAGTTGTCAAGATTAGTTTAAAAGATAATTTAAGAAATACGAATGTATAAATATAAATACGTATCGCCAATATATATATATATATATATATATATATATATATATATATATATATATATATATATATATATATATATATATATATATATATATATATATATATATATATATATATATATATATATTCACGATTTATCCCGCATCAAGCATGGTAAGTAGACAGAACCCAGTGTTATACTTCAGGTCAGAATACTATAACTACGAGTAGGTACTATAACCCTTAGATATTTCAAATTCATGTAAAAGCTAGTAACCTTATAAAACTATACTAAATTTAAAAACAAATAGAGACGTACCGACTATTCGGCGACTAGTCGAAAATACCGACTTTCCGGCCACTATAGTAGTCGGCGAATAGTCGACCAAGATCGCCGACTTTCCGGCTTCTTAATTCGTTTGTATTTCTCAATAAAATATAGTAATTAAATACAAACTATGATTGCTTATTAATATCATATATGTTTATATTATATATTATATTTAGCTACACGTTGTATCCCGCACATAGCACAGTAGGCAGAGGGAACTGCGGGAACCTAGTGTTAAGACACTCCGTTCCTCACTTTCTGCCATTACGTGTTGAGTGGCGGAACTCATCGCCGCGCTATGCCTTGTTGCCAGAGCGAAGAAAATGGAAATTATTTATTCTTCCCGAGTAGGAATCGAACGAGGAAGGAATCGAATAAATTTACATAAACAAAATAAATTTCTCTTTAAGAATCAGTTTCTAAATTTACTCAAAATCAAAGCATATTGATGACGTCAGCAATCTTTTTTTCTTTGGTTACGTTCTTGGCCTCTAAGAACAGCTAGCAGGAGTTGATTTGTTATCATGAATATTTTACTATTTTCCTCAAATTATCCACAATTTAACAACGGTTTATTGCGACTATAAAATAAAGTATTCAGTAAGGTTATTCTAATACATGTATGTATGTTTTCTTTTGAAACATGACTCATGTAATAGTTTATCTACTTGGGTATGGGTAATTTATCTACTTATCGCATTAATCCAAATTTAAAATTGATTTATTTTTTATCGTGTTAATTTAAATTTGATAACATTTGCCCTTCATATATACATTATATTATTACAAATATTAAATATGTTATAAACATATTGTGCGTATATTTTGCTTACAATCATAATAAATAAGTGATTTCCTTTGAAACTAAACACTGGGTAACTAAGACGTTTTATATAGTTATCTGAAACTGACCGAATGAACTTGAAAATTAGTCAAATTTAATGTTTAAGGGATATTTTTGTATAAAGGATCGATACTCAGCTAATGCCAACGTCATCTCTTAAATTAATCACTTCTTATTTTTATACAACAAAATCATATGAAACAGAACACCCCAAAAGGAGGACCCCAAAAGGGTCACAAATTATTGCTCATAGACATATGTATACTTGACACTTAAAGGGTATTGGGTTTATGTATTTTGTACAAACAATACAAATAATTATTATACACGAATATTCATTAAGTGTACACTTAGCTTGTAATTTTATTCATTATAATTTTGATTTGCTAATTATGAGTGGTGAGTAAATTTATTGGAGAGTTTACATAATTTGTTTTCGGTCGATATTATTAGTATCACATTTTTCGAAATGTTTCAGGTAGGACGTTGATGAAAATAGTATAAAGTTTTAAAATAAATTTTAAGTCCTTGAAATTTAAACGACACTTACACACGCGTCACTCAATTACAAGCGATTTTAGTATTCACGTATACGTACAAATTTATTTTTAAACCTTCAAATGAATTCTCTAGCCGGTCCGTAATTGAGTAACAATATCTTTGCGTCATATGGCCTATACTTGATAGCAATAGGCACAAAATATATTAAAATATATCTAACACTAGTGATAAAATACTGAGAAATATAATAATTTATCAAGTTACTTATATATAATTTAAGCTAACAAATTAGTAGTTTTATTTACATTAGTATCTTCATAATACTTTTGTCCATCTTGGAATATATATTATATATACATATAAACGAGTATACTTAGTGTAAAACGTGTAATACGTTACGTTAACAAATTATTTATTCATCAAAAATGCGCATAAGTAATATAAACATAATCTAGTTTATTTTACAATAATTAAGATACCGCCATATATAGCCGATAAGCCATTTTAGCGCATTGGGCCAGCGTCTGACTGTTAACGCTATGATAGTGGGTACCATCCACTCGGGAAAATTGATTATTTTCATTGATTATTTGCAGTGCAGCGTCCGTTTCCGCCACTGATCGATATCTTTTAGCACTCTTTCTAAATGTGTGATACAGCATCAAGCTGAGAATAGAAAGATTTCATAAAATATATTTTCGCTTTCTAAAAATGCAGGCTCGTAGCGATAAAGAATTCGATAAATTATACCTACATTTGAATAACCCCAAAAACCTGTCGAGTTTTTCATGTGCTTCTTAAATATGAATAACATAACATTTCCCCAAGATGAAGTAAATATGTATTTATGTTTCATTTGGATAATATGCTAAGGCAGTACACACAGACAGGCAGTATCTGATGAGAGAGCATTTGGATCAGAGCCAACGCCACCCCACTAGGTTATCTGAGAAGTGTAGGTATACGCATACGTTGTTCATTTTACAGACCTTTGTACCTTTTTTGATAATGAATATTTTATCATTTATTTGTTTAACCTTTTTAGGGTTCCGTACCTCAAAATGAAAAACCAGAACCCCTATAGGATTACTTTATTGTCCATCTGTCTGTCTATCTGTCCGTCTGTCATGACCATTTTTCTCAAAATTTCGCGGACGATTTTATGAAATTCGTCGTGTAATCATAACCTATAGGATACTTCCCGATCCCGATCCCAATTATGAAATTTGGCAAGGAATTACAACACAAATATAAATGAATGAAAAATCGAAAAATTGGAAATTTATAGGCATATCACAGAAAAAAACGACTAGAAACTTATATCTATAGTTTATTTTATACATAATTTGTGCAATCGCTCGCAAATTAAAGACAACTTTATTAATTACTTCCCGTTGACCTACAATTACGAAATGGTACGGAGGCGAGCGTTCCACTCGAACTTGACCGATTTTTTTTATCTATACAATACTTATGCCGACTGGAAACAATAACCATTGTTGTAATTGACTGAACGACTTCATAACTAGTAATTCCACATTTGTACTAAAAAATATATATTGAATGTGTTGTTACTAAAGATCTTCTCTCAGCTCAGAGATATCTTGGAAATATTTAAGAACGTTCCTATCAATAATCAAGTTTCAGTAGGAGCTATCAAAATTAAATTTTGTATATCGTGTTTATATAAATTTATTTTTGTTAATTTTTTATTTTAATTTACTTATTTGGTATGTGAAAATTTAAATATTTTTGTACCCAATTTATCAATTAATTTGGATAAAGTGAAGCAATTTGTCAGCTTACACATAATGCATTTTATTCTGAAAAATGATATAACGATTTATGAATAAAACCTCATTCAAAATTATCTACCTACCAATGTGGCTTTTTAAATATGACATAAAATGGTAATGAAACTAAGCTGTTAAATAAAGATAAATATAATATCTATATTAAATGCAGCTAACGTATTTCATCAAGTAAGAATCCAAGCAAAGCAAATTATGACAGCAATGTGGCAACACATTGTGTCATCGACCTCTAGTGCGTCATGTATCTTACTAGCAAAACTTCTGTATTAGCAGTTTTCAATCGTATATATTTTAGTATTTAAGTAAAAAGAAAAACATAAAGAATGAGAATATTTGTTTCACGTTGTTTCCCGCATATTGCAGGAGAGCCAGAGATTAGAGAGCCTAGTGTCAAGACCCTACACTAGATAAACATATTTTTTCATATTTACCTACATACATTTCGAATATTTAACCAAAAGTAGGCTACTTACACTAGCCGTAAGCACGAAACCGTGATTACCATTGTTTGTTAAGCTACCGTTAACTTATATGATAGATCTATTATCTCTTTTTATTTATCATAACAAAGGAAAGGCAGTATCCAATATCATGACAGGAAGTTAACGGTATATTATAATCAGACAGTAGTAAAATATAGACTAACATATTGTTATATATTGTTGTATATTCTTGATACTGTTCTGTACGGACAAGGCAAAAAAAATAAATTTAAAATAAAACTACGTAACTAATAGAAACAATTAACCTAATAATTATCAGTATAAATATATGTATACAATATCTATACTAAATGTAATAGTCATATTTGTACTTAATTACTGACATTCATTACGTAAATCGCAATTTAATTTCACAATACAAGGTTGATGAAACTGATTAAGCTTTATCAGAATTAAGTCAAATAATAATCAATTACACATGATAACGTTTTTATATTTTTTATAACGTTTTTATTAAATAATAAAACATTGCTTAAATATAACTGTTAAATTGAATTACGCTTTATGGTTTAGAGCATTTGCCATATAATAATAACTATAGCAATTGTATGTCATTTTATACAAAAGTTATATTGTTAAACATATGGTAGTGTGTATAATGTTTTATTTATTGGTTTAATGTACTTTATAAGCATTATTATCAAAAAATATTAACGTTCTGCACTTCATAAGGGTGCTAAATTTCAACTCCTCCGTCCGCCTTTCGTAAAAAGGGTTCCAAAGTATTTTCGTCACGTATTAATATATAGATTATTAGTAATTGACAACTACTCAGTGCTAAAACAGTATTGGCTAAATTATTTGGAGTTGTTTCTATTATTAGTGTTAATCTACATTTTTTAAGTGCCTATTTAGAGTTGCATTACAAAAAGCATATTAATATTCAAATGAGTAAGTTCGTTTTATATATTTTTTTAAGCCTTGGAATGTCGCTTTGTTAGAAAAGGTAAGCAGCACTTGCTTATATAAGCGCTCGTTATGTAACGTAAGAAATTCTAGTAAATAGCAAAAACCCATTCGTCAAATGAAAATATAATTATTTAAATATGTTCGTACACGAAATTTTGCAAGCATTTGTAATTCATAATGTTAAACAATAGTTTAGTAGAATTATAACTACGGTAGGTTATTAGTGCCAAGACCATTCATTTCTTTTATTCATTAGTTTGCGAATAACTATTTTTATAACAAGGAATATAACTTAAGTTTTAAGTTTATAAAGTATGAGAACAGCCTTGCTATTAACGAAGGTCAACATGACGGTATATTGTAGTTCAAAGTAAGATACATACATATATGTAAGTACTTATAGTTATAGTTTTATGCATCTTACCTTGAACTTGCCAAAGAATAGCCTAAAGACACTGCCTCGTAGAGAAAAGCTTAACCTTCAAAGTCTTTTATCTTAACCCTCCGAAAATTACAATGGATTCGTCTATAATAAATAACGTTGTAATGTAAATAACGTTGTTATTAATGTGATTAAAACGCAGCGGCATATACTTCGATTTTGCACGCGACGGTTTTGGGTTCGATACCTATTCGAAAAAATTTGTCAAAATCAAAAATCTAAAAATTCTTTATTCAAATATTCTATTACAAGCACTTTCGAAAGTCAGTATTGTCAGTCCTATTGGAAGCTACCACCAGCTCGGAGGCAGTTCTACTGAGAAGAGCTGGCGAGAAACTAAACAGGTGCTCTTTTTTAATGTAATTTTACAATATATTTACAACTGTGGTTAGCCTCCCGAATAAGCAATGATCAACAGTACTTTACTCCACACACTAACATCCGTATAATATTCTTGGATTGAATATTATACTGTCCCTAATAATGTTTTTAATCTTGACTTTAAATTGCTCGAAGGTTTAATAGTTAGGTTTAGTATTTAAATTATCATTAGTTTCATGAACTTACAATATAATTTGGTAATATAATCTCGGGATAGGTAAGCAAGAGACGTGTATATATATGTGTGTATCATAAATTACTTATAATGAATTAAAAAAAAGACACATTAATATTTTTTTACATTGTCCTGTCTTTTCTTATAGTATACTGTTTCTAAATGGTTGCCTGTAATAATACAGTAACTGAATATTCATTGTTTAGTTATGATTTGTATTACTTTATGTGTAATAAAGTATAAGTATTATTATTATTAATCTGTGACAACACTGCATGTGATATTTTAGTTATTTTTAGTTTTTTGTTGTTTTTTAGAATTGTTTCACAAAATATTTGTATTTAACATTACTCAATTCATTCCTTCATTCGATTTCAATCCATATCAATTTTCAAAGACTCAAAGAATAATTCGTATCATCAACTTTTTAAAATGTAAATTGGATTATAATTTGTCTAATATAAAAACCCCAATTAAGAATACTCTACATACATCATCATACAAATAAACAAGAGTGGTTCTATTTACAGAAGGTGAGTTATATTGAAACAGACACGAGTTTTCCGCTTCACAGGAAGACAAAGGACAAAACATCTTATGAATCACAATGAGTTTAAGAGGAAACAATATTGATAATTTAGCTTTTGTCATGGTCTTAAAAAAAAAATCATAGAAGACGGTAGTTCTTTTACAACAGCTATGAACTTCCCTTAGCAATGACATTGCAATTGCATTACAATGTCATTGCTAAGAGAAGATATAGGTAGTAAAGATTTTTTTTTTACAAACAAGCCCATATCGTCATAGACAATATGTACCTACTCACGAAAACAACTAACTACATTAAAGTTAGGCACTCGATAGTTGTTAGTTCAAGTTATTTTTGTCTATGATCGTGAAATTATGGCTGCACCATCGCGACTATGGCAGCACTAGAGAATATTTCCATGCTATTACTATTTAGTAATACTTTTAAGTTAAATGACTGTGTTCGAACATTGAAGGTTTCACTACTAAATAAAAGCGAGATATTGCGGCTACCTATCTCTTGACTGACTCTTCTCCGATATTTTAGGACAGAATGCGATGAGATCTACCACCCAATACAATAACTAAGGTCTAATAAAGGTCAGAACAAATCATAAAATATATGACGAAGATCTCTTTCTGCTACGGTAAATGTAAAAAGAAAAAATAAGACAAGAATAAGTAATTTCCACGTATTTTGAAAAAAAATATAACTTAATTGGCTAGAGCGCTTAGACTGCGTTTTTGTCCAAGAAGAGTGGGTTCAAGTTCCGCTACATTAAAATTTCTATAGGTTTATAAATATTTATTTTTTCTCTACATATGAATAACACACAAATTAAAATAATAAACAAATATTTCACCTAAAAAAGCATAATTTACATTTCACAGTGCGGTCTGCATAGTTATATATATATATATATATTTATATATATATATATATATATATATATATATATATATATATATATATATATATATATATATATATATATTTAAAAAAACAACAAAAGTTCGCATGTTGTCCTTACTCTTTACAATATTAAATTACTGTTTCCTGGCCAAAATCAAGATATAATTACAAGCTAACTTTGCATGTATAGAGCATATGTCTTTAAAAGTTTACGAGTTCATTATAACCGGTTCGATGGCCCGCCTTCGAACATTTGCCATCTTTGGGAAAAAGGGCAAGTTCAATAATTTCGGACCAAAAACATAATACAGGTTTTTGGTCTAAAATGATAGAACTTGTTAAAATAAATGGATTTTTTTATTATTTTATATTTAATTTACAATTTTTTTTGTAACTTGCACATTCGTTAGTGTGGACGACATAACTTGGAAACTTAATTTTAGCCCCATTTTGGTTTAATTATCTTTTTTAAGTACTCCTTACACTCTCACAGGAAACTAGACGCAAAATGTCAGCTGTCTACGGTGCGTAATTTGGGCATTGCACATTGTGCGTAGGTCAATAACTAAATATATATATGTATATATATATATATATATATATATATATATATATATATATATATATATATATATATATATAGTAAATAATTTGAATAATATTTTATTTTCAAGGTGTATAATTTGACTGATTGGACTAAAAAACGTTGCCCGTCTGGTATATCACATTTTTACAAATGTATTTATAATATATATATATATATATATATATATATATATATATATATATATATATATATATATATATATATATATATATATATATATATATTTTAAGTCCAATCAGTCAAATTATACACCTTGAAAATAAAATATTATTCAAATTATTTACTATGTGAATTACTTATATAATAAATATTTATAGACAATTAGATGTCTTTTTCTATAAGTTAACTACTGTTACTTACAATTATTTCGTCTATTTAAAATTTCAAGTTAGCCAAGAGAACTGAACTTTATAATACACTTTTCCACCATCCGTCTAATTCCGAGACGAATTTAATCCCTACACTGCACATAAAAATGTGGAATTCCGGAAGCCAACATATTTATCTCACCAAAATCGAATCGAATCAATTTATCTAATCGAAATCGTTTATCAAAATCATTTATATATAATTAATTCAAAGTCAATATGGAACCTACAAACGGTGATTTAGTGAGATATTGTGCCATTGCATTAAATAATGTAATGGGCTCTATATAAAATGAATTCATTGAGTCATAAAGAATCATGTGGCCCTATAAAGTGCCTACTAACATATTGCCTTCCATTGCAAAGTTTACAAACAAAGTTATTTCAGGTATCTTTTGCCAACTCTTCAAAAGCAAGCTAGATCTAAGAAATCAGGGATTCCCACAATATTACACCAGTTGATTCTCACTACTCATAATCATTAAATTTTATTTGCTTTGTATTGTTTGTAGAAGTGTTAGTTTAGATTATATTGTAGGTAGTTCATTTGGAAGTATTATTTTTATAATTCAAACTAATTAATATTAAAACAATAGCTTTGTATTCATTTTATTATATTTTTATCAGTTTTAAAGTGTTATTCCACACTAAGAAAAGAAAAATGTGAATAGAAAGTGTATAAAAAATTAAATATAGCTAGTTTTTAACCTGGCACCTCTTGAAAGCCATTTTATTATATTTTTATTATGTAGACTGACATTTTTATATTGATATAATATTAATTGGTTGTACTAATTAGTTTCCTTACCGCCTTCAGAAGGTATATAAATTGTTTGAACAATTTGAACAATTTGAACAATTTAAAGTCAAGATTAAAAACATATTATTAGGGAAAGTATATTATTCACTCCAAGAATATTATACGGATGTTAGTGTGTAGAGTAAAGTACTGTTGATGCTCATTCGGAAGGCTAACCACAGTTGTAAATACATTGTAAATTTACGTTAAAAAGAGCAACTGTGTAGTTTCTCACCAGCTCTTCTTAGCAGACCTGCCTCCGAGCTGGTGGTAGAGGTGAGAGCTTGTAGGACTGACAATACTGACACTTATGTAAATTGACTATTCGAAAGTGCTTGTAATAGTCTATTTGAATAAAGAATATTTTGATTTTGATTATATTATTCTTAAGCTTGCTCTTAAGCATAATAGCATAAAAAAATTTGTGTTGCTTTTGTAAACAGACCTTTTATTTTAAAAGTGGTATAAGTCCATTTTTGAGAAAAAATTGTTATCATGTAATGCAATTTTTATTTAATGTATTTTTTTAAGTATAACTAATTGATGTATAATTTCTTAAAAATCACATTTTGTACCATTTAAAATTTCACTCCACTCTCAAAATAAACAGTCCATAAATGATTGTAACATATTTATCGGACATATCTGGTTGTATATGATATTTATAGATGCAAATACCACAGGGCCTCAATATATATTAATAAAAGCTTGTCGTGTTAATAGGCTAGATTGCATTGACCTCTGAAAAATGATGAAATAATAGGTTCTGGACAGGTTCTCTCTACTCCTCAAGCATGTAGAATTATGTGATATTTATTCAATTTAAAGAAAAAAGTTATGTTTAATAATGAATGTGTATTATTTATTGTTATTTTGATGATATTATTAAGTAAAATATTTACCTCACTGGATTGGTAAGCGTTAGGCCCACCATTATCCTCACATTTTTTCTTAAATACTTGCATAGATTTATTTTTCAGTTCTGTTACTTGTTTTTCATCAACCTTGCCTTGAAGTTCAGGAGGTAAATTGTTTATGGCATCTGAGAGTGATGGTTCACTCTGAGCCCAAGTCATTCCTAAAATATATATAAATATAATATTTATTTTTGCATTTTGTTATATTAAGTCTATTAGTTATTAAATACCAGAAGTACTCAGGAAAAACAATCCATTACGATAAAATTTTTATTCTGCGCAAATATCAATTTTTATACAATAAATACAATATGAAAGACTTGTTGTTTTCTTTGTGTAGTGTTAGTATTTATAAAATATAATAAAAGAAAATAAGGTGTATTTGTTTATTTTTATTTAATCATTAATGTAAACGTAATCATATAAATCTGTTATTAACGTAGTTCCGTTAATAACAGATTTATATGATTACGCACCGATTTTTTGAACTATGAACCTTTGATATCAGAGTTGAATCGGTAATGATTACGAAAATCATTGTCGTAGATCCAAAATTTTATAATGTTTTTTAATTATGTATATATATGCCTAAGCCTAATAATACATTTTAAAATTTGAAATGTATTCTAGTTCCAAGTATATTTTAATTTCATACAAAATGAGGCTTACCAATGCACACTGCAAATATAATATATTTTAGAGCCATATTGTGGTTTTCACAGGTCGGTTACTATTAATATTATACACACAAAATGGAAAAAACCAAAAGTAGCCAAACAAAAACCGGTTTCGTATTACATTAATGCACGAAAAATTATGCACCACACACACGACCACTACACCACTTTCAACAGAACTGAATGAGAATGATGAACAATTCCGATTAGCGAATGCCGATTGCTAAATAGCGAATGGTGAAGAGAGACTGTCACTCGTCAGTTCTAATTTACAACACTTTCGTTCATTCTGTGCTGCCATATAAATCATATAATATTAAATAATATTAAGAAGAAACATTAAAAATCATGATTTTAATTTTACAAATAATCTTTATGTATCGAAAATATAGTTTTCGAAAGAAGGCTTTTTGCTAAAAATTAAACTGTTCTTATAAAATCAATCGTTATCTCAATGAAATTATAGTATTCTCTTTTTTAATTAATTATACAAGCATAACCTTTTTTAAAAAAAAATATTTAAAGTCAAACCGATCTATTTCAATTTACTTACATTGACATTAGATCTAAATTATGAGTATACATCCAAATTTGATAATGATTTATTATTTAATAAGTTTAAAGTTTATTTTACTTCAAAGTTCATAACAATTTAAAATTATTAATTACAAAAACAACTTGGCAATACAAATATGAAACTTTGGTGCTTAAAATACAATCAAATACATTATAGTGTATTTGATAGTAACTTAGTTTTATTTGATAAATTAACAAATCATGGCTAAGAGGAAAAGAGATCGAAAACTACAAAAGAATCTGCAAATAAATAATGCTACTGTTGCACCACCACCATATGACATAGTGTCACATGAATCAAATACTGAAGATTTCCTAAAACATAAGTCCAACAAAAATAAAAATTTATGTACAGATGCAAATCTTTGCCAATGTCATGACAGTTATCAACCAAAAACGTGGCAGTCCATTACTAATTTGTATGGTGATGAAGACACAACTGAGGTTTGGCAAAGCAAAGAGCCCGTTACGTTATTTAACCAGTCGAAACAGGGCAAAACGAACAAAAAAGATAAAAATAAACATACAAAGAAATCAAAAGGTATTTTTTACAAACATACTGACAAAAGAAAACAAAATCCTTTACAAAATGATAGCGGTAAAGATGAGCAACCCACTATTGAATTTAACGTAAAAAAAAAACAAAAATCAAAAAAGAAAGAACCTTTAACTCACCCTCATGGTACCGGTGAACCTTGCGCTGGAGGACCTTGTACGATAAATTTAGCGGATGTTTACAGTCCACAGAAAAAGGGAGCAAAGGACGTGAAGAAGAAAACCAAAGTTAATAAAACGAATATTAATGTGAATAAAAACGATAATATGGAGGGACAAGGTGATCGAACTGTTCCCAGTGCTGAAGAAAGGACAGGCAGCAAATCTCACTTTTTAGACTCACCTTGTAATTTCATTAGTAAATTAAAAAACTTTGCGAGCATTCATAGGGTCAATAGCAAAGTGCCGAAAAATCCTATTAAGACAGAACCAATGTTTGAAATGAAAGTTAATTCAGAAGAAATGCGCGTTTTGAATCCAAGAGAGGTACAAATGAATGTAAAGAAATTTGGGACACTTGAAAAGAAACAATGTATATGCCCTTCTCGGTTGTCTGCCTCAAAAAATGTATGCCGTAGAGGAATTTGCGAACGAGCGTTAACACAAAAGAATGGTCGATTCAAATGTAATTGTGGTAAGCGACATACAATTGAATGTGAAGATACAACATGTAATTCAAAAAATAAGTCATATAAAGAATACAAAGGCAAGTCTTCAAATAATCAGAACCAAAATAACCCATTGCTTGAAGTAAGGGTAGATTCTAATATGACAGTTTTAAATTCCGATGAAATTAAAAATATATTGAGTGATGCGAACAATAAAGTATGTCCTACTGGTATTTGTAGAGTTGCTGCCAAGAAACATATGAATTTAAATTGCAAATGTTTAAATAAAAAGATAACTCCCAAAGCCATGGAATGCACGCGTCATACTTGCCAGTCACATAGAAAATGTAAAGTATCTAACTTATGCTCCCGAATATTTAGCAACTCCGACAATTTTGTGGATAATTATCAAAGGAACCCACAATCACGGACGAAAAAAATATCACGTGCACCTAACGAATTTAGAGGTATTGTGATTTTAGTAATATAAGATGATTAGTTATTTAGTAAACTAAGAGTAAAAAAATAAGTACTTCTGCGAGGAAGATTTTGTATCTGTAGTAAAGTTGTTATCAACTTGATGACGTATGTGAATATATATAGAACAGATTATTGTTAAATGTTAATTAACAGTTATTTGATGCCATCGCGGCGCAGTGAAACAATATATAACTATATACAATTATTATGCATTTGATCTCTACTAGTCACGCATCGTTACGAAAATTGTGCGGAAATAGAGAATGGAGTATGCTAACTTGTATGTTCCCGCCCTTTGCCTACCTGCAGGAAAAAGCAGGAAGGTGTAAAATGATTACCAGTCAAAACTCTTTTTTTTTATGGAATACTTGATATGTCGTACCGTATTAAATAAATGACCTTAGCTTATTACGTTTTAGGTATTCAGAAATTATTTTATGAAAATCAAGAACACGTTACGAACTATTTGTTATCTTAATATCTTTGATTGTCAAAATTCTTTTAATCGTTACAAAATTTATTGCTATCTTAATAGCTTGTTATAATATTTAAAAATTTGTTTCAGGTAGACAACATCATGGAAATAATAAAGATCAAGGAGATTTTTACAAATGTTATTGCGAATGTGATGTAAAACATGCACCAGAAAGAAAAACACCACATGGGACTAAAAAGAAAAAAGAATGTTGCTTTAAAAATATTAAACAAAGACGTCGGGAAAGACGACAACAAGAGGAAGCGGTAACTTTCACGCAGTATATAATGAAATGTTTACAAAGAAGACGAAAACGATGCGAGAAGCAAATTAAGGAGAAAGAAGAACAGTTTAAGAAAAATGAAAAAGAACTACAAAAATTGCATCTGAAAGAGATGAAGCTTCAAGAAAAAGCAAAAAAAGAAGACGAACACAGCTGGAACTGCTTAGCAAATTTTCTATCTGGCTTTTTAAATTTATTGGTGAAATCAGTAAAAAACATATTTTCAGCGTTCTTTTCTTTAATTTTTAACCCGATCGGAAGCTATGTCTATATCAGAGAAAGAGCTAAGGATCCCCCGGGAACATTGGGCAAAATTGGCCTATGGATAGTTAGGACATGGTCAAATAAAACGTCAAAAATGTCTCAAACAGTAAAAGACTCGCACACTATAAGTGTGCTTGCTGACCAAATTGAAAGTCTACCTGTATACGAAACGCTTATTGCTAATAAAGGCAGGACCCCGAAAGAAAAAGCGATATTTGAGAAAAAAAAGCGCATGAGAGAGAAAAGAATAAGGAAGAGACATGAAGAAGCTCTATATGGATGCCGCCATATGATTTTAACGACAATGAGGAAGACCCCATGTCTTTGGTTCTATCACATCTGTCCAGACATGTATCCGCAGTGCCTTAGTCTTATCACTTTCGTAAGGAACTTTTTTCATTTAATTATATATCTTGTTGCCTTCATGTGTTGGACGCCTTGTATAATTTCTTTTGAACTGTGTCGGGCCTGCTTGTGCTGTATATTGTGCAATGGTTAGGTTGTGTAAGTGTCAGTGTTGTGTGTGTTTGTTAAGTAAATTATATATAAACGTGTTAATATAACATTAGATATGTTCCATTGTATCTTTCATTTAAACCGTCTTATTTTCCCGGTGCTTAAATTGTTTTACTACTTTATAACAATGAACGCGTAATATTATTCCATTTGTAGCTCAAAAGAAAAAACGGTACAGAAAAAAAATAATTTCAATGTCAACACAATCAAAAGTGACTAGGGTTTTTGCTTCGTATTCGCCGCGTTATCAAAATCTCAAAGTAGGTAGGTCTTGTTCTTGTAGCAATATAGCATATAAACGGAAAGATACGTTAGTTATGAATTTAGGTATACGTTTATCAAAAAAAACCATTACATATATGCGTAATTGATTTCTCGCAAAATTTATATACATTTAAATACAATTTGAAATTTATTTAAATTTACTCGCTACCATTTATATATATATAATCAATATATTCTTGAAATCTGTAATGAACAGAATGGAATTTTCTACACTTTAATACTACGAAAAGTTCGTCTATGGTCTGTAGAGGCATTTTACATAGTAAGTACAAATGAAAAAGAACTTGCCAGCGTGATACAGGAATTTCATCATCATGAATAATGACATCTAGCTAGACTGTGGAATTTTTTATTTGCCACTGTTACTAGGTGAGAATCAGAAATCGACTTAATTTAATCGTCTCTGTTTATATTGGATGAAAGGATCCTATCTATTATTTAAGGCTATGAACTATTAGCCTGCCAAATCTAACTCACTTCTATTCAGTAAATAAAATAATTTAATTTTATAAGCTTTTCATTTATATTCCGGTAACTGCATGGAATACTGGGGTACAAACTATAACTCATGCGAAAAATTCATTCATTCCTGTCCAATAGCTTTTGCGTGATTTGAGGATAAATTAACAGACAGACAAAAATTCTGATGAGTGGTGGACCTTCTAAAATGGGTAGATTAACCGACCCAATTAATATATTTTTTAAATCTATAGATAATGTCATTGGTCTATTATGGTAATACGTAGTAACAAAGTACAGACTACTTCATGTGTTTCAGTCTTTATAATAAATTACATCTCATATCCTTTTCAGGATTAATAGATAGATAGACCTACAATAAATCAAGTTATATTCAAATCAGTCCAGTTGTTGCTAAAATAAGCGTGAACAAACATTCAAATTTGCTGTTTCATTATATTTAGATAAGGTAAATTATGTGACAATGCTATACCAAATTATATTTTAATAATACTTCATAAGCAAAAACAAAATAATTTACAAATTTCAAGAGTAACAAAAAATGGACACCAAATCAGAAATGTGCAGGTCATACACATCATTTGGATACAATGGTTGCATTGTATCTGACAGTAATGCATACCATCAGGAAAACCCGTCCGCCTTTTTAGCATATGATCAAAGAATTGGCTACAGTCATAATCACAACGTCTTCTGGCTCTTTTGCGTCTAATTTCTCGACACCTACAGTACATTTTATACTTGTATTTCACATTGTTGTATAAACACTTTAAATAAGAAGGCATACATTTATGCTTTTTATATCCTTTGCATTTTCCACATTTGTGTTTCGAACATATATGTTTTTTTTGCACAGTGTAATAACTTTTTTTTTCTCTTTGTTATACACCCCGGTTTATAGTTATGCAGATGGTCACATAAATATATTTTACATTTCCATAATTTAAATGGTATGTGTATGTAAGTTTTTTCAGGACGAGAACAAGATCGGTGCCGTCGTTTTGTTAGTGTATCACAAATTCGAGGATAAAGCTCTTTGCGCTTGATTATATATTTCCTGCTATTATTTGGATATAATTGATTGTAATGACAATCATTCAAATTACGTGTTTTAAAATGTGTAGCACAACTAATTTCTGCATCATCTAAACACCGTTCGAGTTTTAGATTTCTTAAATACCGACACATTGGTTTAGTGTGATTTCTGACATATTGATGGTAGTATGATTTAGGTTTACT
Organism: Dione juno; assembly: GCA_037127375.1. NCBI lineage: Eukaryota > Metazoa > Arthropoda > Insecta > Lepidoptera > Nymphalidae > Dione > Dione juno. The sequence goes on from JAXRJS010000048.1 coordinate 3,418,411, forward strand.
GTTAGCCAATATATTATCGGGCTTACAGCGTGTAATGATATCAGAACACACTACTTTGCAGGGTTCCACTTGTTTTTTTCTTTTTAAGTAAATATGATTATCATTATAAAAAGGCAATCTGCTTTGTTTTATAGCTAATATTTGATCTGAATGTGATGTGTCTTTGATTTTTTTGTAATATTTTGTACAATTATTTGCGTTTGGCTTTCTATAGCAACAATTGTCTATAGGGAAAACTCTCTCGAAATGGCGTGGGCAAGAGTCATGCTTCCCAGTAATAACACTATTACTTTTTCTTGCAGAATATATAATTTCATTATCATAACATTTGATCAGGCTAGGGCTCTTAAATTTGATTATGTCATAATTTGAAAGTTGGTATAAGGATTGTTGGTTTGTGAAGGAGGAGGATCTATTAGAGATGAGCTTATTGATCTTTCCATTACTATTCATGCTACTGCTTTTATTGTTTAATAGCACACAAGATTTATAAGATTTATTAAGATTTTCAATATTACTACGAGATTTTATTAGGGACTTACTACATCTCGCATTAATTGGTTTTTGTAAATATTTGTTTTCACATGTACTTTTCCAATCGCAGCAAAATTGCACACCCACGTCATTTGTATTCTTGATAGCTTCAATATGTTTATATAGTTGATATGGTTCAGTATATCTGTCATGACCTTTAGTCAGAAGTTTCACAACGTTTGGTTTCACAAGAACAGGGCTAATACTTTTCCGTGGACTCAATGTTATATTCTTTTTTTTACGGGACTTTTGACTCAAACATGAATTAATTGAGGCTGCAGTTATTTTATTTCCTTCAGGAAAATTTATAACTGGCACTCGCATACACTTTTGGTTGTGGACAAGGCCCTGAGACCGACATGATGTAGAGGACACTTGATTATGAGAACATTGTGGCACAGGGTACAGGGTGTTTCCTTTAATAGTTCTACAATGCATGGACCTATTACAATGCATTGTTATTTACCTCTTAACATCGATCATGTGAGTTGATCATATATTGTGTACTCGTTCCAAAATTCATTTAAGTTATTTTCACGCCTTTTAAAAATATTTTACTGCATAAGTTTTATTAAGTAAATAATCTTGAAGGTCTTCTACGATCGTATATCTAGTATATTTTTAATACTATGATGTATATCATTACGATAGTTTAATTGTTAAAACTCATCGGATTTTTAAAACTTAGCGTCAAATTTGGGAATTTCTTTTAGTAACCTTTACAAAAGTTATTCATTATATTTTCAAAATAATTTATAATAATCACGGCAGCTGGCTAAGAAATAAAAATTAAAATGTCAATTGGATAGTGACAATTAATTTAAATGTCTTTTAATTATTTGTTCGAACTCAACGCTGGGAATAGACAAATCTCATTCGGTCCGTACTCAAGATAACTTTTCAAAATCAACTATAATTTTAAAGATTTATTAATAATCTTAAACTATACTCAGGAAACTTGTGCGCATCGTGGCGGAATGGGACAGCGGCTGTCAAGGCCAATAGGGCTAACAGCATTAAACTCACAACAAAAAAAAACAGCGTCTGACTGTACGATGTGGAGATTGTGCATTAGATTTTCACTAGGGGGAAAGAAATTTACTCATACGGAGTGACCTAACACTTGATTTTTTTTGCCTACCCTGGTGCGTATACGGGTATAAGCGTGTAACTGTTGTTATTACAAAAAAACACTTATTTTATTTTCGTTAACTAAAGAGGCAGTTAAGTTAGAAAGAGTCAAACATTTTAACTTAAGCTCCAGCTAACAGTTTTTTTTTAGATTCACTGAAATGAAATTACATTTGCAACGAAATATGTAAGGAGTACAATAATACATATCTACTATGTTTATTTATTTCAGGCCATTTCGGCGCAGTAGTGCAGCGTAGTCACGATGGTTGAGGATTCAATGCCTACTAGGGAATTAATGAATTTCATGTTCCCCTTCTAATAAGGCAAACTGCTGCGTTTAGGCAACAATCAAAGAACAGGAAATCTGACCACGAGGCTTTCTCTGCTCAGACTGTTAGCGGGATAAAGCGTGAAGTTAGAAAATGTATTATTTACACAAGATGTACAATTATTTTGCGATTCTTTATTATAGTATATGTATTTTTTTAATGTTTAAAACGTATACAGGTGCAATATTAGTACATACAAAGGTATTAGCTAATTATATAATTTTATCAAGAATCTTTTCTAAAATTGTCGTATTTTGTCGGTTGAGCGATAACTGTGAAGCTTTATTTGGAGGAGCTCTACTGGATATTCCAGAAATAATTGTATGGTAAACAGTTTCGTTGAGTTTTCTTAATTCTTCTTCATTCATAAAATCCTCAAAATCAAACGTTTTACTTCTTAATTCATACTCAAACTCATCATCGTGTGTCTTCTTTAATACATCAATTGTTCTTTTATTTCCTTTGGCTATCACACCACATGTGTGATTTTTGATTTCCATATGGAAAGAATTGAACATTTTCTTTAAATTGTGGAAAAATTTACAAGTGACTAATCCACTTTTTTCTATAATATCGTCAAACGAAAATACAAAAAATATTATTACGAGGATTATTATTACTACTATGCATAGTGCAAATGTGCATCCACAGTTATGACCGTATGGACTCGGATAGCATCCGGTGTTAAAAATATTTGTATGGCAACATTTATTTATACAACAAAAAGCCATGCACATTGGAAGTATTGAAACGCACTGTATACACATTGATATATAATTATGTATTGTTTGAATTATCATACGTATTAGGTCTTCTGCGGCTAGTAATATAGTCATAATGATTCTTGATACAGTTTGTAAAGTACACACTATTGGTACGTACAGAGTGTAACACATGTCGTCTAGTTCCTTTTTCAATTTTATTATTTTTCAGGGTTATAAATAATTTAAAAGTTTTATTTTTATACATTTAGATACATTTTTCCTTTTTTTTTCAAATTTTATAAAACATGTTGTAGACTTAGTTTTGATTTTATTTTAATTGTCAAAATGACAGACAGGGCACAGCCGCTTAATTATGGAGCGTAGATGAACGGAGTACCAACTCAGTAAGCAACACTTCTGTTTTGTGACTACAGCATATATAGTCAAGTTTTTAAATACAGCATATTTATTAGCTGCACAAGTGACGAAAACTAATACATTTTTCAACTCGGCAAACTTCACTTCTGTGTAAAACTGCTTTATTCATATCATTTCCACTTGCTATTTTAGCGACAATCATTTGCTGTTTAGATGTGGACACTTGCCTCCTATACAAGATTGTCTCCTTACTTTAGCTCCATATTTTATATTCAAATTCAAACAATTTCATTCAAAGTAAGAATACATGATTCATTTTTTGAACGTCAAATACATTATCACCGGTTCACTAAAGTTAATGCCTCAGACCTGAGAAGAACCGGCGTAAGAAACTCAGCGGGACTTCCTTTTTTTTAATATAGTATTATTATACAATTATTCATTGTTGACAATGATACGCTTGAGATAGACTGGAGCGAGCATTTCATTCCCAAGGTGTGTTATCATTTACAAAATCGTTAATTAGGTAATAACCTTAACACACAAACGTCGTTACACAATTTTTTTAAATTGTGATATAGAACATGCTCGGATGTTTTCTGGGATCCTATTGTAAAAGCGTACACTCTGTCCCATGAAGGAATTGCGGACTCGATGCAATCGAGTCATATGCGCGGTAAGTTTCAACCTATTTCTAGTATTAATATTGTGTACATCGCCAATTTTAGTAAAATCAGTAATATTTTTTTTTTACATATAAAACTTTTTCGAGGATATACTGCCAATATATTAATTTCCTTAAATTTGGCTCTTAAAGATTCTTTAGGGCTTAAGTTATAGATTGAGCGAACAGCTTGCTTCTGCAGGATGAAAACTGTGTTGATCGCGGCTGCATTACCCCAAAGTATAATGCCATAAGACATAATACTATGAAAGTAGCTTAAGTAAACAAGGCGAGCCGTTTCTGCGTCAGTTAACGATCTAATTATCCTAACTGCAAAAGCTGCTGAGCTCAGCCTATTCGCCAATCCATCAATATGAGGCCCCCACTGTAATTTGTAGTCTATTTAGAAATACCGTAGAATCAACAGGATCCGTGGTCTCACCATTCAATAGTACATTGGCTTTAACAATTTTCGTGTTGGGTGTTCGAAAAATTATACATTTCGTACTATTTAATAGTAGGTTGTTAGCACTAAACCAATGTACTAATTTCGAGAGCGCATTGTTTACATCTTCAATTATATGTTCACACATAAGGTCACAGAACATGCCAAGAGCATCCTGCGAGTCCTCCCAAGCCTCATATATACTCTTTATGAGAGCTATTCCCGCATCAGTAGTGGGGCGACATTTAGTAAAGTCATACTCATGCATGAGATTATGTAAATTAAAATGATGTAAAATTTGATTTAAAATTATTTTTTCAAAAATTTTACTTAATGCGGGCAGCACCGATATTGGTCGAAAATTATTCTGATCTGATGTACTACCCGATTTAAATATAGGTACGACTTTACTAAATTTCATAAGGTCAGGAAACACACCATACTCTATACATTCATTAAACATAGTCGCGAGGTGAGGAGCAATAACGTCTATTATATAGCTAATTAGTTTTACTGAGATAGATCTGTGGTTTTCTTAATATCTAGGGACTTAATTATTTTAGCAATATCTCTTGAGCTGACTAATTTAAATTTAAAATCTATATTACATTTTTGTACGCTCTCCTTAAGTAATGATTCAGCGACGGTTGTAGAAGATATAAGAGTTTTTGTTGTGGAAACTGGACTATCAGCAAAGAATTTTTCAAAAATACATACAACTTCTTCATCACAGCTAGTAAGACCATTGCCAGTATTATGATAGCATAGTTTAACCAGCTCATCCATAGCAGATATATGCTCTGAGATTTCTTTTTGAGCTCATTCATATTTATCAGAAATAGTTTTTAATTTAGTATGTAATAATGAAATCTCCAACAGTAGGAACCTCACCTCAGCTTCATATGATAATTTCACATTATTCATATTTATGTTATATTCCATTAACTTATTTTTACAGTCACTAATTTGGTGTAATTTTTACATACATTTTTAGTTTTTATCAAACGCTGTGTTTTTTTAATATATGCATTTATCCTAATGTATTTTTTAACTTATTTTTACTTGGAACCCTCTAACCTCTAAAAATCTCTAACCTAACCTCTTTTTAAATTCAATTGAATGTTACTTGAGGATGATTTAATTTTACAATAGAATGCATATTTTAATGATATTAAATATTCTATTTAATATCTTTAATATAAAGTGTTTATAGAAAATTTTACTATGATATTTTTTGCGACACAGGTTTTCAAATATACATAAGTTTTATTTTTATATGCTTATTTACTAGTGTGTCGCTCTCGGTTTAACCCGCGAATATAAGCTTGCAATGCAAAACCAAACGCTTACTTTAGGTACTGCTAGAGAGAGCTTCATTGTCTAAAGAACTTAATCTGCTGTAGCAGTGAGATTCTGAGTTAAGATTAATTTTGCTTAAAGTTTATGAATTTACTTAAATTATTAGGTGACATGGAGAGTCCTAGTAGGTATAAAACATATTTTTGTACCAAAAATAGTATGTAAATGTAATATTTAATAACTGTAAATAAAACATATAAAATATTGTTATAAAACATATGCAGGTAGATGATAACTTTTCAAGCTACTACGCAATAGCTCCATGAAGCGCCCATCTGTTGTAGGAGTGCTATATTCAATTATCGATTGGTCTGTAGATGCTACTGTGTCTACTTGCGAATTGTAGTCGCTTACATCTGGGCCTAATTTCATGGATTCCTCCTCTGTGGTCACAGTATCGTAAAAACTCGAATCTGACTCTAATACAGTATCGTTCAACATTATATCGGCCATAAAGGTTGACATGGTAGTATCTGAGTCATAAATCGTGTGGGTTATCTCGTCTGGATAATCCGTATCGTTTCTCGAGCATTCGGTTATATCGCCAGGTGTGGGTACAAATCGGTGCACGACTGGTCTGGCTTTCGTGTAGCCTAGGCTGTAGAATATTTTGTCTAGGACACCTGTTGCTCGGAAAATAAAGAACAGAATAATTATGGCCAATGCCGACATTATACAGTCGCAGGCTCCGCCCCTATTTACCGGACATCCACCACCTCCGCCACACATAAAACACTTTAATCTTGCAGTGAGAAGGAACACTACGCATATTGGTATCAGAGATATCATTTGCAACATAAAAGATATAAAATTATATAATGTCTGTAAAATCATTCTTATAAGATTTTCTATCATGAGAATAACTGTCATAAATACGCGGACCAGCATTTGTATACCGCATATTGCGGTTTGAAGCACTGCGTGGACTGTTCGACACATTTTGGAATCTGCAACTATAGAACATTGATATAAATATCTTGTATAAATATATAAAGTAACAATTAACAAATAGTAATCGAGCTTCGTACCCCTTTTTAGTAAATATCATATAGGCAATTTATTTGATTACAAAATACAAAATATATATAAATATGACCAATATTTATGAAGTGACAATATAAAATGATGTCGGAGTGATATGTCATGTATTGTTTTTAAATAGCATAAATATTACATCATAGATTCATTCTTTTCTATTTTTCTTGGCTTTTCCGTTTCCAATATATTGAAATTAAAGAATACAATAGGATTGATACGCCTAAGTTGGTAAGGTGAAAAATTAAAAAAAACTAAAATCACAACCTAAGATATGTACATAAAGTAGCAGTTACGTTTCGTGAATGGCGTGGAAAATATTTTTCGAGATTTTAAAGAATTTATCTTATTAACTTACTTTTCTTACTTGTTTTTCTATATAAACGTCACATAGACATTAATTTAGGCAAATTTGATATGTCAAGACGAGATTTATAATTACTATATTCTTTAGGAACAATAAAAAACAAAAAATATCAAGTTAATGTATTTATTAACTAATAATAATGAAACACACAAGAATTTAGCCAAGCATTTTTTTAGAATATCAAATGTAGTGCATTATCGCCATCTCCCTCCCTCTTGTTGTGTGCGAGTGTGACAGAGCGAGTTACAGCTTGTATGCTTGACGCATCATGAGGTCGAAATAACAATCATTGTCGATAGAGACACTTATGCCGCTGTAGTAATTCATAAACTCTTCTAGTGTTATCTGCAATAAAAACGATTATTATTTTCCTCTGTACTGCAAAAGGCAAAAAAATCAATAAAAAAAAGTAATTATGGAACTGAACTGATACATTTATAGCGAATCTATAACGGTGATTTTAATAAATTTAGTTTATTATTCTCTGTATTATTATAATAATAAAAAAATACTACTAAAATGGTTATTATTATAATAATCAATTAAACACATAGGTATAGATCATCTAGTCATAAAATGAACGCCCCTCTATTATGTTTACAAATACATATAAATGATGCGACCACATGACACAATGAAACGAAAGTTATCATTGGTCAATGCGTCGTTTTCCCGGCAAAAAGTACGACCAGCAAGAAAATATACAATAATGAATATATTAACAGATCCTGAATTATTTAATCAATCTTATTACGGAAAGAATTGAAATAATTTATACAACAATGTGGGTAAATACATTTCGCCATGTTATTGAAGCAGAAAAACGATATTTGAAAAATTGTGATATGGAGCTTAAACTTAATATTAATGTTGAGGACTCGTGTCTCTGATGAAATATATATCTCCTTTAAATATTTTTCTGAGGAATCATTTTAACATAAACACAAACATTATTGTGAATTGTCATCAGAATCGGATTTCTACATTGATAATTAATTGAATTCCCATATCTTTAAGATCACATTTTTAGTCAACCAATTTAATCTTATAATTGAACTAACTGCCGGCTAGTTTATAAATCTAGTGTTTGAATATTTTTATTATACTAATTAATGAAATATACCATATAAAGATATTGAATGTTTTTTCTAAAATTAAACCATTTAATGTTTGAAATATTCCTATTTTTTTTTTCATAGAGTATTAGTTAAAATTCATTTTGTCCCAAGGAACAAATTTACCATTTATCGCTCGATCGGTCGATTTTACAGTGTACGAACAGTCACACAAGTGCCGAAGCCTTTGAAAATAAATAGTATACAGGTGTAACCCATTGGAAAAGGTAAAAAATATAACTAAAATAAAAGGAAAAATAATTTACGGGACTGCTAGGTCCGGGAAGTCTTCACCAAATTTCGTGAAAAGAGAAAATACTCGGTTATTTCAATTTTTAGGTAGGTTATTTTATTTTTTTTTCATAAATTTTGAAGTTATGTAAAAAATCCATTTTTGCCATTATACTTCTTTTCATAGGATTTTTAGTTTTATAGGACATTGCAACTGTTTTCACCCTTACCCTGAGAACGGATCGAATCCACCCCCGACGCGATTATAGTAAAACTCTGCCCCACTGCCTCACGAATAATTTTATTTATATATAACTAACTATCAGTTCTATCTATTACAAAACATTTATCAAGCAGAAGAACACTATCCAGAGTCTCTAATAATAAATAACACGCACAAAATAAATCAAGTGTACTTACTTTACCATCGACAGAACCACTTTCAAAATTAGCAATAAACTTGTGAAGTATCGCATCTGCCGACTCTTCGCCACTCATGTATCTGAAAATATCAATTGACAGAGCTTATTTAAATTAATTATAAATAAAACGTTTCATTTATATCTGGATACGCGAAGCATACTAAATTAGTTACATCTACAATTCTTTTACAACTATTTAACTAGCCCAAGAAATTTATTGACTTCTTAAAATTCCACACGCTGCGTGTACCTACGCTACCAGAGAATACACATCATTATCTCCCGAGTGGATATTGGACACAACCACAGCGTTTACAGCAACACGCTAGCCGCTGTCCCACACAAGTACTAATCACTCACGAAGGATGAGCCGTGGCAGAGTACACCCCGCGAATGTCGTCAATGGTGATCACTCCATCGCCAGATTTATCCAACTTCTTGAATGCTTGCTCTACTTTAGCACGACGCGACTCAGACATCGGAGGCTGGAGGAAACAGAAAAGTTAAAATATTTCATATAATTATTACTGAATAGAAAATAGAACTTCGTAAAAAAAATTGTTTTTGTTTACCTATAGGTATAAATTATATACTTTTAAAATGCTTAGTCAGCCAATTTATTTATATTTTTACTTTATCTATTATTTTAATTTATTTACATAAACTCTTTTATACAATTAAATATTTTTACTATTTATAAATAGCGTAGATTACAACAAATAAATGAACTTGCGATAGTACAATAAACAAGTCTTACCCTGATCTGAACGAGAAACTCATCAAGGCTGATCGACCCGGTGTTGTCTGTGTCGAACTTGTTAAACAGCTCTTCAACTTCCTGAAATAATTTTAATAACTTATATTATTTATACTTTTACAAATTTTGAAAATTGTTTGCGTTAACGCGCAAATCTTAGAAACAACTTGTTGAAATTGAAAATTATTTTTGTCTAAATACTCCATTATTCCTTTCAGGTAATTCGCATACCAATAACGAGTAACTGCTACCGAAAAATATAATGTAAGGTCCTTCGACCTAATTCCTATATTGGATTTAAAAATACGCACATCTATCTTAACCACTAGGTTCCCCCGCTACCTACCCTGCCGTATGCGGCATACAGCGTGAAGCTACTTACTTGCTTTTAAAATATTTTTGATATTATTTCCTTATGTTTACACTTTACATGGTACTTTGTATTCTACTTACCTCATGGCTTACATCCAATCCCGCTTCTTTAAGGCCGTGAATAAACTCTTCTTTATTAAGCTGTTTGTTGCCGTCATCGTCCATGCGGCGAAAAATTCTAAAAAAAGACAATTTTATGAAATTCTACGTCAATATTCAATATAAAAAAATACTAAATAAAAGGCATGTGGGTAAAATGTTCTATTGAAATGTAATCAATAATAATTTGACACTTATCAATTTATAATTTTTCCATCACATAACACTAAAAACGTATTTAACTACCTACCGTACGTGATGTACTTAATTATAATGTTAAAAATAACAATAGAATATCTCCATTGTCGTAAGTTCTAACAACAAAGAACCCATCACAATGCCACTACTCTTAGAATGGAAAGCGCTGAATAGTGTAGTATTCTTGGTTGACCCAATTAAATATACGCAACATCTCTATGTAGGCATATTTTATTAATTTTCAAATACGTGAATTTTATTAATTTTTAAATACTTTTCATCTTAAATTCGAATTACAATAAAATGAAGATCTCGTTATTTCCCCCCTCCTCCAACATTTCTCCCCTACATTCTCCTATTACTCGCCTATCACCACCCTACTTGCCTTACATAATATGTAAACAGTACACATTTGTATATAAATTGCTGTAGGCTACCTTTTTTATTACTCGCTCGGTTAACTAACAACAAGGTCTACAGTAGTTTAATTAAAAGTGATAATTAAATAAACACTAACAACACTAACCAATAATATAACAATAAGACAAGCGGCATTGATAAAATAGTTAATACTAAAGCATTTCAATCACAACCTTCCAATGCCGACAATTCCTGAAGCACCACGGGACAGACATAGGAGGCGCAGTCTCTCCAACGGGTCGGTAGTATTTGTGAGTGCTCGGAGGCTCTTCTGTATCAGCTCGTCATCAACGCGTGAAGTCGCTGACTGGGGACGGTGTAGGGCTACTATGGGAAGGATAATTAAAAATGAGTTAGCTTACCAGTCGCTATTCAGTTAATGTATATCTAATAAATCTATATGATAATGATGATAATCTGTAAGACAACTTACAATGTAAAAGAGTTTGATTTTTATAAAGGTAACTCCGGCGTCGATAAAAACATAAGAAAATAAATTCAATCAGGGTAATTTAAAAAATAACTTAGGATATTTAAATATTTTATTTTTATTGCATGAAACAAAGCCTCCAAGATACATTAATTTAAATATCTTAAAATTTTATAACAAGAAGGAAGGAAATCAGCTCACGTAGTTTTTAGCAGAAAGAATGCGAGTATAATTAAGATACCTCGACGTGTTGAGTGGCGGAACTGAACGCCGCGCTTTCTCACAGTAATTTAAAATGTAATATCAATACAATCATTGCTCCGAACGGGGATCGCATTAACAAGTCACAACCATCATATGTGCATGTCGCACCGCACCACGACGGCCGCACATTGAGATTATTTAAAAGATACCAATCAATATAATTTTATTAATATCAACCAATATTTTTTGTTTAAAAATAAGCACACAAATTGTAACACTTTTTGACTACGTCACAATGGAAATATATAAATGGAATAGCCATAGGGTAGGCAGAGGGAGGGGGGAGCCAAGTTGTCACCGCACCCCGTTACACAAGGAATATCATAAAAATAACTGTAAAACCGTAAAAGAGTTGAAACCGCGATCGCTTTTCCGTATTTTTCTGATCCGTATGTTTTATTCATTTATTGAATAAGATAATAAAAAGTAGCCTAAAAAGAACCTGCACTACAAACAATGATTACTGCCTGTTTAATAAAGCTACACTGGGGGTACATATTTAATAGCATGAGTCAACAATGCATCCGCTCCATTGTAACTTACACTTTCGCTTAAAAGTTAATTATTGATTCCAGGCAATGGAAAAGTAATAAATGTCACGACAAAATGTATCTACATCATGTTAATCAATTAATATAATATATTAAATAAAATAAAAAATAGCTTTATTCTATTTCCTTTTAGACAAATCAAGTTCATCGAATCAATATTAATTAAATATTTCGAGTATCTACCACAATACAGTTAACACTCACGATAACTTTAAGTAAACTAGAACTTCCAACAGGTTGATGATTGACGGTACCTTTGATTGAACTAGCCTAGAATATATATATATATATATATATATATATATATATATATATATATATATATATATATATATATATATATATCTTAATGTTCATAAGAAAGAAATGTGCAATGTATTGTAAAGGCTTCAGTTATGTCGCATCTGAAGAGATCTAGAATTGAAGGAAGGGAAACGGTACGTCACGATACGTCTGAAGGTGGATTTGTATTTATTTATCTGACGTGTTGTGCCATAACACGATGGCTAATTTTCACATAAAAATGTCGCATTACGACGCCTTCAAACGTTATCCTCAGGGATCAGGAAAGCTGTTGTCGTCGTTCTACTAGACGCCATTTGGGCTTTTTAAAATATTGCATGATATTCAATTGAAATTACAGTTACAAAAAAACAAATGTGGAGATTTTCCTTCAACAACTTTAATTTAGACAATTGCTGTCATTTCAGCATTACATTAGCAATATATATACTGTAAAACAACTTAAAAAGTACTCCCATAATATATTTTTTTCGTTTTTATACAGGTAGGTAGGTAGTTAGCATTGTTCAGTCCAATAACCTAACATCTTAAGTTCAAAAATAGCTACATACACAAATTAATTATATATAAGCAAAATAATTCTGCATTTACAATCACATTTTTATTTTTACAATTTTCTTATTAATCGTTTATTTTGTGAAAACCAGACACAAATATAGAAATTAACTATAAAAAAAAAACAAATAGATTGCCTAGTAGCGCAAGGGCAGCAGTAGTAGTAGTAGTCAGAATTAATGAGAGAGCTATAAAATGTACCACCACATTTGTATATTGCCCAAAGTTTTATTTTCCAATCATTCTCTTGAAATACCCATCATAGATATCTGTTATTCCTCGGTTGAAACTAAACATTGAGCGTTATGAAGTTGACAATAGTTAATAATTAACTTATTAATCAATTTATTTATTCATTACATACTTTCTTATGCTGAATTCTTTATATTAGCATATTGTACTGGAACTGACATTTTTACTTGAAGGAGTAATGTAATTTGTTTCATTTTTTTAACAAGTGTTTTGGCTATAAAACTGTTAATAATATAATTTCTTAATCAACTCCCTCTGAAGCTCCCTGTTAGATTTTGTTAATAAATAGCTTCCGCCTTTATCTTATCAAACATTTAACATTTATTTCTTATATTAAAGCTGAAAGGCATATAAGATCACCTTATGACTATAGAATAGATTACAAAGCATTTTTGCTAAATAAATATTTAAACCTGGCAAAGTATACTTAAATAATTGATTTATATTACCAGTTTTTTTAAAGATCACTTCATATTGTACTACAATATGCTCTCCATACTATAAATAAAAATATTGCTCTTGTACTATAAATATACCAAGTTTTATGATGCATCAGAAGAGGTCTATTTATAATAAGAACTCTTTGAAATAAAAATTTGATCAAACAGATTTCTTAAAGATCCAATAAGTGAGCCTACAATAACATCCTTATAAGATAACTTTGCTCTTATAATAAGCCGCACTAAATCTACTTGTACATGTACTGTCAAAACAATCATTAAAATTATATTTTATTTTATTAAAGAGTAAATTCTAATTCAGTAAATAAATAATACCAAAATCTACAATATAGCTTTGCATGTGTTTTTACTAACTGATCTTTTTTTATTAGCATAGTGTTATTTAAATTGTATGTTTAGACCACACAAATTTAAAAAACTACGTAACGTAAATATCATTTGTTTGCATTTCACCAACCAGCAGGCTAAGGGCCTCCTACTTCATATGTTATATGCCTAATGCCTATTGTTATATACCTAATGCCTATTGCCTAATGTTATGATAAACTTAATATATTAAATGAGTGACTTTTTACTTTTTAGCACAAAATCCCGGATATCTTCTTCACAGTTCACAGTTCACTAGCTAGCACTAGAACCAACAACATTTAAATTATATATATTTCTGTATGAAAATACACACAGCAAAACTAAAGTTAAAGTTTTATTTAACAGCATGCTTTATTCTAGGTTAAATACAACAAAATTGTTTTTACAAGTAATACTTATTTTGACTGCATGTCATTTTTCTGACGTTTACTTGAAAAATTTGACGTCTACAGTTAGAATTTACGGTTCAATATTGTTTTCAATAATAACTTCGCTAATAGATGTTAAATATTAATAAATTTATTGTTTTATCACTTCTATACATATAATAAAAATGTAATACTCAATAAGAGCTTTATAAGTAAAATAATAAAGAAAAAAAAACACATATAGTAAAACACCGCATACAAAAACGAAAGAAACACAAATTGTCATTAAAACTATTCTATTTAAGATAACTAACTTACTATTAGAAGTTGTATTTGTTCTTCGAAACATTTTTGCTATATCTTATATATTGTTACTGTATATTGTATTAACAGACTATGCACAATTCAAGAACATTTTAAAACCCAACCGAATACGTTCACATCGTAGAGCGCGCTACGAACAACTGGCGTGTCGGTTTTTCTTTAGTCTTAGGGAGTTAGGGAGTCGGCTTATCACAAAATGGTTGTTGGCTGATCTTTCTTAGCCATTATTTGTAATTTCTTAGCAGTCACTAAACCATGTTAGATTTAAAACTTTCCTTTGTATATGCCTGTTTTAATTATTAATAAAAAAAAAAGAATTACTAGTGCAATTTCGTCAATTCATGATCGCTTAACATCTGCAATCTGTATTATGCATTCAGCCGAATTCGGTAACGCATGATTGCGGTCTTTCATTAAGTTTTAGAAATATATATATTAAGGTTATTAATGTAACGTTTCATAGTTCATTATAACGATATATTTGAAAATATATCTGAATTAATATATCTAAACTATAATAAAACAGTAAAAAATAAAACAAACAGTAAAAAAAGTTATGTAGGAATTTGTAAGTATGTACACTAACAGAACACGAATGTATAGATTTTAAAATTTTTGTCGGTCTGTTTGTCTGTACGTCTACTGGACGGATTTTAATGAAACTTTTTGTACTATATAGCTTTTAGATCTGGGCAAGATGTGTTCTATTATTCTATAATATGATATAAATCTAGGCTTTAATTAAGTTTGAAGACATTGTGCCTTAACTAAAAGTACGTAGAACCACAATGGACAAGCTATACCAACTATAAAAAAGAAATAGAAAATGGGTAAATCAAGTCCACACTTACGAAGTTGCGAGCGTCTACTAGTGTTAAATAAATAATTAATCATGATGCGACATCACATATATTTTTTTACAATGTGGATCATATACATTTTCTTATTGAATTCAACTTCAAGGACACGAAAACAACACAGGCAATTTGCGATACAAGGTTTTTTACCTAAACTTTAGCAGCAGCAGAACAATATAGTAACAGACAAATGGTATATAATATATCTTTATAAGTATTATTTTTAGTTTCAATAAAATATTTAAATTTAATTTTGTTATAGTATAGTGTGAAAGCGTCTGACTGTAAAAAAAAGATGGTAGCGGGTTCAATCCCCTCTTGGGAGAATGAATCATTTTTATTTTCTCGCTCTGGTTAAACAAAATGCGGCATTAAGCTCTGCCCCTCAAAAAATCAGGTGACTCCGCCAATCAGTATATGGCTCCTTAGCTAAAGTAGTTCAGCGTGATGACAACTTTCTTATGTGAAACGTTTGATGTGGAACTCTTAAGAGCTAAACTATAAGTAAGAAATATGAAATAGCGTTAATAAAAATGATAAGCACTTCCCATTAACATATGAAATAAAAAAATAATGAAACAAAATATAAGCTATCAATCTAATATCCAATTTTCAAGTTAATAGAAGAAGTCTATATCAACTACTAGAACGGATTAAAACTTAAAATAAAATATAAAAAAGCAACAGCGGACACCGAGCTCGGGCTACCATAAGTAATATAATATTATTTACAAATCTATTAAATTAGAATTTTAATTACTAAACACCTTAGGATATTTGAATTTATAAAGGCTCAAAGTGTTATTTTGTACTTGCGTGTGGAAAGTTAACCCAAATATAATTATCGACATGCGAGGTATTATGATACCGTCAACATTAACTAATTAACTGTTAACTATGAACGATATATTTAAGTTATATATTATTTATATAATAACAACAATAATATTACGTGAAATGTTCATAAAATTATTATACGATCTACTTGCGAGACCCAAACAGATGTAAGTACATGAACTGATAGAAAAGCGAAATAGACAGTTTTCTAGGTCATTACGAAGCCTGAAAATCGATACGCCTTCATTAATATTATCAATATTACATTTTTTATATAAAAAATGGATTATATTTGAATTTAAATAAAAAATCTGGGAAGCAATCGCAAATGTCTGACGTAGTGTCTTGACACTAGCTTCTCTCTAACCTGCTAGTGTAAAGCTGGAAAAGAAACTGTACTATTTACTACATCTTAATGTTTTTTGTCTTCAGGTTCACCCGCATTCCATTTATACTGATATATCTACATAATAAACTTACAGACACTAAACGATATTTTAATTTATTCGTCATGGATACAAAGTTTGTAGCGCATTGTACTTATTCTACTGGTGCGAGTATTGATTTTTAAAGCCAACTTTTATCCTTCAACTGGTATCTGTTTCTGAATTACGTATATTGTATAATGTGAGACGGTTTGGCTAAATATTAATATTAAATATTTACATGATTATCTTCTTATATTATTTTCAAATAACATGAACTATCGGTCAAGTGCAAGTTATACTTGCGCACCTTGGGTTACGTACCAATTTCTCAACAAACCCACCTACCTATAAATTACCAATTTTCTGCTTTGTTCCTATGTTTCTTCTGTAAATACGAACTTCTTATCAAATGTCATAATTGTAGGTCAAGGGAAAGTGTCGTATAGGTTTTAATTTCGCGGAGAATTTCATACAAAATGAGGCAAAACTAAACCTAAACGCTCGTATCTTTTGATTACGTTGACTTATTATATTTCTGTGCTCCAAAGGTAACCTAGATATTTGATATTAATTTGTGGTCGTCATGGTCAATCCATGCAATCTTTAGAAAAATGGTCGTGACAGACGGACAAATAGACAGAAAGACGGACAACGAAGAGATCATATAAGGGTTAAATAAATAAAAAGCATAAAGCAGTTTAAGTGATTTTAAAAATAATTTTTACTATTTCGATTTATACTCATTATAAGTTTATGAATTGAGGCCAGCAGAAAGTACCCAAGCTCGAACGTTCCATATGGTCAAATTTGCCACATGGTTGAAATGATAAGCAGAATTGGATAGAGCTGAATAATGAGTGTGACAAGGAAAGTTTCTCAATTCTTTTTTGCCACGATGTAGAATTATATATATATATATCTATATTACTTATATATATATATATATATATATATATATATATATATATATATATATATATATATATATATATATATATATATATATATATATATATATATATATATATTACTTACGTCCAGCGTCCATTATGTTCAAGTTGTTGTCCTTGTTGTTCTTATTGCCTTTGTCTTTGTCTTTGTTGATGTTAGGCGCGTCGCCGTAATTGAAGCAAGCTGTCAACAAAATATCAAAATATATAAATTATGAATTGAAAATATAAATTTACCTAATAAAACGAAAAAAAAAATATTATTGTGCATTTATTGCTGACTAAAATTAAAAAAATGGCTCTTTATTAAAGAAATTAAATAAAGCTCGTCGATAAATTCCCAATAATCGACACCTTGTCTATTACTGGTAAACACATTGTATACTTTCTTTAAAATATAGAACTAATGGACAAAGCATAGGATTTAATGAAAAAGTATATAATTAGAGAAAAGAAAACGAGTTATGTGGTACTAATTATTTCTATAAAAATAAGCTAAACGTGAATATCAAAATTACATAAAGGATATTTATAGCTTTTCAAAAAATAAGCATAAATTTGAATAGCCATCATGGACCACGGTAAAAAACAGATATTTTCATTAAAAAATTCACTCTATAACACCTTTCAGTTTTCCTTCTAAAATACATTAATAAGAAATCCATAAGCTTTTAGCATCATATTTACTACAACTTTAGAAATTTGGGACAAATCTTTATTTTCAAAGGAAAATGTGTCGATTATTGGTGCCAAAACGATACTGACAAGAGAGAAGTGTATGACACGGCAGATACAACAGGTTACAGTAGATTCGAAATAATTAAGCATGACGTATATTTCTCGATAAACGGAACCTAATATAAAATTAAAATGTTCAATGCAAGCCACTATTTCTCATTGAATCACACTCTTCAGCTTTATAATATTAGTAGGTACCTACTTAATACCTATAACTAGTGATCAAGACGAAAGTAAAATGGTAGACTAATGATGGATATTAGTGTATAAAACATATAAATTAACGCCATTACTTAATTACCAAATTTCATGTAAGTAGCACTACGCAGTCAATTATGTTGCTAGTTAACCCAATTCTATATAAACGTCAAGGGAAATTAATCTATATTTATAAAAAGATTACAAGTAATTGTTCCAACTCTTCATACGGAACCTTCATATACATATTATATACCTATTACCTATATCATACCTATATCATTTACCTAGGGCTACTTGAAGACATCACACGGACTACGGATTACATTAGAAGAAAATCTCAGAGAAATATTAGAATAGAAATTATACTCAAACTATTTTTCCCTATCCTTAAAGATTAAGTACACTACCGCCCGGTAACTATTCGTTCCAAACAATGGCTTTAAGAAAAATCCATTGCATATTTGGAAGAAGTCCAAAATAGAGTTGCGTAACTCTTTGGATCATAACTTGGAAAGATATATAGTGCAAGAATCCAATACCTGATATCCTTATGCCCCACCATCGTTATTACCACTATGTAAAATAAATGAATTGTGTGTATAAAATAATATAGATCTTAATTTTTTTATATAAATACTTTACTAAACCCAAATATGATACCCATTTAAAAAACGAAACACTAAAAGAAAAAAAAAGTAATATTACATATCTGCTTAATAAAAAAATCCATAAAATGTATGACCTTTACACAAGTTTAACAACCATTGTTTTGAATTATAAAATAGATTAATATGGCTGGCTGACATACAAGCTATTAGCCATCGATTGAGTCGTTTATATGGCCCACCCCACAGCACGTATAGATCCATATCTATCTCAATCCATATAGTATATTGTGTATATAAATATTGTTTTATTTTCGATATCTATACAGCTACTGCAAAGTTTATTTCTATAATATTCATATGATAATTCTATATTCAAATTTGGCTAACAGAGAAGTGAGAAAAGTGCAAAATAATACTCCGTCACTCTATTTGTACTTACCTACTTCATAACGCGGCGAGAAGGTAGAAACGTAATGAGAAACACGTTTACTTCTATGATTAACGACTTTAAATCGAAATAAAACAAATTTACCAATATTAGTTATTAATACAAATGAAAAATAAAAGCAACCATCTTCAACAAGAACCATCAAAATGCAGCCAAGGAAAAAATTAATCAAGAAGTCTGTAAAGATAAAGACCTATTGTCTAAATTTATGATTGGAGGACACTAGTCACGGTCCAAATAACTCAAACCAAGCCCACGCTGTAAACCAAATACTTAGGTTGATTCTTCACGCTTGAATAATATATTTACATTAAATATTTATAGGAAGTTAATTACACAATGATATCGAAATGATACTTATTTAAAAATCTCAGAGCAAGAGTTTTTTTAGATTCGAAAAAATCATTCCTTAGTTAAAAACCTTTATAGAAAACATTGAGAGAGTATTGCAAGAAGTGTCCGCCTGATTTCATTTAACAATGTTACATAAAAATTTGCAGACCGTTATCCGCGAGCTGCTATCTCACAGAATAGCTTATCTTACTATTTTACTACAAAAAATTTATAGAATGAGGGGATCCATTGATTGGTAATGCTCCTAAACAAAAGGATATGGTATATTTAGGTACCTACCTGGTGCATGCATCAAATACCCCTGTATTTGTCGTCATGTGTGGCGAAGCGTCTGACTGTAATTACGACATTTGTGAGTTCGATTCCCACTCGGGAGGATGGAATATTTTCATTTTACTCTCTCTGGCAACAATAAAAAGGTCGGCGTTGTGTTCCACACTCAATGTTTCGAAAGGCGGCAAGCGGGGAAAGGAGTGTCTTAACACTAGCTTAGCTCTTCCTACATCTACCTATATGTGGAAAATAGAGTGAGGCTATTTTACTTTTTATTTTATCAGATACATACATATATAATCATGTTATTCTAAATCTAATACGGCGCGCCGTATATAATATATAAGATAGCAAACAATTTATTTTTCAAGCGTCCTTTAACATGTGTATGGTGTTTATTCATGGAGATAAATCATTAACATCTTTGTTTTAAATGCAAACATTCACTTATGTGAGAATCGATTCGAAAGCTTAGTTACCACGTAATTTATCTTATTTTCATTAACACCGAACAATAAATAAAACAGACATATAGATAACTAATGAACCAAAAACATAAGAAACAATAAAAGCATAATTCCTTTTAAATTTAATATTTAAAAAAAGGTACCTATTTTCTAATTTTATATAAATAACATATTAAAACAGTTAAATAAAATAATATATAAAGCCAACGTGGTGCAGTGAGTTGTTCTGACTGTAAACGCGATACAATACCTGTGGGTGCGAATACCGCTTATTACTTAATATACGCGAAAATAAGATACCTCAACACCGGATTCTTAACTACCCTACGGGTAAATCGTAAATTTAAAAAATTACAATCACTTCAAATAAGTTGTTCTAAAAATTACTTATTTATAAGGGAAATTTTAAGCATACATTTTACATTCAAATTTAGCAAACCCGGACACAGACTTACCAATTAATAATAAATTTAATAAATTATTTGCAAATACGAAAGCCGCCTGCCGTTGTTCACTCCCGAGTCATTAATGATGGTTCACATTTGTCAAACACGAAACATCGATCGCCTCACTTAAATTATGTACCGGCTACCGTTGTATTGTTTTGTAAATTACTGTTATTTTAAATTCTATAAGGTTTGATAAAGCGTGAGATAGGATAATGTAAATCGATATAGATAGATAGTAAGGTCAATTAATAAAATAAATAACAAGTTATTTAAAAAAACACCATTCATTTTATACGCAGCTTTATAGTGCAGGAGATACTGCAACGCGTTGGTTTTACAGCTGAGCATTATGACTCACAGGGGATAAACCAACCTTGATCTCTTTTAGAAAACGTTGATTATGAGAGTTCATGAATCATCTAAATATAAGTTATCTCTCTCTATGTAACATAATATGTCTCGTATCTCTCTCTATGTAACATAATAAAGACAACTATTAAAGGTATATTTACTTTTCCGTTGTGTACGCTAGATCTGATTTGGGAAAAAAATTATTTATTATTATTTAAATACGCAATGTATCGATAGACGGGGAGCGGGAAACGCAATGTCTTAACACTAAGTCCCCTCTGCCTACTCTACTATAAGTGGGATACAGCGTGAAGCTATAAAAACAAGTATTTTTGAGGTACAGCGAGTAGGTTACACCCAAATAGAGGCTAAATCTTGTTATGTCCATTTTTATATGTTGATATTACATCATTGATATTTCTTAGTTATAGTTAGTTATAGATAGTTGATTTTTATACTTTTACTTAATAACATTATAATATTGATTATAGTAGAAACATAAAAATAAGGCTACCCTTTATTCTCTTCTTTAAACTCTCTTACGGATAAATAAATAAATAAAAGATCTCTTTGTTAAAATAATAAATTATATACACAAAAAGAAAGGCTTACCTCTAATAACGAAAAACTTTAATATATCTTGAATAATTAATAACTCAAAATAAACGTACTTTTAATATCTATATGCCAACCGAAGGTTTATTCTTAGATTATGAATATGGTATACATAATTATGAGTCATGGCACAGGTACACTTTTAATGTACTCTAATTAATATTATAGTCTATGTTAGATAAATATTATGTCCAAGAACATCTATTTGTTTATAAAAAAATATAAGATATGCACATTACACATGTAAGAACATGGTATTAATTAAAATTTAAAAATTAAAGGAAATTCGCGAGCGACATGGTCGATTAAATTAAATCATTATTATATATATTTTTATTACTGTATATTTTCAAACATACCCGCCATTGAGGCGCTGCTCATCCTGCCGCGAGTAAAATCAATCTTGAAGTAATTTATAAGCTCGAAAAATAATAAAATAACTTCCAATGTGGCCTTCAATTTTTTACTCTTGGAAGGAATTTAATAAAAATTGACAGATAAATGTCATCTAAATTCTTCTTTTTTATTTAATTATTGATATTATGAAAATATTGAAATGAAGTTTTATATAATTCAAGATAAAAGAGTAATTCAATTTCGGAACGTTACGAGATTCAGTAATTTTAAGTATTATCATTCATGTCACTTATTGGTTAATTTTGACAGCTATCAATGTCAATAAGATGTGCTTGTGTTTGGATTGGTGAAAATAAAAACAAATTATGCTAATAATTTAAATTAATTATTAATCAATATTGCTTACAAAAACAGGGTATTAATTATATATCTCCGGTATAATGGCTCCTAGTAAAAGAGGAGCAGCACGTGGAAAGCGTGCAAATCAACATGTTCAAAGAAACTATGCGGAAAAACTAAACGATTTAAGTATACAATCTTCAGATAGCAATGATGACAGTACAGATGATTCTGAAAACGAAGGAAGTGAAGCTACATTTGCAGTAAGCATGTGGGACTTAAACCATTGCGATCCAAAAAAATGTTCTGGGCGTAAATTATTGAGGCATAACCTAATAAAAAATTTGAAACTTGGACAAAAGTTTCAAGGACTAGTTTTATCTCCAGTAGGGAAGCAGTGTGTTAGTCCAAATGATAAGGACATTATAGAGCAGTATGGATTGGCAGTTATAGACTGCTCATGGGCTAAAATTGATGTAACTCCATTTGGTAAAATGAAATCTCCGCATCCAAGGCTTTTACCATTTCTCGTTGCTGCTAATCCAATCAACTATGGAAAACCATATCAATTAAGTTGTGTTGAAGCTCTAGCAGCAGCAATGTTCATTACAGGACATAAAAAGGAAGCAACTTTTTATTTATCAAAGTTTTCTTGGGGACATTCATTTTTAGAATTGAATTCTGAAGCTTTAGATATGTATGCTCATTGCACAGACAGTAAAAGTGTAATTGAAGCGCAAAATATATATTTGGAGAATGCAAATAATGAAACTGATACAAGAAAAATGTGGCCATCAAGTGATTCTGATACAGATTCTGAATAAAATAAGTAATTAAATTATTATGTAAAATGGTTTTATTAAAAAAAAATAGTTATCTATATATGTATCTTGTATATATGTATCTTGTACTAAAAGCTAAAAAAATATTAAAAATGTACTAGGTAGTAGTTATCGCACCACTCTTCAGATAATCTATCAGACAAAAAATTATAAAATCATTGGGCATAGGTGAATGCTATGCCCAACAATTATACAACATAACCCTTGAGCTTGAAAAATAATTGTTTTTATTTTATTGGTATTTTTTTATAAATAGTTATTTTATTTTCATAGTGTGCTATCATATCATAGTACTCATAACAAGGTAGATAAGAGAAAGAAATGTAATCCGCTACCTTGTGGTGGCTATCTTGGAAAACAATGTGTATACCAAATATTAGATCAATATGTCAATAGGAAAGGGATTTACTTATTACATGTGTGTACAACCAGGGCAAGCAAAATTAAACCTTAAAAAAAAAACAGTAAAAATATACATTTGTAAATATTATCATTTCAGGTATACAATGCTTGTAATATTTAAGATAAATTAATTATATATAATATATATCTTTTCGTTGCTCCTTAATTCTCTTTTTGTTGGTTTATTAGTTGATTAAAAGTTGTTCAAGTTTTAATCTCATTATATTAATCCTTTATTTCCTTTGGAATAATAATAAACTATATATTGTAAACTCTTTTGTTGTCTTCATTTTTTATTACATACTGCCATCTATAAGTTTAAAAGCTAAATAAACATAAATACATCACGATACGCCATTACTATAGCAGCACTAACGACTAACGAGTCGATGTTAAAATTGAAAGGAGATTTTTTTAGTTCTTAGTTCACGTACAAGATGGCGCTACAATGACTTTGTTGTTAAATGGATTCATGAACGCAACGTGCTTAGCTTGCCGCGTTCGTCCGTTATTTTAGTTTCCTATGAGTACTGGAGTGTGAGAGTCGTTTCGGAACGCAGGGAGTTTTGTTCTAAACTCGCGATAAAACTAATTTATGACTTACTTTTAAAGTGTGGTTACTGTGAAATAATAGTGCTGTGTTTGTTATGTGCGTTTTCTTATAGGAAATCAACTTTACGGATAGAACTTTTTAACTTAAAAGGTAAGTTTCGAGACTTAACTTTTGTGCAACCTGTCACGCAGGTGTCTCAAGTCACTAACCTCCGAGATGAATAAATATATACTACCTTCCAGGCACAATTCAAAGTAAAGATTTATTTTTATAAATAAATATGAATTAAAAAAAGAATATTTAATTTAATTTTATACTAGATTTTTTTTTATAAATAAAAATAGTTTTCTTTTAAGTAAAGAAAAAAATGAAAGGAAAGACTTTCTAACTGCAACTGGCAGCTAAAAATGTCATCTTTTTTTTTAGAGTTTAGACGATATTTTTAGATGCTTTATTAGCGCTTTAACGACTGATATCTATAAATTTTTTGTAATTTCGTCGAGTTTTGACGAATTAGGTATAAAATGTTTGAGAGCTGACAATGAAATATATTTACTTATATAAGACCTAATATGTATGTGAAATTGTTTTGTATTGCTATTGTATGGTAAGAATCCTTATTATTTTAAACTTTATATTACGCTAATTTTTTAAATCTGCCAAAATAACCAATCTTCAAGTCACTTCTTATTGTTAATCAAGTGGAAGAAGAATATGCAAAAGAAAATCATTATTTATCAGACTCCATAGACTTACTTAATGTTGTTCATAGTTGTGTCGCAGAAGCTCAGCGTCGGCCTCTAAACATGACGGCTTATAGGTTCGATTCCCACTCGGGAGAAAGAAATATTTTCATTTTCTGTGCTCTGGTAATAACACAAAGCAGGGCGTTGACTTCCACCACTCAATACGAAATGTCTCGTAAGGCAGAGGGAATCTAGCGTCACGAAATGTCTTAACACTAGATTCCCTCTGCCTACCTTGCTATGTGCGTGAAGCTAAAACAAAATATTTATTGTTAATTTCATATTATTATAAAAGAAATTTGTAAGCTTTACTACTCTGCTTTACTACTATCGTTCTGTTTGCCATACGAGATGAGAAATATATGGATACAAAAGAAAATAACTAAAATTAATTATTTACATTTTAACCTCTGCTAACTAATATTTGTATTATAAACAAAACTAATATTAATCATAAATTTTTAGGTGTGTATTTGTGTGTTGTCATGTGCCCGCCGTACCAATCTAAATAATATGTGCAAATAAATTGAAGTACATTATCGAAGTGTATGTACTCTATGTATGTTTATGTAGAAAAAGCAACACATCATGGGTTCCGTTACTAAATCTAACAAAGATTCAAATTGTTCATGTTCTTCATGTTTATTTAAAACTGAAGCGGATCGTCAATCAATAAGAAATTTCCTTGAACAAGGCTCCAGGATAGATCGCCTTTACTATGGCAAATACATTCCACTCAGAGAGAAAAAGCTTTTGAAAAGACTAGTGAGAACTAAAGCCGTATACGATGATTTACGAGCCCAAATTCTCTCTGATAGTACTCTTAGCATTAAAAAACAAAGAAAGTATGTGCCTAGAAATAACGTAAAATTGGTGGATATGAGAGATGAAAATGGAGATTTGAGTTCCAAAAATTTAAGCGAATGTTGTAGTTGTTGCAGTTGCTCTTCTAAAATTAACATCCACGATGAAGTTCCAAAAAGACATAAGCGTAAAGATCCTAACAACTTTATGTATAGATCCGAACATTACAAAGCAGAAAGAGCTGTGTATGGTGGAAAGAAAGGAGTTCGATTTAAGACTAAGCACATACGTTCTGACCCATGTACTTGCACTTTCAAATTAAGTGGCTTACTAAAGAAGTATTCTAAGACGAAGTTAAAAAAATACCATACATCTTCGCCAGTACCGGTACCTTTAGATTTAGAATCAATGGCCGAAGAAAATGTAAGGCCCAAGCGAAGCTTATCAGCGACACTGCATCAAAATTTAAAACATCAGAAAGAGCTTGTAAAAGATGCATTCTCGGAAGGTGTACAAAAGTTAAGTGACTCGAAAACAAAAATAAAAGAAAATTTGGAACTCCATGTGAAAAAATCCCTTGAAAAATTAAAGCAAACTGCGGAAAAGATAAAATCTAGTAAAAAGACTAATAGTCAAAAAGGTAATGTTAAATCCAATTTAGAGAAAAATGCTGAATTAAAGTGTGTCTGTCCTGAGAAAGATTTAATTTCGCATATTAAAAAAGATTCCATTATTAAATTCAAAGATGATTTAAGGAGGAAACACATAATGAAGGAATTGGAATGTGAACCTGAATGCGATGAACACACTTGTGACCCTAAAGAATGCTATATAAAGCTTACACAGAATAAACAACTCAAAATTAAGCCGCAATTGCGTAAGCATATTAGACAAAAAGGCGGAAGTAAATAAACGCACGGACATGGTGGATATGAGATTGAAAAAAACAGCTAGTTCGGGAGATTCTATAAATATTAAGCCTCTAATACATGTTAAATCGAGACAAGCAGCTGCAGAGATCAAGGCTAAGAATAAAAAACAAAAGCAAAGAGACATAATTTTAAAGAAGCCTATTAAACATCAAAAACCTGTAAAAATTATTAAAAACAATCAGTCAATTAGAGAAAGAAACTCAAGACAGGCAGTTCGTATAGGATCCTCTTTCTCCTTCAATATAGAATTTTATAAAAATATAAATTCACCAACTGGGAATATGAATAAACCAGAATCTAAAAGGTCTCTTTCTAGTAAACAAACTCTTCCAATAAAATATGCCAAAAAAACTAAGGGCTCAAAATGCACATGTCGTAATCGCAGTTCACAAAGTGCAGTTAATATAAAAAAGCCAAGGAAGAAGAAAACTTTGAAGAGATGTTTCTGTACTTTATCGTTCAAGGGAAATAAAGGTAATATCTTAAAGAATAAAATAAAAGAAGACAAAGCTAGAAGGCTAAAACGCACTCAGACTGAAACATTCTCTAATTCATACATTGCTGATAAGCTTTCAGAGTCGAAACATACAAATACAATGTATGGAAAAGTAGAAAAGCCGACCTTGGACCATAACTTTGTGCCAAAGGTATGTGATCCTGGTATTTGCATACCTGATCAATGCGATCCATACAATTGTATAAAAATAATGAATATGCGACCGCCAAAAATTAAAAAACGCTCAGTCAAATGTCTTTGTTCTGGTAGCTCCCTACGTTCTCGTGGAACTAAGTCTTCTAGTTTAACTCCTACAACAACAAATTATGTGCAATCGGTAATAACATATACAAAAAAACCAAAAAAACTTAAAAAAGTACAAGTCGATAAACCTAGAATTGTTAAAAAACGTGTAGAAAAACTTAAGACATATCAAAAACAAACAGTTAATGATAATCGTCAAGCCGTCCGTATTGGATCCACTTTCAGCTTTAATATAGAATTTTATAAAAACAGAAATTCTCTTCCTTTACAATCCACTCCTCGTCAGAGTTTATTGATTAAATCAAAACATAAAATCACAAAGCCTCAAAAGAAACAAAAAATACAAAAGAAAATAACAAGAAAAAATCAACAAACTTCTAGTGATCATCATGTAATAAATGCAAAGAAGAAACTTAAGTATTATAAAAGACATGGTTTAAAATCTGGTCTTAAAAGATGTTTTTGTACTCTAAAATTGCAAGAACATAAATATTTAAAAAATAAAAGAAGAAAAACGCATTCTACGGCAACTGAGACGGTAGAAAATTCGTACTTTGACATCCTAATGTTAAACAGAGGTACTAAGATGGAGCGGAAAAAAATGGACTTTTTAGAACCTTTCGAGTGTGAACCTTTTGTTTGTGTTCCAGGAGAGTGTGATCCATATGTATGTTTAGAAAGGATAAAGAAACGTCATAAAGACGCAAGTGCAATCACTACACCATTATTAAGAACAGAAGGCTCCAGTACAGCCCGTTCAGAAATATCTTCCAAATTTATTCAAGTTCGACCTAAATTTAGGTCAAAAAATGAAAAGACCCTTACAAAGAAAAATATAAAAAATGTTAAAAAGTTAAAATTGGATGAAAGATTTAGCGATGATTTGAGAGGGAAGCAATCAGTAAATATAGGTTCATCATTTAGTTTTAACATTGAATTTCAAAAAAGAAGATTACCTACAACTTTACCCACGTTGGAATATTTTCCCAGAAGCAAAACTTCAAAAAGTAAGTTTATAAATAATCAAATGTTGCATGTTACCTCGCAAGACACACAGATAGAAAAACCTACAAAACATCATAAGTCTTTTATGGTCCGCCCCTTGATTAAAAGATGTTTCTGTACACTGAACTTACAGAAAAAACATAAACAGCATTTACTAAATAATTTGTTTCCTAACACAACGAGACCTAATGTTTATACAGTAAATAGAATCTTGACTAAAAAAACTTGTCGTCACAAAAATTGTAATATAGATAATGATGATGAGATGCATACGAATAATGTTATTAAAAATAACAATAACCACAGATATGCTATGTCTGTAAATGATCTTTACCCATACTTATCAAAAGAATCGATCCATATTTCGGAAAGAATATATAACAAAGGAAAAATTAGATCATTGCGTGTGTTTCAATCTACTTTACATATGTTGGACAGTTTACATGTTAATTCAAAACAAATTAATATCTGTTCAAAGCAATCCAGCCACTGTAATAACATTTTACATTATAAAAATAATGAATACACAGAAGAAATAACCACGTTTCCATTGATCTCAAATCAAATGCAACAGAATCATGTGTCACAATACTATAAAAAATGTTTTTGTACAATGAATTTACATATAGAGAATAAATATCCCAAACACTTTATTCATCCTCACGAATGTGAACCAGGCGTATGTATACCAGGACAGTGCGATCCAAATGAATGTATAAAGTTAATTATGAGAAGAGCAAGAAAACACAGATCGGTAGAAAATAATACTGGTAAAATTTTAACTCAATCTGGTTCTAGTAATACTTATCCTTTTGCAAATAAATCAACAAAACCTAGAAAATTGCTCTTAAAAAATAATTTATCAGAAATCCATAGGGGAAGATTTGACCGTTACAATAATGGCAGTGTTCGTATAGGCTCAAGTTTTAGTTTTGATATAGAATTTTTCAAAAATTCTAGAACATTAACAAATGATAATCAGCGTATCTTGATGTCACCGCCAACTTATAAGAAAGCAGGAAAAACTAAAAATAAATCATCAAAATCATTCAAAACTTTGGGAACAAGGATAAATGAAAGGAATTATCGTAATATGCAATCACAGTCAAAACTAACTAGTGGGGCGCACAAGGGTTCTGCTACTATGCCTATATTAAACAGATGTTTCTGCACATTAAAACTACAAAAAAAGGGTAAAATGTACAAAAAGTTTGGCCCAAAATTATCAAAGCAAACACTTTTTAATGACCAGAACGTTATTCAAATAAAAACTTCTAGTAAAAGTCAAAATACAAAAAAATATAAAGCACCATATCGGTTACAACCTTACGAATGCGAACCAAATATATGTGATCCAGATGATTGCGATCCTTACCAATGCTTGGATATAATGAAAAGAAGAATGAGATATAAGAATGTTAAAAACTTAGGCGTCGATCCAATTTTGAATAAAAATAAATCTGTCTATAGCTTAACTACAAGAAATAAATCAAAAGGTTCCCAAAGCGTACGTAAATATCACGGCATTCCAAAAAATCGACAGAAGTTAAAATTGGGTAATGTCGAATTAAATTCTAATACTCCATCAAAACAAGCTGTACGTATTGGGTCAAATTTTAGCTTCAGTATCGAATTTTTTAAAGAAAATCCCCAGCATTCTCTTGACCATCGGAATATAAGCGATGGCCGTTATGTAAAACATATTTCGGATTTAGATAATACAGTACAAGAGTCAAGTGTAAAACCGGCTTATGTCCGGGAGAAATCAACTGAAGGTTTGAAATTAAAACCTATAAAGCACAAGAAATCTCAAGTGCAAAGTTTTGTTAAAAAGACTTCCTCGATGACATCTACTTTTGCAAAACGTTGTTTTTGCACCGCAAAACTTCAACGAAACAATAAAACAAATATAGGATTAAATGTCAGGACACACCCAAAATCTTCATTTTTAAAAAAATGCTTATGTTGGATTAAAGAATCTCAAACACCTCGCTTAAAAGTAAAAAATCAGGGTATAAATAGTGTAATGAAACGTTGCTTCTGCACTATGCAATTCTATAATAAAAAAGTAAAAAACAATCTTAATACTTATAGAACTAAAACTCGAACAAAAAGCATCATGACTGAAAATAATTCAAGAAGTAACGTCTCACTATTGCCATATGAATGTGAACCTGGAGTATGTATTCCCTATCAATGTGACCCATATAAATGTGACAAATTAATACAAACTCGAAGAAAAGAAAAACATATATATCAGGCTGTAAAACAAACTTTACTGCCATATGAATGTGAACCTCTAACTTGCATCCCAGGAGAGTGCAACCCTATTGAATGTTTAAAAAGAATTAAGGAAAGAGAATATCAAACAAAAACACTAGGGACGGCTGCTGCTAATCATATGTATACCGCTAGCACTATAACAAAAACAAATACAAAGTTAAAAAATAAAACGAACCAATCTTATATTCGAAATAATTTAATTACGCCGAGCACAACTTCAAGTAATGTTTTAGGTTCGGGCTTAAATAAACAAGTTGTGAGAATAGGATCGACATTTAGTTTTGATATACAATTTTACAAAAATACAAATACACCAGACTTAGAAAGCTATCATAAAGATACACGATATACTAAATATAAGCCTAAAAAAGTCATAAAGAAACAGAAACCCCAACAAACTTCTGTTCCTTCTGTATTACCTCAGATGTATACTAAACCTATAAAAAGCAAAGAGAAAAATTCAGACCTAAAATCCTTTTATAAGAAATGTTTCTGCATCTTAAGTCTTAACAAATTTAAAAACAAACAGAAACCCAAAACAAAATCTTCTAAGATAACAACTGATTTAAGTATTGATAATCATATTAATACATTGAGCATGCAACATAAATTGTTACCTTATGAGTGTGAGCCTGGTGTTTGCATACCTGGAATGTGTGATCCATTTGAATGTAAAAAAAGAATAGACAAACGTAATTTAAAAGAATTTAACCAACAAACTAGAAATACAGTACGTTCTAAAAAAAAAGGAACTAAAACGATAAGAGGAAAATCAGTTAAATTACAAATACCAAAGTCAATGCAACAAAAAGAAAGACAAAATCTTAAACATTTAGAAAACACAAATAATAACAAAAGTGTCTGTCGTATTGGATCGGAGTTTAGTTTTAATATAGAATTTTTTAAAAATCGTTATGAAAGGCCTGAGGAACACATAGAACCCGAAAAACAAAACCGAAGAACCCGAAGACTAAAAATTGGAGATAGTGAAAAGCGTAATAATAAAATGAATCGATCCTCAAATACTACATTAATGCGTAATTATGCATTACAATCCAATATTGGGAATAAAAATCTTGATAGCTTATCAATAAAGTCTCCATTAAAGAGATGTTTTTGTACTTTAAGACTTCAAAAATTACCAGAACAATCATTTAAATATCGTCGCCACAAAAATAAATTCATTAAAAGAAAACCGTCACAAAGGTCTGTTATGTCAAATGTTACACCTGCTAATTTAAATTTATCTATATCAAATTTACCTGATAAATATGGTGACCGTAAAAGAAAATCACGAGATGCAACTTCCCAAGTAGTAAAGCAGCGTTCTGATAAAAGTATTGGTATGAAAGCTTTGAAGTATAAAAAGAACATTCAAACAAATCTTGTAAATCAATCTGATGATTTGTTAAAACCAAATAATCTTAAACACAAACAAAGATTAATTGAAGCGCCTAGATTTGGAAGACCCTCAAACAAGCAAGCCTTAAAAATAGGTTCAAAAGTCAGTTTTCAAATAGAATTTTTCAAGCAAAGATCACCTAATACAGAACCTATACATATCAGTGAAGACCACGGAAGTTTAAGGCGGAAACGGAACGCTTACAGTAAGCCCCTATATTCAAAGAGTCGAACTTCTCAAGTGAAAGGTATTCATTCCAAAAGTAAAAGATTGCAGGCAAATAACGTTTTAAAACGATGTTTTTGCACTTTAAAATTACAAGACATGAAGTCCAAATCTGGAAAGAATAATATTCCCAAATTAAGTAAAATCCAGCATTATCCACAAGTTCTTGAAGTTAGAAGAGTATCAATTCAAGGAAAACCAAAACAAATTGCACAACAAACCATATCTCCTGTAACGACAAATGCAACACAATCGAAATCTAAATCAATAAAAAAGAAAAATGTTAGTGTACAATGTGACTGTTACAATTTTCAAGCTACTCAACACGAGAACAGTAACGAGATGCAGACAATTCTTCCGTATACACCTAAAAAATTTAACAAATCTAATAGTAAAACATTGCTTACTAAACAGCATATAGAAAGTTACAATAACGTTAATACAACAGAAACTTTAAACAAAAGATTAACCAGTAAAAAAAGTAATAGAGGAATCAATATTATTAAGCATCCTAAGCAGAACCCAGGTATTGAGATTGCTGGATTCAACATAAAAAATTTTTTTTGTCAATGTGTACAGTTACTAGGTCCAAAAAAAGATAATGCGCAAAAAACGAACAGTGTTACTCATCATCATGATTTGCATAACGATGGTACACAACGTATCAATAAAGAAACATTAAAAGCTCAAGATGTTTTAAAACTATGCCAAAGTGACGACTGTCCTATAAAAAAAGATAAAAAACTGAAATCATATAAACTTAACGATAAAAAAAAAATTTCACGATCCCAAACAGCATACCCAAATTTAGATGAAAAATACCCTTTACATGTCGATTTACCACATTTACCACGTTCAAAATCCAAAAGTAGAAAAATCAGTACAAAAAAAAAGCCTGATATTCATTGCACATGTCATTTATTTCGTGAGCAGACTAATAGCAATATAGAAATGAATACTTTGTGCTTATTTTGCCAAAATAAAATGCAAGAAGAGATAAATCGAAATAACTTGTCTTCACCTAGACTAAACGTACGTTTTTTAGATCCTTTAGTGACGTCACAGACTGATTTTTTAGACAGAAAGAAAAAAAATAAAAAACCTATCAAAACAAGTCGCGCTAAATCTCAAGCACAGAAACGTTGTAGTTCTTGTGGTAGAATAATGAATGCAGAGGAAGTACGCAAAGGAGCTGGTGACAATTCTGAATCTAGAAAAAAACCTAAACCAAGTGAATCATGCACTAATAAGTTAAAACGCTTTTTTTCAAGTAAAAAGTGTAGCGAAGATTGTGAGGGCCAAAATCAAACACACACCTGCATTCGAAATGCTATTAAATTCTAGTAATTATGATATTATAAATAAAGAAGATATTATGGGTAAAATTGCAAACCAAAGCACAAATAAAAAAGAAAGGAGATCAAAAAATATGGTGGTAAATAATGGTCAGTGCGGCGGTGTGTGTATTTCTGGAAAAAATAAATATACTTTATCGAATCAAGGCAGACCACAAAAGCAAAGACCACCGCCGTGTGTTTGTGGAAGCTTGATATGTGCGGAAAAGAATAAAAATGTATTATCGCCTCAAAATAAGTCGCCTCAAAGAAGTCTCTGGAAACCATGCGTATGTAACAGTCCAATTTGTAATCGAGAATCTGCTGTTATGAAAGAAATTTCTATGCACCCAGATCAAATAACGTGCCTTTGTGAAACGATGAAAAATGAAGAAATGAACAAAATCAAAACAAAAAAAGACAAAATAGCAGCTAAGCAAACTAAGGTCCGTCTAAAACAACACCTCAAAGAAGATGAGATACGCAGACGCAAACGTAGAAAATTAGACAAGCAAAGGGAAAAACAAATAAATAAACAATCAAGTGATATAATATTATGTGCTGAATCAATGATTGACATTGGTAAATTGGGTATCACAGCTTGTACGGACATACTACGTGGTGTTGTTAGAATATCTGCCAATCCCAAACAGGCTATTCGTAACCTTAAAGACATGAAGGACAATCCACAACTAATAATGCGAAATTTGAAAATCGCTGTGGATGACAGTGGTGTAGCGAGTACCGTTAGACGAATACGTCTGAGATGTTTGGCAATGAGAGGAGTGAAAAATATTAAACGGAAACTAGAGAGCTTCCCTATAACAAGATTCTTATTGTACATAGCGGACAAAGATCCTAAAAAGCGAATTGGAAAACCGAAAAGGCGGGAACGTGAGCGTCTTGATTATGGAACTAACCTTTACATGGCATCTCTCAGAAAAAAGAAATTTGTGTATATTTATGATAGATGTCCCCAGTTTTATCCACACTTTTTGTCTATTGTCACCATATATAAGCAGCTTAGAGATATTATATTGTTTTTACTTGCGGTTGTTGTATGGAGTCCATGTATTTTGTGCACAGAGATATGCAGAGCAATGGCATGTTGCATATTCTGTACAGGATAAATCATGTATAAAAAAGTGCTGTATATTCTAATATTTATTTCACTGATCGTTTTGATCATTGTTTCAAATGTACACCAGTTTTGATATAAGTAATTCGAATTTTTTATCTGCTGTGTGGATATAAAAATTTTATAATACATATATAAATATATGTAGATATTCATGTATACCCTATTCAAATGGCATATATCATGTAATTGTTTATTGATCATAAAAATGCACCCTATGGTTCAATGAACGAAGCTACGAAATTTCGGGGGTGGATTATACTAGAACATTCATATCAAAAAGTACATAAAGTTTCTTAATTTTACTAGTTATTTAATAATTTTACATAATATACGAAATAGTGGTGTTAAGCTACTATGTCTGAATAAGAAAAAGTCACGCCAAGATAATAATTAAAAGTGCTTAGACTAGTTCAGACTGTACTTGAGTAAAATTGTTTTTTATTTTTTATAAATATTATAATCTCAAAAAATGGAGCAAAATAATGATAATGGTGTTAATTAATGAATATACTTAACATCTGTCTAAAACCGTATTTTATTGTGTTGTCACAAAATAAATGTGTTCGTCAGGGGTAAGTAGGTACATTATATAATTAATTATTTAGTATGACCAATAAAAAAAGTTAGCTTTCCAAAAATCAAGTCCAAACGAGACACAGTAAGTTGAAAGTGCGAAAACAAAAGAGAGGTATATCGACCAAACCCTCAAAAGTGAGAGGGAGCCGCCACCCTCTTTATGACTCAGAGGGGAGGACCCTTGCACGTACTACCCTTAGTAAATTCTACCATACCGCATGCATTCACTATTGATCTGGGCTTTTTGGACCCATCTAATTTTGTTTTTGACCTATCCGTCCTCTTTTTAGGGTTTGAATACATTGAATAGTTCGTTATATTTTGAATTTCAATTTAACTCATTTGTAAAATATAAGTTTAATAGTTTTAAGCTTCTAATATTTATAGTTTTCATCTTTAAATACGCGTAAGTATGAATAAAATTTATTTAATTATTAAATAAAGTCCTCTGAAATGTATAATACTCGTAATATGGTAGTATAATAAAAAATTAAATGGTTTTCGAAGAACATTACGTAACTGGTTGGAATTTTAAAGCATATTATAAAATTATCCAAAATATTATTGCTTCATAATTAAGTATGCAGTTAGTGGACATGAGAGATTCTGTGCACGTGGCGTTGGATCCCACAGCAAATTCAGTGTTGTATAAATTTCCATATTGCCAGTACCCAGTTGTAACAATGTACGCGTGACACTCTTGATTTACAATTTTACACTGAAATTCACTCCACTACAACTTGTCCTGTGAGTCTGTGTTAAATATAGAATTAAGGATAAATAATATATAAAGGTCTTTGTCTGATAAATAAGTGATATTATGGTTTTACCAAAAAATTAACTTATCTGAGAGAAAAGTGCTAAAGTGTAAGGATTCTATGATTACAACAGTTTTAAAATATTGTAGATACCTCTTGTATATATAAGAGTATAGATTATTATTTATTAATTGCGTATTGCTCGCGTTTCTGTTTAACAATTAAATAGAATCATATACGTATACATACATACAATTATACTTTATATAATATACTTAAACTTTTTGATTCGTTTCAAAGAATCATGAAAAAGATGATTTCATTTAATAATTTCATACTAAATTATTGTATGATTGCATACAGCACACTTCAGATTTATACAATTTAAACATCTCTACTATCTTCTATGACTCAGAAGCTTATCCCCTACAAAGTTAGCGAAAGTTAGCGTGATTCGTTCAAATGACTGACAACACTTTGTTGTAATTGTTGGGGGATCCGAAATTGGTATTCATTTTGCCATAACACTTAAGAATGTTTGTTTTTTTTTTATTCAGGCATCTCTTTATTTTATTTATTTAATTAACTTATACTTGATATTATACTTAGTACGTATAGAAAACGAATAGAGCATATGTGTATACAGCAAAAGATCTACAGTTACCTTGACACGTATTTTTTTGAATAATTAGTTAAAACCCCTATTGTAATAGTTTATTATCAACATTCGTATTATTCCAATTATAGTTGAAGCTTTTATAAATATATTATTGTGAAAATTATGAAATCGGTTGCGGTCGAGATGCCATGTAGCTACATGCGCGCAATGAATGGCGTTAAGAATTTATACCTACGGCTTATAACTCAATTAATATTGCTGTGTCATTCACAGTGGAATTCCGTTAAAATCAAGCACATTATTGTTTTTAATTATTGTAATCATTTATAATTTTGATTTACTCGCTCTGGTTTAAGTCGAGTTCCACAAGTCAACACGCAATGTCTCGAAATGGCGGAAAACGAATAACGGAGTGTCTTAATACTATCTATATAGCTATCAAAATAATTATATACAAACATTATTCGCCATAAACGTGAGTAATGTTATAAATTAATAGTAGTAACTAAGCATGCCTGCTCGTGATATTTGTAGCTTCAACGGTAACTTATTAAATTATTTAGATTTAACATATATATGAGGTATGACAATATGAGAAGGCATAGCGTAGTGCATTAGTATTTGGTTTTAGGGAGCAAAAAAGAAAGCATATTCGTCAACTACCTAGTTTTCTGTCTTGTTTATTAAATTGTACCTATAGATGTATACAAAAATACAAATATATATATATATAAATATAAATAAATATTTTCTAAAAATTCTCTTCTAAAATTCTTATTGCAAAACATTAAGTAAGTAATGCAATCAAATCTATAATAAAGTTTAATTCTCGTAACAAAATAAAATGAACGCATAGGTTAGTTCCTTACTTAACTCTTCAGTCTTTACTAAAAATCTATTATATTCTGCGTGTCCATCATAGATAATATAAACATGAATTGTTTTGTGTAGCAATAACGTCACACGTCAGATGACTCTCATCTAACACGTCCACCCCAACACTTTGCTTTATTTGAAAATGTAATTTGAATAATTTCTGCGGGGAATTTTAATGCACGCGGCTCAATCTTTATTATAATAGTCTGGGAGCTTGATTAGTGACACTTCGACGCGTTGCAAGTAAATGATTTTGAGGCGATAAAAAATTTAATCAAAATTCCAATTTCATAGTAGATACCTGGTACTTTGTTGTGTATGTACATTTGAAATAATTGTTGACTTTAGTTAATCTGTTCGTAGAATATTTCTAGCGAAATTGTAAATGACAAATTAATTTTAAATTACTTTCTACAATTAAGAGTAATTATTTAGCTTTTAG
Source organism: Dione juno (assembly GCA_037127375.1). Classification (NCBI taxonomy): domain Eukaryota; kingdom Metazoa; phylum Arthropoda; class Insecta; order Lepidoptera; family Nymphalidae; genus Dione; species Dione juno. The sequence continues at coordinate 3,456,823 of JAXRJS010000048.1, forward strand.
AAGTTTTACTAAACTTTAGAAGTTTACCATTCATGAAATAATTAACGGAAGCCATAAACTACTGGAATTCATAGTTTAACGTAACGTAATAAGTTAAAGAAATTATTAATATTTTCTTAGCTTCACTGTGTATATTTTGCATATAGCCGGGTAAATCGTTCTCCCCTTTTCGCCTGAATACCAGTTTGAAAATTCATTGCGTCGCTTGTTGAGTGGCGGAACTTAATGCCGCCCGTTATTTTAGGTTGATTGGGAAAATTTAATAATTCATTCTATAAACTAGTAGTATATCACTAATAATATACAAAATGTAACAAATTGAAACATAAATTGTATTCGTTATATAATGCTTAAGATAAGAAACAGTAAACCGACATTTATATGCGAGCTGTAAAGTTCCAGATTTAATATTACCCAAAACGGCGTTGATGCGTTAACTTCACTAAGTAGATGTATAACTTACCAGATTTACTTAGCTTGTGCAAATTGTAGCCCTCTGATGAAAATAGTGGATTATAAATATTATTAAAATTTCTATATTCAGAGTAAATTCAGTTGAAAGTAGTCTCATTGAAAGTTCTCTGCTTTAATCATAATCACGCGGTAGGTATAAGATAGACATACACATAATTACAGTTAAGTAGTGTAGTTTTCAGAATATTTTTCACTATTTATGATTCATACATGGCCATTTTTACTAAGTATGCATTATTCTATTTAATAATAGCAGTAAAATATGGTACAATTCTTAAAAAATAGACTACCATTAAATAAAATGACGTCTTAACGAGTCGAGCTTTTAAGCAGTTTGTTTTATGCCAACCAAAACTTTCCTCCACAAAAGAAACATAACACTGAAGCTTTCCCGCCAAAACAGCCAACATGGCGGATCGCGTCTTTTTACGACTTCCATGAAAATTATGGCCTTGTACGTACCGTACGTTAACTTTTATACTTCGTGTAGATCCACATAGGGTGTTAAAGTTATATTACAACAGACAGAAATATGCACCGTGCATTTTTTTAACTTCCCTTTTGTTTAATAAATTGATTTCAATATAAACTATTTAAAATATATATTTCGTTACGACTTTTCTAAAAAGAAACAGTTTTAAATCCTCCTATGTTCTAACTTAAGAATATACTATAATTCAATATCTTGCCAAAAACCACTTTTATTTTTCTATCTGGTTTCTACATCGGGTCATTAATAACACCTGTCTTCATATTTCACTTATTTCTACGCTTAAAATGTTAATCGGAAAATACGTGACCATTAGCCGGTGAAAGTACTTTACTCAACTAACGTTGCTTACAGACTTTATTGATTGGTTAATTTAATTTTATGGTATGCGTATGCCAGTCTAGTGCAAAAACAACGTTGATATATTTTTTTCAATTTATACTGCTGTATATATACTATAAGTAAGATATTACAATAATTTTTATAATTATTTGTAAAATCATTTATGTGATATGAATTCATATAAATATATAATAAATAAATTGATATTTAAAAGTTATAACAATATGATAATACAATAAGTGTAGCTCTTTTGTTAATATAGGGATAGCTAACAATAAGTTAAATATGACTAGTTCTCCATGTCCACACTTCACAAAACCCTGATGATTTTTACATAATGCATATTTCTGTAAATATGTGTTTGGTTGACCTTTAGACTGTAATCATTTCGAACTTACACTTCAGGATTATTTACACGCCACAAGCATCGATTTTGTGATTCATTCACGGTGTACTTGTGCCAACTTTCTCGATTCCCACAAATTGGATTGAGTTGTTTTACTTTTGTATTTTCTTCTATGCTATTGCATTTTTAGTAGTGTTGGTGAGAATTAAACGCTTCAGTGCAATTTAAAATAATTTACTGACGGGTATTTTAATTTAGTAGTCCCAAGTAGATTTCTAGACTTACATAAAATAAACTAACTAACTAATTAACTTGTAATTAAGAATAAAAAAGAAATTGGTAAAAAATCTTCTGAAAAAGTCATCAAATATGCAATCCTTAAAAAGACTTAAACCTGAAAGTAGATAAGGTAATGCAATTTAACTAGGTAACCATTATCATTCCTCCCGGAGAGTAGATTGGTGCAGTACGTGTTTGCTAAAATAATTGTCTCTAGGTAATGTTCGCTTCGTATGAAAATAAAATGAGATTACAGCACTGGTAAAAGTTATTTTGATTATTTTATTAAATACTTGCTTTTATCATCAGCGACTTCGCCCGAGTGTTATAATGAAAATAAATAAGAGCTTATATGTGTACACGTCAAATTCAACTTGCCTAAAGAAACTGACTGCAAGTGTAGTGGGATACATGCAAAGTATTAACAGAATGAAATATATTATATAGACTTATATTACATTTTTCTCATACATACTGGTTTATTCCGTGATAAACGCCTTCAACTCGACAAACTTTTTAGTCTTGTTATTATACTTATAGCATTAATTCGAAAACAAATTGTACTTCTTAATATATGTAAAAGTTGAAATTATGTGAATTAATAATAAAAATTATTTAGCTTGAAGTAAGAGGAGCCAAGCAATGTCAATAATTTTTTTACTATATTATCTGGTATAAATGTAAATGTGCATATCATGTATAATTGACGCCATTTTCGCGCAGTTATATTGTGTACAAATGTGATTATTACCGGTTTGTTTTCCAGTTGGGAAATTATTTTTTTAGCAACGTTTGGTGCAGCAACCTAGCTCGGATTTATTGCTAGTTTTTCACTTATATACTTTACAAAGTAATGGTGAAGCAAGTGAAGTAAAAAGACGAAATATCGGAAATATATCCACTAGAAATAATTTTACTACTTAAATCTTTAAACTCCAGATACTCAAAGAACTTATTTATAATTCACTTCTGTACATACTTAACATAACCTCTAACTAAAACTGAAAGCTATAAACAAAATAGGTTAAAACACAAAATTTGTGTGCCAACAACTTCAGCCGTTTCGAAAACTTCAGTTGAAAGTTATGAAATGAAATAGCTTTAAATTTCTGCACGTTTATGAAAATCATGTTAGAATTTATTGGGGGGAAAACGTATGGGGTATAATGTTTAACTATGGAATTGTAAATGGTAGTGGCAAACAAATGGTCGCCTGTCTACACACCAGATCGCTTTGACGTTGACACCATGACTAAAGATCCTGTTGAACTTGCACGTGACCGTTATTGTTTTTAAAAACTATTCAAACATGAGCTAACGAGAATACAGCTGGTCGTATCTTATATAAGAAGGGGGTTAATTAGGTATTACATAAAATATACATACGTATTGTTTGCGGATTGTAAGCCCGTTTACTGGCTTCAGTCAAACGAGACGTAGAATTTATATAATACGGCAAATTTAAAATTTGGCTATTAAATAAACAAATGCGATAGACGGAAAAGGTTAGCAACAAAGTATAGTTTGATATGGGCTGTAAATGACTATGTATAATTTCCATTAAATCTATATTACCATCTCGTCATAGAATCACATTATAGCGTGCAGTAAATGATTGACTCTTATCATTATCTTAATGACTTCATCTTTGTCGTGTTTGGCTGGCTGAAAAAACTGAAAAAAATTAAAAAAAGCAATTATTCTATATTATTACAATTTGAATTCAATATAACATTATTTGACAGTCCAACTAAGCCCAATACAATTTCTTTTACTAATACAAACTCTAGACTATCTGACTGGTATCGTACCACAAAGTTTTTGTGTATCTTTGATTGATCATCTCAGCCCGATAATCTCGCGAACAAAACGAAAAGCAATCGTAACAGATTAAAATTTGATTGTGGTTGACGGTTAATAGTTTTATTTGTGGAACGTGAGATACGATTTTATCCAACATTTATGATAAAATATTTTGTATATAATATCTATGTTACTATTAGAATTTGAATATCACAGTGGCATTACTAAGACTGACCTAGTTCGTTCGTTCGTTCGTAGTGGAATGTTGCTAATATTTAATAGTGCTTACATTTTTTGAAGTGTCATTTAAACACTTAAAAATATATATTTAGAGACGAATAAAAAAATAAAAGTAGCGGAACTCAGAAATAGCAAATAAAATTAATTTTAATTTAATTTTAATTTAATTTAAACAAATAAAATTAATTTTAATTACTATTTACTACTTTTATACGATTTTACGACCTTTACAAATACATAAAATTCATATATTATATTCAAGTTTTTCTCATGCTCGTAATCTCCTGCGTGTTTTTGAACAAATATATTTAATTATACATATATAAATATATAGATTCTTATTTTGATGTATATACATTCTTATAGAATTTGTATTACGTTTTTGAGCGAGCACTCAAATAAAATCCGCAATAAAAATATAACGGCCGGCATTAATTTCCTATATCGTTATTTCTCACGTAACGGAGAGTGGGGAAAGCAAAATAAACGTAATTAATGCGTGACCCTCGTTCATACTCCTCTATGAATTCCATTGTAAATTGCTTATTAAGAATTAAAGTTCAAGGCCTTTGATGTTCTATTACTGATCATAATTTAAACGAAACACGTACTTCCATAAATCAACTTTTTTTATATATTTAGGTATAGAAATCATATTCCAAACATCGCTTGCATTCTTTATAGTGAATAATTTCAGTCAAACAACAACACCGATATATAGTCAAGTAACTGTATATAATTTATTTTACATTTTTACATTTTATCATGAGAGTGCTCTCTTCCCATCGGGCCTGGGATTTTATTTGTAAATGGATTTTAAATTAAAACTACGTTGGGGGATTGTCTAGCATTTGATTACAAGGGGTTTGTCTGGTGGCGATCATTGAAATCGAATATTGCGCAGTCACTGACTGTGAAGCGGTTGAACATCGGTTTTTAATAATATTTTGCCCACTTTGATTAATTAAAATAGCGCTTCATACATACATATATGTATATACATTCTTGTACAAATATTAAATTTCTATTCATGATATCATGATACGTGGTTTTGATATACGATTGTTTAGTAACGTTTATAACGTACATATTTCAAATTATATAAATATTTCTTTACAAATTCAATTCACAGTTTATTATTTCAAACTAGTGATATGCCGGATCGTTAACAAAGTATATCCTCGGATATGGATCCGAATGCGCGTATACTGCTATGAGCTATGCCATTTGGCGCTTTGCATAAAAAAGAGGACAGTACTTTTTCTATAAATTGTTGTTTATAGTGTTACTAATACGTAACCTACCTAAGATTTTTTCAATGAATGAGAATATTTCAAAATAATACTTAAGTTCCGGATAAAATACGATACGGATACAGATCTTACACATCACTATTGAAACATACATTTATTTAGCTGTAGCTAAGAATTGTAACGAATCACTATATCCTGTTTAACGCATATGAACAATATATCATTTGGCACACAGCGGTATTTACAGCGTTTCCAGCCAAGCATAACTTGACAGTAAAAATAGAAGGATGTGACATTTTAATAAAATGACAAATGTCAAATGATAAATGTTTTATTTTCTTTTAAATACTTCTTCTACAACTATAACTACGCAGTGAAATACTGTAGTTACGAAGCCCGCAACCGGCGTTCCATCCCCACTCGAGGAAAAAGCAATAGGAAAGACAGGAACAAAATATCTTAACACTAGGTTCTGACTACCCTGCTAAATGCGGGATATAGCGTGAAGCTGGAATTACCTTCCGTTTTTGGTTATTTATAGTTGTACAATATGTTTTATATTTACGGTATATTTATAAATAGACGTTTTTTATGTCAAAATTACACAATTGTAACAGAATACCACTAATTTTAATAAGCTTCCGTGACATCGATTCTTTACATATATCCGATTGTCCGCAAGTATCTTACGAAATATTATCATAAAGCTTCGCTCGTTCGTGTTCGATGTTCTCACGCACAAATGCAATAAACTTTTATGTTAATGCTAACGGTTAGAATTGAGAGATTCATATTTTTGAGAGAACGTGGAGAATATGATATGTTGTGGAGTAAAGCTGTAAACGGTTTATGGATAGTTTACTATTAAAATATTCTTTTATGGCTTTAAAATATTTTAAATTCAATAATAACACCTATAATCATATAAGGAAGAAATTTAAACATATAAAGTATAAAGGCAGTTGATGTTTTTTCGGCACATTGAATCGCGACGGTTGGTTCTTGATTAGCTCGCGATTGCTATATGTTGAAGTGCCTTGACATAATCATTTATACAAAGATCAGTTTCGTTTCTATATAAATTGTTTACATGAAGTATAAACTTGAAGATAAAAATATAATAACTATATATTTCTACTATATATTTTACTAACAGACAAATTACATAAAATTGCATAATAACTATTAAGTTATCATTATAACCTAAGTCCTTTGTAGGATAAAGGGAGGGACAGGTTACAGTATTTACAAAGTGCGGATGAGCCGTATAGACGTAGTAACGACCAAACAACACATTCACCGCGTTAATTGCAACCATGACTCCATGTAGCCGATATCACTATATATTACAAAGCATACAAATATAGCCTCTATACTTTTGGACAAAGGACTATTTTTGCATGAATTCATTAGTGTCCCCTGTGTAATTGCATGCACTTATTTGGTATGCCTAATATGTGATATGTAACCACGAGTCAACTCATATTTCGATGCGACAGAGCAATCTACTCGGCATATTGTTAGATTACTCAAATAAAATATTTGTTTTGGCAATTTTTCAAATGTATTTAATGAAAACATTCAGTTATATTCAAACAAAGTTAATTTACGATAAAGCAAGTATATATAACAAGCCCATTTCTCTTTTCTTAGCGTATATACATTAGCACTTGTACAACCTTGTTGAGACCCCTTCAAGTCCTAGGCGCAATTTATCTCTAATCGTGATATTTACTAAAACACCACATTACATAACCCTATAAGCAGCTGCTCCCAACCCTCATCAGCTTAAGCGAGGGTTCTCCAGTTCCGCTTGGATAACCACAGCCCCCTCACAGATATACTTACATAATTATGACTAGTAAAACGCGTAGTTTTTAAAATATGCAATTCTTGCTGTGTTTCTAATTACATGACACGCACTTATATATCTAAAACGTACAATAAAAGGTAAATATAAAGCTATTATTGTTAAAAATATTTTGTAATAATATATACCTAATAGTAAATCGAGACACCCCTTACTGTATGATAATCACTATGCAGACGCTGTTGTGGTAGAGTAACATTGCCGAATGAACGTGGCGGTATAACTTTTTCCTTTTTTTTTGCCGTACAAAATCCGTATTCTATGCCTAGGTTTTCCGATACGTTTGGGTACGTTTACCTATATTATATTCACCGTTGATGCTCAAAATGTGTTTAAAACTGTAAAAATCGTATCGTTGGATAATATTATAACGCTGATAAGTTTGTTAGGTTAAAAGTACTAGTCTCAAGAACTATTGTTACGAACTTTTGCTTATTTTTTTATATATGCGCTATATAATATTATGTTAAAAATATATTTTTCTTTGATTTCACGTTTACAGTTTCAAATTCAATTTAACCCATTTACCTGCGGCCGGAACTACCTCGGGCGCACAAAATGCCATTTATTATACACAACTCTTAATTATCGGCACTTGACCACGGCGGGGACGTTGCAGGTTATATAAATGCTAGCGTGGTATAAAATTTTAATCTCTATAGCATTAAATGAAAACAATTATTATGATTAATTAGCGAATATTATTAAAATTAAAAGCATTAAACTTATGCGTATAAATCCATTAACACATTTCAAACATTATCCCGATCCATAGGACTTTTAAATCTTCAACATACGGCCATTTCAGTCCTAATCCCCACGATTCTTGTTTGGCCCTGAACAAAGGGCAGAATGGGGCCGGCAGATAAAGGGATTAAAATTTTCCCAATTTATAGCTCTGCAGAATTAAAGTAACTTTCATATATTGTGTGTTGTCCGTTTTAACAAAACATTTTAGTAAATTGTTATTATTATGTGAAAATATACATTTTACGATGAATAGATTAATTTTTGATATAAGCTTGCACTAAAATGAGATACTTCGTGACTGGATAAATTTTCGTTATATTGACAAGTTGCTGCAACTTCGTTTACGTGCACCCTTGCCGTGTTAGTTCCATTTACCATTGATTGAAACTTGACTGCAAGTCGACAAAGATAACTTAGTGTTGAGACACTCCGTTCTCCGCTATCTATCCGAGTTTTAGATACTGCGTGTATTAGTGCATTACTATTCTATTCTATTTATTATTATTAAAGAGATCATTAATATGAACAAAAACTAAAATTAAATATATATATATATATATATATATATATATATATATATATATATATATATATATATATATATATATATATATATATACATATATATATATATATATATATATATATATATATATATATATATATATATATATATATATACATATATACTTTATATAAGCCTCTATTATCTATCGGAACATTCCACGATCCGTTCCTCAAAACCACTCGCCCATAGCGAACCCTACTAATTTCCTTTGAAACCTAGGCTTTCCGTATAATAGACATTTGTATGTACAAGTATCCGAATTGTAATGCGCCGCTTGGTTTCGGCATTTGTACGAAATTACTTTTCAAACCTTATTTCGATTATACTTATCCATTAGCTTCAAGATTTAAATATTTTTATTTGTACACTATATATTGAAAAAGATTTTTTCTTAGATTTGAGTAAATTTGATTTCTTTGAATTTACCTTAGTATACTATATTCTAAAAGATTAACTATGTGAAATGGTATTGGGTTTATTTATTATAAGGATATGTTTGTCTTTTTCATATATGTAATACTTGTAAATAATGATGTTTTGTGAATTACGTGATTCTTAACTTTTCTAAAACATTTACCTGCATTCTATCTTAAATAAAAATCACTATAAAGAATTATTTAATAACCATAAAAAGAATCTAAAGAATCTGCTTTGGATATTTTGTTGAAATATAATCAAAAATATATATAAATATATATATCGCTATTATTAATATTTTAGCTACTACTTTTATACAACACACGTAAACGATGGGATAATATCCTATGTCTTAAAGCGAAAGTTCATCGAATAGCTTCGTCAAGTTCCCACTGAATTGTGTCAAGCAAAGTAACCATATTAATTAAGCAATCATCTAAGTCTTTGACGTGGCTATGTCCTAAGAGGCGCCTGGCATCCTTAATCACTGTTAACAAGGCCCTGATAAATTCTGAATAGATAACCCCAAAGCTTACTACTAACTAATTCTCTAAAAGTTTTAATTTGTTCTTCCTTTCTCTACATATTGGGATTAACTTCAAGTTCATATCTAGTTATCTCATAACAATGTTCCGCTTAATATATTGTATTACGTATTAATTAATCTTTTTCTATTTAAATTTTTATGTAATTTTTACTTACTAATTTAATAGGACCCTTTCCTATCCCTTACAAGTAATTGACAGCCTTAACTAAGTTGAAATGATTGTTGAAATTAGTATACCTAATAAATAAATAGGCCGAAATATATATTAAAAGGCCTATGTCTAAAGTGATTTGTACTTCCTATAGACAAGAATTTTTTTAACTATTCTAATTAGATTAAGAAAATTATTCTAGATTTAGAAAATTATACTATTCTAATTAGTTTAAAAAATATATATAATTTATTGGAAAACTGATTTTATTAAGAGCTTCATTATCCCTCCACAATTTTTTTTACAAAGAAACCTACCATTGTTTTAGTCGAAATTCGGAAGACTTCTCTATTTTGTCTACGAATATTGGACTAAGTTCGTTCGATTAGTTGGTTCATTGTACAATAAGTTCGGTCTCGATTGTATAGAGTTTTAGATACAGTGTGTATCACAAGTTGACTGAGTCAGTGGTCACAGTATAGGCTGTATAAATATTTGCTTCTGGTAGTGCCTCGTGTGCATTAGGACAATAGAAAGTTACATATTTAAAAAATATGCTTAATAATACAATTTCTTGCAATATTTTTTAACTATTTAGTCATGTTAAAAAATAAAAAAGAAATGGATGCATTGTGTGACAAATTCTTGTACTGAAATAGTAGAAAGTAAAAAGTAAATGTAAGTAATTAAAAAAATATGTAAATTAGTTTCGTATTCTCTCCCTCTAATAAAAAATATATATATATATATATATATATATATATATATATATATATATATATATATATATATATATATATATATATATATATATATATATATATATATATATATATATATATATAATATAATTTTATATTCATAATCGCCCATTATAATCGTATGAAGGTATAATTTTTTCATCTTAATATACCTACAGGACCATCGCGTGAATTACCTACTATTATGCTGGGAACAGTAAATTATAAGGTACCTGTAAAAACTACCTGAACCTTTTAATTTAAAATGCAGCTCCACTAGAGCCAATGATTACAAATATTTCTCTCAAATTTAATATATTCTATGAGAATATATTTTAATAGGATTTTAATTTTTAACAATTAAAAATATTCAAGACCATCGTTGTACTACGTGACTGTAATCGCGACGAAGAATGATTATTCTATCAAAATTGAATTTCCCTGCGCTATTACAATGCGCGGCGTTAAGTTCCGCTACTTAAGGCACGTTGACGTCTTGTAAAATAAATAGCAAACGTTTATAAAATTTATTTCCCTGTGCCTACTCTACTCTGTGCGGGTAAAAATTTGAAGTAGATAACATAGGAAAATTAAAGATAATAATGTATATTTCGTTTTATTACAAGGATAAACAATTTATTCGTATCATAGTATTTTTTTGTCTCTTATTACTTAATTAAATAATTATAGACACAAAATGTGTTATAGACACAGAATGAATAAAAAAAATTATCTCGTTCTATATCTTATATCTATTTCCAGCTAACCATCAATCTCGGTAATCAACGGTTAGAACGCTACCTGCTTTAATTTTTAAACGTAGCTCAAAAAATATGTTATGTAGGTAAAAAACCCAACGCATTAGTTGGATCGATTATATGACCGTCAAGCGTCAGGCAACGAACAAACTCGTTCCAATACATTTATTTTTATTTTTAACATCTCTCTCTAACTTATTACAATTTACAAGTGACAAAGAGGATAACATATATGTGTGATATTTTTTTTTAAATAATACAAACTGTGAGTTTTTCTATTTAACTAATCAGATAAAAATTATCAAATGTAGAATAATCTGTTATACATATAGAATGTATATACAAAATAAAATTATTTTTCTTAGTAACTTTTACGTCGTCAGTGACGTCACATAAATACACTTTCCTTCTTAAATAAAATTCCCATTACCGCGGCCGTTGTTTAAAATAACACTTAGATTGTTTTCTACCAAGAACATAAAGGACCAGCCGGGTTATTTATAACGCGTTAGACCTCTGAATTTTGGCATTTTCGTGTATTGCAATTTTTATGCTTTATTTGCGATAGCATAAGGTTGACATTCGGTTCATTTATTTTAAATCTTTTGTTGATCTGCCCTGAGGTCCCTTCCGAGGATCAAAGTTTGGTATCGATAGCTGTATCGTGAAGTCGGGCATGCAAAAGTGCAAAGTATGTTTATCCTTTTTGGAATGTTTGTATCTTATCTGTGGTTATATGAAATTGATGTCAAATTTCATATACGTATAACATATGATAGACATATTTTTATGACAAACCTGACATTTATTAAATATTAAAATTAGAAATGTTAACACAAATATTAGTATTTTCTGTAGGTACTTATGAAACTAAAGTAATAAAAGCTAAAACATATTTACAAGCATTTCATGTATACAAATGAATATATAAAATTATCGCACTGGAAAGTTGGGATAAATCTTCAAGCCTGAATGGGTAATTAGTCGATAAGTTTCTAAGACGAATTGCTTACTCTTCGAACTTGAACGCGTATAGAATATTACTGATTAGAAACTATATTAATATTTTATGTGTTTAATATTAGTTAGAGATACATATATTTAATGCGTCAAATATATTGTAATACTTATACCATACGCAATATAAACAAAGAAAATTCATATTATATAATTTAAAAAAGGTCATCCATCTGGAAACTCGGTCCAGTTACATGGAACACTGACAATAACTTTATTCGTTTCAACTATTTAATTTCTTCAATGGAGCGTCTACCGGTCTACAATTATGTATATTATCTCGGCATCTCGCTATCTAAGGAATGAGATATAAACCAGTTATCAAATATGCAGGACCATCGACCGACTGGGGTTTAGAGCAAACACTGGACCAACGCCACTTGAATGATTCTCCACGGGTAAATATTTGTACTACAATGTTTTCTATACACATTTACATATATTGCGAAGTTTTATATATATATAGTGCTAGATAATGTACGATAGGAATTACATATTGTCTATTATAATTTATTTTGTTATAATATTTTTTTTTCAGTCTCGGTTGAATTTTTTTTATTTATATGGGTATACATAAATTTTAAACATATTAAGACTTGTAGTTTCTTTATCTTCTATAAGCATCCCTTATTATTATTATAGCGGATGCCTTAAAACTAAAAAAAGAATATCACGTTACTTCCGTAATATAGTACATTGGAAGATATGGATAAGTATTTATTTCATTCAGCAGAGTCAAATCTCACCACCTATTTCCTATAAAAGGATATACATAAGGATATTAAGAAACCATGCCTAAATCTAATTTGATATGCATATAAATGTATTTGATTGACTCACGATCACTCGGAGCCGCAGCACACATAGCGATCGCCGCAAACACCACTACCACATGTAAACCCATTGTTACTGTTAGTGTTTACTCGATCAGCTTTATATATAATGGCCTTGTCTGCCCACGGCGTCATTAGATCCATCCGAATCGGCCTTGACAATTGGATAATCGTACCTCATTGTTGGTATTTTGCTCTGGTTAGTTCTATAAATGTTTGACCTTTTGTTTCATTCGACATTATTATGTGGAAATTGAAATTTATATAAGGAACAGGTAAATACAGAGGTAAATATAAAGATTAACAGGTAATTTTCTTCAAGTTATCATGTCAATTGCTTAACCGCAATGTGAACAGAATTACGTGTTATTAACCAGGTCAATCACAGTCAACTACAGTGGTGTTTACAATTTATCCTTAATACTATTTATGTAAACAGAAAAATGTATACCCAGATTTAAAGAATAATTCATACTTATTACATAGACATCTCTTTAAATTCAGGAATCCCATGATTATTGAATTGACCTTCGAAAGTCGTTATCTACCAGACCAGAAGTTTAAAGTATATTTTCTGTTTGTAATATTTTTAGAATTCATTTAAAATTATATAAGACATATACCTATACCTATTCATATATTTATTTTTATTTTCCCTCCTTTTAATATCAATACTAAAAATTTTAATACGTAATAATATATGCATAAAAAGATATGTATTCCATTATGTATTTATATATATATATATATATATATATATATATATATATATATATATATATATATATATATATATATATATATATATATATATATATATATATATATATATATATATTTATATTTAGTTTAGATATTAGAAAATAGTCTTTTACATAAATTACTAATTCCGGACTGTCCACTGTAAAAATATCCACATTCGTTCATTAGGCATTAGGCAAGTTTAAAGGGTAGCGAATACTGAATCGATACGCGTTGCTAACATCTTTTGTTGTTAGGGATCATCCCCTACTGGGCCTAAGCCACCCTAACGCGTACGAGAGGACTTTACAAAGCGGATATACATTTAGATATGCATTTGTATTTGTATAGCAGTAGTTAACGTTCAACTTGCAATTTATGTTTAATGCGCATATGAAAATAAATTACGTCGCTTGTTGGAACTATACATTCTGACAAGAATAAGCTTTGAATTGGTTGTTTTATTATTTTTATAATTGACTAAAACTTAAATTTTTTACCATAGCGTCATCTTAAATTAGTAGAGAAAAAGAATAATTTATTTATGTGTATACAATCGGTTTGCAAATATAATATTAATGTAGACATTTTGAAATAATCCTTATGTCTATCTACCAGGGCTTTGATCATATAGTCTACAAGTTTTAATTTTAAAACTTCATTCATATTTATAGGAGTTTCCTTTAAATGTTTTTGTAAATATTACTTTGTTTAAAAAAGATAATTATAATATACACCAAGGTACATGATAGATATAGCGATATATTATAAAAAATAAAATACTATGTATATGTTTATGTTGGCGGCATTGGTCAATGCGAAAGGAACAATGAACTCATGCTTTACTATGTAAGGAATGCTTGTCGTTAACATTGCCTTGAACACTAGTGTAATAGTAAAATTGAGACCGGGTGTCTCTTATATCAGTTTATTTTTAAAGTAATACAATTTTGATATTTCAATTAAATCAATGTTTATTATATCAATGTATTTCTTTTACAACATGTTATAAAATAAATAATTTAATTTATTTGAGGAAGTTTTAAGCTCTAAGTTATATTTTATTACATGTTAAGTTTTTTTTAAGAATAGCTTTTAAACTATTAGTGTATTGCATTTTACCAATTTAGAATACAATAATTATATACTTGTAACAAATGTGACTTAATTTAATTTATTTTTATAAAAGGATCCATCTATAAAAATAGCAAATATATGAATGCTATTTATGGAAACCACTCCATTTTTTAAATAATTGCTAAACACGTCTTTCAAGTTTATGCTTAACATATTAAATATCGAACTAGTTTCAGAATGGCTGTAGTAATTACATGTAAGGTAATTATTTGCCGTTAATTAACAGTGCGTTCGCAGCAAATTTATTCCTTTTTTATCTCCACGCATCTATCTCATTTTAATAGACGGAAAAAACTTGTGATACATGACTTTATTTTTAATATAAGCCATATATAAAAATAAATGTTATTTTATTATGGCACTTGAATCCAAGTCCATTGTCACAATAAAACATGTCTTAAATTTTATTAAATGTGCTACGGATATTTAATGACAAAAATTGACATATTCAAAAAAATAGCATTAGTGCCCAATAGATAGTCATATAGCATCAATACTATGTTGACCTACCTTTGATTTGCACATGTGTAAAATGAAAACTGTTTGTACGGACTACGGAAGGTACCTAATTTTTGTTCTTTACTTTTTAAATAAGCACTATCACTGTATGTGAGTAGTATAATAAGTGATATTTACGATTAAAGTATAAATGTATATATATATATATATATATATATATATATATATATATATATATATATACATATATATATATATATATATATATATATATCTAATATATATATATATACATATATATATATATATATATATATATATATATATATATATATATATATATATATATATATACATATATATATATATATATATATATATATATATATATATATATATATATATATATATATATATATATATATATATATATATATATATATATATATATATATATATATATATATATATATATATAATATTTGAGTAATAACGATATTTTACGATTAAGCACGTTATTATTACGTCGTATCGCGTCTGCAAAGGGTTTTCAGTTAAAATGCAAGAGCTGCGCCACTTTGCTTTGTTATTAACAGTTCCGTGAATAGCTCCTTTTACCTTTGAATATATGTACATATCTTCTAAGACTGGCTTTTCTTTAAATATTTTGCATAACAATTTTTGAACGATTTGTTTTAATAATAAAAAGGAAGAAATTAAAATTTAATATGTTATTGTTTATTTAATGTTGTTTTTTATGTTGTAATTTCGTAACGTAAGATTGATAGATTTTATCATTGCATAAGAAAAAGATATGTCAAGTATATTTATATCATTATCTTATTCATTTCTATACACTGTAATGTTTTATGGAAAACAAGGCGTAATATTTTCAAAACTGTGAGCTAGTTTATCACCTCACTCTAGGGAAATGACGCAGAAACATAAGTACAATTTTATGAGAGCCCCGTGGCGAGGTGTTAGGCCACATTTCATACTAGTTTATTCTACTTGATGTAATAGCGTTCTAACTACATAATTATTACGTCATGACGCAAAGTTTTATGTGCCTCTTTCTTACTGAAATTATTAATTACTGAACTTAATTATCAAAGTTGTTAGTGTTTTATAATATGTCAAATGGACACACTCTAAGTGAGTCTAATATCAGGTACAGTAGGTGACATCGAAAAAAGCACATAACCTTCTTAGAAACAATGGACTATCCGACAACAACGATTTTTCAATTTTTTCGATTTTTCGATTTTTCAATTGCATCTAAAGATAATCGCGTTGAGCCAAAAATCTTCAATTTTATAATATTTAATATAAATTGAAATTAGTCATTGTTACTATCCTATAGTATAATTTGTAGAATAATCTATATAAGGTTAATATTATAATAGACGCTTCAAATGTCGACAGGATAGCTTCAAACTATCTCTCCAGGCGTTGCTGCGGGCGTTCTTCTAGTGAATTATAAATCCGAGGATCTTACGTTAAAAACTTCCAATTGCCTTCCAATTTACGAGAGCCATAAATATTTTGTTTTCTCCCATTCAAAGTTGGTAGCCAACTTGCCTCATAATTCTGTCGTACGGTGGAAACTTCGTAAGTTAAACTCGACGTGTTCATTGAACTTTTACACAGTTTTTATACGTTTAAACTTGATGTCTCCTCGAATTGTCTTGCTAGCGAACTTATTTATAACTGTTAAAGTAATATAAACATAAATAATGTTTCTTTTACTAAAAGGCTAAACTTAAATTATAACAGATTAATACAAATTATTGTATAGAAATATATACATATTGTGGTATATTATACAATATAATCTACATTACGCATAGTGCGTAGCAGTGTAATCTATTTAAAACAAATTACTATTTAAAATTTTAAAAATTTAATATAAATTAATATGAAAGCTATATTTTCACTATGTGGAGTACGACGCCAGCTTTACCGAGACGCTTTCAATGGGGATGATTCACTTATTGAATAGGGAGATAATGGAATGAAACATATTTCAGAACTAAGTTTGTGTGCCTTCAAACCCGTAAAGTTGTAAAGGATAATAGTACACGACGCGACGCGACGTACCGAAAGGACTTTCTTTGCGAAGACAAAACCAAGATTAGATTAATCCACTCAATGACTTTGCTCTTATGTTTTTAAAACTAAATTAATAGAGACTTCTTGAGAATAAATGTAGCTTTATATAAATATTCAATTTGAGTTTAATAATAGTATTACATTTTCTTTATTATTATAAATTTGATGTTTTCTACTTTTATTTGATTTTTAAACTTATTAAATTTAACTCCTAACATATGCTTAACTAAAGTATTTAAAGATTGAAACAGAAGAAATATAGATAGGTAAAATTTTAAAATTTCTTCCAAAGATATAAGCTGTCGTATAAACGTCCGCTTAAATATTTTCGAGCTTAGAAAAGTAATAAAATGTTCGATCGCACGAGTAGTTTTTGAGCAATATAACGGACGAATGAACACGGACATTTTACTAATACTGTTAGAGACAGATCGCAAAATCGCAAGTATATATTTATTGCAGACTACACTTTTATTTAAATGTGTTATTAGCTCATTTAAATATTATTTGATACATACATATAATAATATTATCTCATTTATAAACAGTAATACTGGCCTATATATGAAGTAAAAAAAAATTTAAGTGCTAAAATCGATTCTTATTATTTTATCCATAGTAAAAATAACAATTCATCACAGTAAAAGTGTACTTACCAAACAATTATAACAATAAATCCCAAAGAGACTAAGAGCAGACTCATTAACGTTCTTAATCATAAATTTGTCAATGGACTGTGTTCAGGACCCCTAAAGTGCTCGACGATGGCATGCTGAGTATTTATGTATGTGGATACAAAAGAATAGTTATAGTGAAATGTGTTACATGCATTCTGTATGGTTTTTACTAACAGTTATTTAAATACACATTCTTTTGTTACAGATTTAAACAACATATCTTTGGAGAGTCAATTAAAGGTGAGTTTAAATAGAAAGCTTAGATTCCTTATATATTTATCATTTGTTACTTGAGGAGTATATAAAGAAAAACCGTAACTCTGTACATAGACTTTACCATGCCACCTGATCGCAGGAAATCGTTTTAAGCTTCAAGTATTATCTACTCTTAGAGTATTTTGGAGCTATCGCGTATAATAAGTCACGATGTCCAATGCAATATATATACATACCTATATATTACACATTTTTAGATCTAACATGTTAGTAAAAAGTAAAATTGAAACTTTAAAAAAGAGATTTCGAAGAAGTAGCATAGCTAACATCTGTAAACAAGCTGAGTGGCCTACTACAAGTGTCATTTCTATATAAGTACGTGTCTCTACAAGTTTGGCTTGAATTAGTGACGAATCGTTTAACTAGGTGCCATTGGAACAGTTTACCAATTAAAAATAAATTAAATTTAGAGTTACGTAATTTTTTATTATTGATATTGGCATACTATAGGAAAATTATTGTTCATTCATTAACTTTTTTATTTTTAGTTTACTGATTGATCTCTTGATTCTGGATACATTGCGTGACAGGCGGAAAAGAAGTTTCGTCATATTTTATCCTATCAAATATTTATAATAATGTCACCCAAGTGCCAGTCCATCGTGCATCAATAATACTTTGTATAATATACGTACTTTGTATAATAAACGTATATTGAGTCGTTTACTTTGGCTATAAGCTTATAAGCTCAAATCAATAAATTGTTTACGATTTTTTCTCTATACCTCTCCTTATTTAAATCCTATATTTCAAGTCATCAGGGGATAAACTGTTATAAGTCTTTACTAAGTGTTGTACAAATTCTATTACATTCTTACTCTCATCTGATATATTAATATATTGCATATAGTATATTATATGTTAAATGACCTAACGTAGATAAACCATGAAGGCCATGATGCCCTCTTAACTTTAATTTTAAAAGTTAATCTTTATACGAATACAAAAAGAAGCATTATATATATATATATATATATATATATATATATATATATATATATATATATATATATATATATATATATATATATATATATATATATATATATATATATATATATATCTATATATATATATATATATATATATATATATATATATATATATATATATATATATATACAATCTATCAATAACACCATGACTCTTAAATTAATTGGGTTGTCAAAAGCTAAACAAGGGTTTTAGAATGATTTTATACTTTTTTGTTCTTATTGTAAGATAAACGACTGGTCTTATCGAAGAGGGTGGCTCCATAATTAAAATTAAAATTCATGTCAGGTTTATAAATGTTCTTGGTTTCCAATACATTTAAGTGCTCGTAATTGAAATTTAGTGTTATATCATTTTTATGGGAAATTTTTACATTTAAATATCAGAAAGATTGTGTGGAATTTGAAATCAATTTTATACATTACTAAAGTATGTTATTTTATACACATAAAATATAAGTAAAATTGTTATTAAACAGAAAATGTCTAAAATTAAATAAAACTCTAATATTTGCGAGCTTATCTTAGAAATTGTCAAATATAAACTAATCTTAAAACTATAATTATTAATGATTGAACTATATTCTTTAATAATAAAACCTAAATATATCAACTTGTACAAGATGACAATTGAATAATCAACATTTAAGTATCATACAAAGAATTATTTAGTAGACGTAAAAAAATATGAACGTAGCAGGATTCGAACCGGCGCGTCGAGAGGTACGCTCGTTCAAATATCTACAATATTTTTCTTTGGTCTGGAATATCACTTTAAACATGTAAAAATAAGTAAAATTTAATGTTTGTAAGCGCTTAGACTAATTTATGTGTACAACATATACCTGTATTTTTTCCGGAAATTTATGAAAATATACAAGATTTCTTAAAATAAACTTTTCGCATTCAAGCCAAGCAACCCTAATTGTCGGGAAGAAGGAAGGCGTCGTATAATTGCTCTAATTCATAGCATAGCTGTGTAGACGAGTTATTGATTTTAGCTATTTGTAAGGCGCTTAAGAGCTGACATGATAAATATCAAAAGGTAAAGAAAAGCTTACATTAAAATACTTTTAGAAATCATTTACATTAACACATTGCATATTATCAAGCATTTATGTAGAGCTTATTAGTTTAAAAACTTTTTCAAATTTTAGGGCAAGATATCCACATATAATTTTGATTTGTCGAAATTAGTAGTATTAGTAGTTTTAACCCGTATGATCAAATGGGTGTCATTGACATGTGACATATTCTGGGTGTCCGAGGTAACTGTGACCGGTGCAATGGGCTACATCGATATAATTAGCATCATGTAATATGACCTGTAGCTTTCCTTAATAAATGGATTACCCAACACATAAATAAGTTCTTTACTCGACGCAGTTGCTCCTGAGATAAGCGCTTTTATCTAAAACAAACTCTAGCTATAATATTAGCATACTATGTACTATTGAAACCTACATGTTCATTAATGGTGAATCCAAGCACATGGAAAAATGGCAAACTGTTCCAGCGCACTGGTGTTAATAAATGCTCTCTAACTGTAGCATCTCTATATCGAAATATATCACGTATATTTTAATAAACCGTTAAACGTTTTACAACGTTTAAAGATATTACAAAATTCAAACTTTTCTAATACACTTGCCACCTAAAGATATTGAGTATCGGCTTCCAGTAAGACTCATAACCATTGAATGGCGCAGACGTCGCACTCGCATACTCGACGTTCGTGAGACGCATCCAAATAGCTTCCCTTGAATAGGCTAGGGCTCTGTTGTAAACTTATTTAATCAAATCAAACAGGAATCTTCTTCTACAACTACCTCTTACTTTGTATTTGGTGTTCTCTCTACTCTAGTGATAGGTATATGAAAAAATATATATAAATTTAGTGGATATATGTTAATTAAATATTGAACATATTATGCAATATAAAATGAATATCTTTTTAGTACTATTTTCTTCATATATATATAATGATTTTATTTAAACTGAAAAGTAATAAATAAACTACAGCACAGAGTTTTATTTCAACCGTGCATTTATTTGCGATTTTCTATTGTCTTTTAAAAAATGATTTCTTTATTTTTGAAACATTTTTCAAAAGAATGCACTCTGTCACATTTTGTTCTAAACCGTATGCTATGCGTTGTAAATATTGTTTTTAGGGAGGCAATTTTGTTGCGAATAGAGAAGAGAGAAGAGTCCATCCAAAGATAAAGCCAATGTTGATCCTCTTCTTATTTATGGTATAATATAGTACTATGACTTGAAATCTGTAAAGTAAATCATATTGGCTGATTATTTAATACTTAAATTTAAAAAATTTTGCATATAACTAACACATACTGAACCAAATCTCCAAAAACATCTTAAATAGATCAAGTAAATTCGCGTATTTTACTATGGACAGAATAATGTTCTTAATTCAATTACTTTTGTCTAATATGTCAGTATTACTTAGTTCGGATTCACGGTGATACTTTACGAACTTATTTAATCAGATAGTACGATGTTAGAGTGGAAGTAGTTTCCTCTGATCTTTTTCCAATAATGCTCGACGATGTCCTTGTAAACTATAAACTAGAGATACTAAGCGCCTAGCCCAATTATATTAATTTTTTTTTTGTAAAATTATCAGTTTAAATTGTAAATTAGTAAAGTAAATTATAATAAATTAGAAACATTCTTTCAGCTTTGCCCGTTTGAACTGCACTTTATATTAATATACATATTAAAAACATTCAAGTAAATGCGTTTGTTTATCATAAGCCACGTGTTATTCTGATAAATAAGCTAAATATAGCTTATATATCCGAATAACACGAAGAAGTAATAACTTCAAAGTTTTATCTGTGTGCGTTCCGTAGTTTTTGCGTGAAACCGGAACAAACATACATTCTCACAAACTTTCACATTTATATTATTAATAGAATATTTTTTTTGCAGTACATATTGAAGAAACGTGTTTATTATTATTTGTGACAACCCTAGATCGTTAAAGAATCCGTGTTCGTTACTTTTGAACGCGCGTCTCCAAACGACGCGACAATGCGGGAATTATGATTTGTCGATTGTATAAAGGAGGCTTGGCATATTCAAGTGGTGGTGGTTTACCAGTTGTAGATTCAAAATAGTTTTGAGTTAATCTTTTATTTAAACTGTATAGATAATGTAAGGTATTTAAATTCCAACCTTATAATTTCTTCGCCCAACACGCCATGCCTCGAATGGCGGAACTGGGGAGCGGAGTGTCTTAACACTAAATTCCTTCAATCTACGGTTCTCTCCGCCTACCCTGCTATGTGCGGGAAGCTAAATACTCGTAAATAATATAATATAACTTTGTAATTTATACGAGTATACCTATTAATATTGGTGATAAAGCATCACAAAACAACATGAATTAATGTTTCACACAACATATTATTGATATTTATAAATACAATTTTCTTTTTAATATCGTTAAAAAATATTTTAAGTAAAATAAAAGTCAAATAGTTGAACTCAAATGTTGTTATATACATAAGTAAATTCTTTTGAAACACGACGCGATGTTTTAATATATTTGACACTTGGTCGTGGTCGTGATCGTGGATACTTTAAGTGGTATTTGTTGATAGAATTATTATATCTCATTACCGTTTTGGGTTTTGTAGTTGCACCTCGTTCTGCTCTCGATTGTTGGTCAAAATATTTATATTAAGTTGACTATTTTGACATACACGCTAAACTAAAAAACTTTTAAAGTAAATCATAAACCATTGTATTCTTCTAAAAACAGAGCATCGTAATAGTAAAAATATATCCTTAATATAAAAAATCTACTTGTAATAGTTTAAATGCCATAATTACAACATAAATATTCTATTCACTCTTATCTAGCGTCAAAGAATTTGCAATTGTAATATGTTATATAACTTGACTTCGCTTCCTCCGAGCGTTGAAAGCAGCTTAAAGACTTTTTTGCACATTATACCTATAACAATAAAATGCTACACACTTAAGCAATATCAATTGAATATTTCTTAGACTCCCTGAGTTTATCTTGTCAGGACCGACTAGGGAATCGAGTTTATGTTTACTGAATAGCAATAACGGCCACAAATTGTTGCAATTACAGGCAAGTCGTACATACATACATGTTAATAAAAATATTTGAAATTAGTTTTTAACAAAAATTTAAATGACTTTAATGAGTATTATAGTTTATCATTCATACCATAAGAAACCTAAAAGCAGTTTTAGTCTAATTTTCATTTATTTATATAAAATGTGTCTAATGCGTAAATTATAATATATGAAAGAGGTTACAGGAGGTCTCTAGTTCCCAAAGATTTCCCAGGCACCGAACCGGAACCACCCCGCTATTGTAATAAATGTTCTTACACAAGTGTATTGACCTTTAATTTTGTTTAAAAAAACATTTTATTGTCTCTTACTAAAATTATCCTTAATGTTATAAATGCGAAAATGAGTTTGTTTATTTGTTACGCTTTCACGGGTAAACTAATCAACCGGTCATGACATTTTGTACAAATATTTTAAAGTTTTTTTTCAAAGTGTAGACTGTAGGATACTTTTATTGAAAATAAAATAATATTTAATTACTTATTGACTATGGCGTATATGACAACGAAAACTTTGAATATAATTAAAATTTTCGTTTCATAAATTAATTTGAGTAAGAATGTTTCATTTAATTATAATGATCATCGATACTTATCACTTAAGACGTCAATGCGAGAGACGTCACTGGTAAAACCTAGTCAAAATAAATGTATAGAAATTCATAACTATAAAAATATAAATCATAAATCAAAAGCAATATAAAATTGAACAAGACAAAGGTCCCAATATAAACCCTAAGCAAATAATATAAAATGCCAATATACGACGTCTTGTCTATACCAAATGCATATGTTAGTACGCACACTTTTCTATTACAGAACCGAATTGTGTAATGGATTGAAATAGAAATTGCTAAATCGAGAGTTGTCTTGCGCGTTTAGTAATATTTTTATTGTTGTATTTGGCGCAGCGGTTTTACGCTCGACCCCTACACGAGGAAAGCGTAGAACAGAATGTCTTAGGACAAAGTACAGAGATCAACGGTTCTGGTAAAGTGTGAGCTTGAAACACTGTTGTATAATTTCATAAAATTACCCACATTATTACAATTTTTTTATCGCTAGACTAAGGTAGACTAAGGTACTTACCATTTTGCTGTGTTTTTTCCAGCGTTTTTTTGTTTTTTAGGAGTGTCGCTTAATATTGGTGTATATGATAATTTAAAAACAATAGAAAAAAATATAGAATAATAATCTTGACTTTGTGTCTGTTCTATTCTACTTCTATTTTGGCTTATACATTTCAATAATATTATTTACTCGTTCATTTACAACTAGCTTTTGCTTGCGGGGTCAAGTTGAAATAACTAAGAGTTGCGTATGACACTGACTCAATTCACTCAAGTTCACGAGGTAATTTCAGGACGATACAGCTGATGTAATATCTACCCCGATAAATGGACTTTCCGACTTTAAAGTTCGAAATAGTACTTTCTGAGATTAGTGCAAACATTTTTTTTATTATTGAAATATATATTTCACTACAGACACTTGTTTTCTAATAATCAATATTAATTACCTGCACTGTTGATGTTCTTGATTATAACAAACTATTATTTCTATCTTTAGATGTCTTTTTTATTAATTGTTCGAACTATGGCTATGAATAAGCGAGTTATAAAATAAGTATAGAAAAATAAATAACAAATAAACTGTAGAATTTTCAAGAGAAAAAAGGTTATAATTTTATATACATTCTTAAACAAATTGTAATAAAAAAAAACATTCTCTAACAGCTGAACGCGACAAACAGACTTTGTAACGTATATAAATGTAAAATGAAGCGAAGTATTGTCAACAACATTCCTGACTGACGGGCACTCTGGCTGCATCTGCCTTCTCTGAATATAAATAGTGTGCTTCTGATAAATAAAGATATTGTAATATTGCATTACAGAAAAACGAAGCTTTCTGCAACAGGAAAACTATTATATGCAAACTTATCTGAAGTCATCCATAGTAAATTGAGATTTAGTATTGTTAATAATTGTGGCGTGAGTTTATGGAATGGTATTGTTCTTTAACGAAAAGAAGATAATTTACATTTATTTTGAGTGTAAACTTTGCCATTTAATAGACAATTGTAAATGTGGCTGATTCACTTCTCGAATTAGAACAAACGGATTATTTATTCAAAGTTCACCAAACCAGCCAACAGGTACCAAAGAGGTCACACAAAAGTTCGACCGATTTATATAGGTAAATAATTTTGACACCAAATTTCATTTAAATTTTTCTATCAAATACAATCCTAACTATTTCTTCTAACATAAATATTTAAATAAATTAGTAGCAGGTCTTACCCACGTAAAATACATAAATCTTTAAGGCACTTTAATGTTAACGAAATATATAAAGTAATAATACATACAGATGAACTATATACATAGACCACTTTAACCCGAATTAAGCACAATAAATGTGCCACTTATATTTGAATTATTTATTACAGTTTGCAAATTCGTAATCCGATTATAAACTACACACGTTCAGTGTAATGTATGTTGATGTGTAGGTTCATCAAACTATGTCTTATACAAGAATACTATAATGATATTTTTGTGTGGATTTTTATTGTGTTGATTGCTCCGGAGGCTGTTTGCTCATTATATATATATATATATATATATATATATATATATATATATATATATATATATATATATATATATATATATATATATATATATATATATTATATATATATATATGTATATATATATATATATATATATATATATATATATATATATATATATATATATATATATATATATATATATATACTAAAATTACCTATAGCATTAAAAAGAGCGAACCGGTGGTGGCTTCATGTAAGACCGACACTACTGATATTTTTATTTTTTATGTGAAGTAAGTTAAATAAGTTTCACCATCGTCAGTATACATCAGAGAAGGAGAATAAATTTTGTAAGAATTGTATGGAGAATAAATTTTATAGGTATATGGTAAATTATTTCAAAAGCAAGTAATACATTTAACAATAAAACAGATTTCAACAAATCAGATATGGCTGGAATAAGTTAAACCACTCATACAAAGTTATGTACTCGTCCCAGCTTCAAACTAGTTAGGAATGTCTAAATGTCTCCTCACCCGAGGTCGGGAATCCCACAAACTACTAACTTTATGGGACTTCCGAATAGATGTGACTTGTTTAAGGTTAAGGCCGGAAAGGCCAAGGAAGCATCCTTATATAATCAATATTTTTATATCTTTAAGCCTTTCCGAATAATATACGTATTTATTTTAAGGAGAACGAGAAAGAGAGAGAGTGATATGATACACTATACTTATGTATTGATAATACAATTGTCTTCCTTCTAGTAATTGTACAGCTTGTCGTTATATTCGTGTCGATTTTCACGCTTTTTCTAGAGTAGGAATGGAAGGGAACCTAGTGTAAAAACACTCCGTTACCTACTTTGCGCCCAATTTTAGAGGCATGCGCATTACGTATTGTGTGGCGGAATTTTACGTCGCGGTTTGTCTTTTCACCAAAACGAGGAAATGAAATAATCAATTCTTCCCGAATGGGAATCGAACCCATTACCGTCGAACTTACAGTCATATGCTGTGCCTTTGCGCCACGACGGTCTCAACGCATACATATTTTTGTTTTTATGATAAATAAGATAATATACCAGATATATATTAGATATGTTTTATAATTACATTTTTAATTGTATTACAAGTTAAAAATTTATAATGAAAAGCAATTTAAACTTAAGTCAAGTTAAATAACCAATAAATCTGATAATCGTTGTTGCGGCTCGATAGGTTCACTAAACCCCTACCTTTATCAAGGCACCTGCCTCCTGTCTAACAGTAACACCGTATTTTATAAGTTTCCTCTACACACTGCAAACATTTGCTTAATTTTATACATATATAACCAGAGACCCACCTGGTACCGTCTAGCTGTATGTTTTTAATACGGTATACTTTACTACGAAAAGATATAAAACTTGAGCCATGTTACCGGTCACCACTGATGTAGTCGGCGCTTAACTTACTGTACACAATAGTTATGGATTTGAACTATTTATAGAATTACTATTACTCAGTAGAAATATTTATAGAACACGAGATACTAATAAGTTGATTACGTTTTATCTTGCAAAGTTCAGGATAGGCAGAGAGAAACACTAGCGACACTCCGATCTCCACTTATCGTCCGATTTCGAGCCACTGATTTGAGTGGCGGAACTCAACGCCGCACTTTGTCTTGACAAATGAAAATATGTGGTCCAAACCCACAACAATCACGTTTACAATTAGACACTGCTACACTTTTAAACTATTTTGTGTAACTCGACCATAAGTAGTGTGTCTAAATAATAGCAACAAATCTCAAAATGTGTATATGTTGTATTTCATAACGTACAAGAAATGTAGCGTATTTTATACCTCCTTAATATAAACGTCTAATAAAACAGATCATCAAATTTAATATTTATGGTAAACGCTGCCCTACTTGGATCTTACATAAATATTTATGAAGAAAACATTAAGCTCTCATCTAATTACGCTGTATCAGTAAATTTGCTACTTTACATATTTACTAAATGAAGTCAACAATCGTTACGAATCTAAAGCAGAGATGTCATAGAATAACTCGTTTTGTAAAATGTCTAAACAGAATAATTTACATGCTTGAAGCTTTTATCTTTTTAAAAAGTATAACTATAAATTAATTATTAAAAATACCATTGTTTGATAATGATTATGAATTATATACGTTGGTTTGTACTGTAATGGTTGTTCAACATTTTTTTAAATTCGTTACTTGACATATTATCTATTTAGGTGGAACACAATAACAATTTTATTTTAGATTTTGTTTTAGAGTAGCAACAAGAGGTTTAAAAACCAAAATAAAAAAAGTAAAAAACTATATGTTATGTGAACGGTTTAGCCGCTACTGTATGAAGATAACTTTTTAATTAGAAATAACAAAATACCATGTTTCATGATATCATTTAAACTGCCATTACCTACGTTTTTTCATCGGTGTGAAACACAAGTCGAAAGACAATTAGGCAGATTCACAACCCATTCCGCGCTTTAGTGAACTGACGCGTCTGCATCATTCATTAGACTTAAGCCCAGTAGTTGGAACCCCGCTTCTTGGCAAGCCGCTTATGTTTCGCCCGAAATTTGCACAAACTTGAAAATTTAATGAACAAACCGAATGCTCTATCTCGCGAAATTACTTTTTCTCATTTAACTTTTTGTGCATATTTCTTGTTTGGATGTTGTTTTGGTGAATGAAATGAATTTAACTTGTTTCTCAGTTTAAAAGGTGGACATGTAGGAACCTTACCAATGTTTATGTGAACACTTTGATTACAGTGCTATAATAATATATATATATATTTTTTTATCTTTTCTTATTTCCCTTATTTACTCTAAGATAATATGTATGTATGCTAACATCATTTGTTAAGTTTTTCTTTTCAATTACTTTGTCTAACAAAAAATATTAAAGTATATATATGTAAATAAGAATTATCATGTTATACTAGGCGATGTATTATCTGGGCGCGCGGTGAACGAGATCGTACCCGCGTAAATCGCGTTTGCGATAAAAAATATAAAAAATATACGTTTTGCCCCACAACTTCCCTTATCTTCCAGTGAAAATTTCTAAATAATCAGTTCAGCTGCTTATCGTAGATTAGACCTGATAAATAGAAAGTCGGGGAGACAGAAAATAGTTTTTAAATGTTGTTTTTTATCGTGTTAATGTTGTAAAAATACAGTTATGTTGAAATCACAAGCAGACATGTGTGTATATATATATATATATATATATATATATATATATATATATATATATATATATATATATATATATATATATATATATATATATGTATATGTATAGATTTAATTATGTATTGATGTATATTATTATTATTAGCTTGACGCTGTATCCCGCGAGTAGCAGAGTAGGCAGAGGGAACCGTTGGTAGGAAGAAAGGAACCTAGTGTTAAGACAATCCGTTCCCCGCATTCTGTCTTTCGAGGCTTATCTTTGCAGCCAGATAGAAGAAAATGAATATAGGCAAATAATTCATTGTCCTCGAGTGGAAATCGAACCCACAAACCATCGCGTTTACAGGCAGACGCTCCGCGCCACGACGGTCTTCCGTTTTAATTGTTCTTTGCGACATGCAGTTGTGTTATGACGTTCCGTTCTCCACTTTTAAAGTTTCATTAATATTTTTACATATATGAAATACTAAACAAAAAATATTTATAGACAAGAAATATGAAAAATATTAATTCATAGAATATCCATAAATAGAATTCCAGTTAAAACCGGCATCTTGTATCGGTATAACATGACGGTATTCACTTGTATAGCGGTATTTATGCAATATATGCTACCTAGTAGTACTGCCTACAAAAAGCTTTTACGATTTTAAGCTGCTTACTAACCACTAAAGCGAGCCAGTTTGTTTATATTAAACCTGTACACAGCCATGCTAATATAATGGAGCGAGTAATAAACCCAGCATTAGTTAACATCGGTCACGCAGTATCGCGTGTACAATTGAATCGACTAATACAAATTATAGAATTCTTGGAATTCATAATTCTTGGTTTTCATATGACTTTTTGGAGGTGATCAATTAATTATGTTATTATTATGAATAGTTTAATATAAGTTTTAAAAAAAAAAACGCAATGACATTAAATGATCACAATATTTTATTCAAAGCTCCTTTCCGCCCAAAGTGTAGTGTGCAGATTGGAAATAAACGCCATATTTTGGGTTGAGAGAGCGGAGAAATGAAGATATTATTATAAATAAACGATCATCAGAGTGAGGATTGAACCGACAAACGTACTCGAGTATACAGTCTAAACTCGAGAGAGACGAAGCCTCATCTCGAGATGAGCGCCACGATGTTTTCTTTTTGTTTATAACACTATTATAACTTACATTATAACAGTTAGTATGGAATTACTAAAACAGAAAAAGTAGGTAATATTTCGAAGCTTCTGAATGCTTTTTTGTCCACTGCTAGACAAAGGCCCCTATGTTCACTCCGTCCGGTCTTGCCCTATTGAATCCAGCGGTTTCTCCCTGTCTTTTTCAGGTCGCCAGTCCACATGGTTGGAGGGCGACCTGTGCTCTTTAGCCGGCGTATTATGGTAGCCATTCGAGGAAGATTTTGTCCATCGGTTGCCGGTATTTGTTAACTTTCTACTTCAGCTTGCAGATTTTGCTCACTTAATATAATGATGTATAATTTGTAATATAAAAATGCACTTTAACTATATTAATAAGTGCTAATTTGAACATACCTGGAGAGATGAAGAGACCATCATAATAGGGTGAGGTGATGGTGCTGAAGTATTTGAATTTTATTTCATGATTCGTGTTACAAAATATGAACAACATTTTCAATACAAACTCATTAAGCTTATTACGCTCAATTTGTTGGTCTATTGGCTATAAAGATTAGCGACGATTAACGTACTATATATGATTTTCTTATTTATGATATAAGATATATGATATTTTTTTGCTAAAACTTGTGTTTGGATAGGCGGAGAGAATATACTATCAAGACATTTCTTTCTCCGTTTTTCGCCCGAATTATGAGACTCTGACTGTCGAGTTTAGGAACTCAACTTTGCGCTTTGTCTTGCCGGAACGGGTGTATTAAATTGTTACATTTCCCAAGCGGGAATCCGAACTCACAATTATAGTACTTATTTACAGTTAGATGGTGTCCTACAGCACCATAATGGACTCTGAAGACGTTTGATTCTGTTATTAGAATTCATTGTTATCGATATAAAGAAATTTGTATAAAGACTGATTAAGATATATTGTAGGTATTAATGAGTAATATTTAAATTTCGTACAAAGGAATATTAATTTTCTATATAATTCCTATAGACCTCTATGTTAATGAAATGAAAGCCTTCAAATTTTACTGAGATCACTTCCACGGCGGAATGCTTGAATCACAACTGACTATTGTTGGCACAGTTCAAGGGCGAGTCGTCCGGTGCCAAGGTTACCCAACGAAACCTGTGCCAGTAAAATGCTATGGTAAATAAATTTCTTTAATTACATTAAAAGAGTATATTTTATTTAGTATTTAAAATATATTTTTGTGTATCCAATATTTGAAGCACTTTCTAGTAGTCCGTGATCACAGGTCTACTTTGTTTTATTTTATTTATTTCCGTTTTTCCGGTCTGATTAGAGTGCGGCGTGGACACCCGCCACTAGTGTCTAAACACACAGTCTACACATACCTTGTATATGCCGGAGATGAGATGAGTCTATGAATCTAATAAGAGCATTATGTTAACACGAAATTTTAAGTAATATTTTTTTATAATACATAAATAGTTATATATATTTATTGAGAAACAGGTTTTATTCTACAAATTAATATTTATAAAATACTTGGTTGAATGAACGATATAATATTGTTTTCTGTGAATCATAATTTGAGTAATTTCTCACAACTCGTAGTATAGATACGTAAACATTTAAGCTGTGCCGCCGCTTTACAACAATTAAGGATTTCACGCTTGGTGCTCAGACACGTCGACAGCAGAATCTCAATATGTTATATCTGTAGGTTTAATTGATTACGGTTATTGTGATTTAAATCGTAATTATTTTCATGTTGAATTTATCATATTAATATTTCATTATTTTACTTTGTAAGGATTTCTCATGCAACATTTATTGATTCAATGTGATTCTTAAAGCGATTGATTTAATATATATCAATCAGTTTGATCTGCCTATTGTATATATTGTTAGCACTGCTCATATTGTTAGAATTAAGATATTTAGGGATGATGAACAAATAAATGTCTCGGCAACTAAAAGTCATATCGAGATGATTATTTTTAATTTAAATCAAATCTAGTTCAATTTAGAGGTATGAGATATGGTCTTTTTACGTTTTTTCGTAAAAAATTTTATTTAAATAATTTATTTTTATTTATAAATGTACACAACTGTGAGCCTAATTCACAATGTTACCATACCATTTTGTCACACCAAATAAAGTTACAACTGAAATCAAATGAGCTTTAAATGCTATCTTTATTATTGGTCAGCTATTATGATAAGAAACTTTAACCGTCATTACATTAAACGACCTTAAAAGGTTCTACATAATTATTGTCCAATGACTTGATCTCGCTTTTTATAATTTATTACTATCTTATAGTAATCAATCTAACTGCAGACCATCATATTAAATCAACTGTATCCTTTACGCGGGCTTCATCGATGGCTTCTTTTAATTAAAATATCACACACACTGATTGAGTAATAAAGCTTATTGGTTTTAGACCTTGCAGTGGTGTAACAGAGAATGAAACAAAATATAATAAAGTGAAGTGTTTTGCATAATCTCTAAACAGGTTTATGTTTATACTTATTTGTAGTCGGCATCTGCTTCATGTGTTTCTAACTTGATAATCCAGTTCGTATTTGTGAGCGAAACAATCTACCGGTAAAAAATATATTCATCTATGGTAATTTTAAAAAATATTGTATTTATTATCGTGTGCTTCATGACACCTTATAAATCGTTTTATGGATTCCGAACTAACAGGAAAATGTCTCCAAGATAGTTTTTTTTTGGTTATAACTCACAAAAATACTTTACAGAGAAAAGGGCATGGACGAAAAAGTTATTCGTACCAATTTCATGATTGTAGGTCAACGATAAGAACAACTTATAAAAAAATTACAAACTTAAATTTGCGGGCGCATTCATACATCTAGTATGAAATTAACTATATATATAAGTTGATAATTCATTTCATACAAAATATGCAAAGTGTGCAAAACGTTTTTCTCTAATATACTAATAAATTTCCAATTTTCGAATGTTTCCTTTTATTTGTACCTACCTACCTCCTACCTCCTTGTGTGAGTTTTACCTCTTTGAGAAAGTTCATAAATCTAATTCAACGGCAAGTACCCTATAGGATTTGATTACGTGAGGAATTTTAATACAAAATTCGAAAAATAAAGCTTAAACGCTCGTATCTTTTGATTGTGTTGACTTAGAAATTTGTTTTTTTCTATTTACACGAGATCTTATACTTAAGATCTTGACAGACGAACATACAGACGGATGGACAACAAAATTATTCTATAAGGATTCCGTTTTCTTCATTTATATGGAACCCTAGATGGTTTAAAATTCATATAACACTAGCTTCTCTTTGTTTCCTTATGATGTGAAAGATCCTAAAAGAAAGCCACTGTATGTATGCAGTCACAATACACACTATCTAACTATATTAAATCCCGTATACGTTTATATGGCGTCTATTACAGTATTGAAAGTAAACACATATAAATTTATATACTATAGATATCACGGAGTTCACTCTTTGATCGCATTACAATGCATTCAAGCGTAGTAATATCCTGTTCCTAGGCAAGACATACAACTTACCCACCCGCTCACTTTTTTTATGTAAAAATGTAAGAATAAATAAAACGAGTTTGTTTGTAATATGGAGAGAAAAATATTTACACAAGCTCTTTCTTTAGAAAAATTTATTTTGCACAAAGGCATTAAGTATTGCTATATGTACTCGTGTATCGTGCGCCTCTGAGATTAATTTCTAAGCCATA
Source organism: Dione juno (assembly GCA_037127375.1). Classification (NCBI taxonomy): domain Eukaryota; kingdom Metazoa; phylum Arthropoda; class Insecta; order Lepidoptera; family Nymphalidae; genus Dione; species Dione juno. The sequence goes on from JAXRJS010000048.1 coordinate 3,490,900, forward strand.
TAGCCAAGTGGGTCGTATTGCAGCATCGATTTAATTGAGTTATTATAACTTTGTTGTTGTATTTTAGAATAATTTATTTATGAACTAGCGACCTGTTCGTTGCTTCTCCCAATCGGTGTTCTCGGAATAAATCTAATATAATATGCATTCCTTGTATTGTATATGTACAATACATGCAATGCACCTTATAAATATATATAAATGAAAATATCGCACGCGGTAAACAGGCGTAAACCCCGTACCCACGGGATCCCGGTATAATTTATAATCTTCTTATACCGGCCTAAACAGGACAAACAGAAAGACAGACAGGTAAATAAACTATATGCACTTGAAATAACAAACATTCACTTATTACTACTTATTTATTTAGGTACCTAATGGTATAGATAACAAAGAAATTAAACATTGTTCATAAATAATTATGCAATTCTATTGATAGACAATATTTCGAGACATTCACTGGGAATCGAAAATGTTATATTACAAAATGTCTCTGCATCAGAGATTCTCCAGGTACGGTGTTTTGAAGTCAAGCCTCTGTGAAGGAAAGATGGAGAAGCTACTTTAAGGACCTACGGAAAACTCAGCACTCTTGTAGTCTTCCTCCTGAATTACCTCGAACTTGTTGCTCTAATAACCCTTGACGAAACTTGTAATTGTCTTCGACTCATGAATAACGGAAAAGCACCTGAGGTAGGACCTGACGACATCCCGATCGAGGCGTGGAAATCGTGTGGCTCTTTTGGTGATCTTATACTTACTGATCTGTTTAACCGTATCTTGAATACTGTAAAGATGCCACATCAGCAGCGGCACAGCTTTATTATCCCTATTTACAAAGTAAGGGGCAGTGTTCAAGATTGCTGTAGTTATAGGAGCATTAAGATTATGAGCCACACCATGAAGCTTTTCAAGCGCATGATCGGCCTCAGGCTCCGCCGAGTGTACTGTCTCTGAGTCTCATTATGGGTTCCAACCAGGATCAGGCCATTTTTGCCCGCAGAACTTTGATGGGGGGCAAAAAGGGTAAAAATGGAAAAAGGGACAGCTCTGTATGTGGTCTTTTTAGACCTGCCTGGAACCTGGAAGGCCTGTGACTGTGTGCCACGTTAGTGTATCTGGTAGACGTTGCGATCCAAGGGGATCCCTGAAGCCTATATTGAGGTTATCAGAGATATGTATAACGACTCCGCTTCAGTGGTTAAGACCGCTGTTGGCGACACCAAGCCGGGGTTCACCAGGGCTCAGCTCTTAGTCCGTTCTTATTCAATGTAGTGCTGGATACTGTCTCGGCTCACATCCAAGGCCAGCCTCTGTGGTTGATGATGTATGCTGATGACATTGTACTCATTGACGAGAGCCGACTGCTGCTGGAGCGTAAAGTGAACGCCTGAGACGCTTGAGAGCGGTGGTGTTAAACTGAAAGTGCCGAAGACATACATATATTACAGGCTTGTCCCATGGCATGGGAACACAGACTCGAGCACCATCCACATCGGGCCTGAGCCAGCCGTTAGAAGCCGGCAGAAGAAGACTTAAATCGAAGAAATGAATATAAATTTCAATATTTAATCATTTTATGTTGACCAAAAACATTTTGTATAAAATAATATTTAATAATAAATGTCTATCGCCAACGTGTACTAGGAATCAGATCGCGAACTAGGTAAAGGTAAAATACAGGTGAATAACTTACGTAGATACTTACTATATTGGTTCTTGATAGGAATCAAAAATAGACGTACGTGTTACTATATTAAGCGAAAAGTCTCACTTAATACACACTATTAATAAAATCTATAAGACTTTTTTATTTTAAATGTTCATATTTTCACAAGTAGGTAATATTTAATTGTCTTCGTCTTTCATCGCATCAGGGTGCATTCACGCGATTTAACTACTTGTCCCAAGATAGAGTTACAAGTAACCAGTTTAGTTTAACCAGATCTAGAACTTAGGTACGATTTGTGTTGCGAACATTTCTTGCTTTGTTGGCTTCATTAACAACTTTGTTCTGATAAAAGATGCAACTTATTATAATTTATTCAAGCTTTTCTTTGTTTATATGATATTAAATTATAAATATAGATAATGTTATTTATACCTTAGAGAAAAGACGAAGCTAACAGACATTTTAAAGGCAAATGGAGTAAAGCTGTAACGGAATGGTACCCCATGGACGAGACAGAAGGAGAGGAAGACAGCAGTTGAGATAGGAGGATGATATCAAGGTTACAGTTGGTCCAACCCAAAGAGGGCTTGTTTGTGATAGTAAACAGTGGAAAATGCTGGAGTAGGCCAGGAGATAAGAGACATGCTTTAACAAAATATATTGTAACATGCAATCACAAGAAGTTTTCTAAATCAAAAGTCACGAATATTTCAAAACGTTCTTCTATGAAGAATATGAAATCTTTAGCGCTATGATCGTGTTCAATATAATATAAGTAAAATCAAGAAAAGCGAAAATATAAAATTTGGTGTAATACATGAAATTTGGTATAAAGATAAATTTCATTATAATGTAATTAATATAGATTTTCTTAATATCAGATATTAGAAATTAATTCACCAAAAAGTTTTGAATGTGCTCACAAAGTTTTATTTATAGTCGTAATAGACAAGATAAACCTAGCAAATTGTGATGCCCTTTATGACTATTATGGATAAAATTAGCCCAAATTTGAGTGAAAATTTCAACACTTCCAAGTTCTTTAATAAACATTCCCAAACGAATCTAGTAATCTTAGAAAATAACTAGTATTTACTTAGTAAATCTGTTGCTACAGCCGCTTACACAGCATTAAAGTAGGGTTTAGCGTAGTGCTGTTATAGCGCTATTTTAATTAAAACAGATCTCGAGGCATTCACCACCTTATTTGTGGTTGAGATAGTCTTTGAAGACATTTCCTTTCTCGTTTAAGTAGCGATTTGTTTCCTAGCTTTAAATTCGTATCAGTTTTGTAAGAAGGAGATCTTCACTTTATTTATCAGTTAGTACCCCACTCTAGCAGTACAATGTATAGGATTGTGTTGCGTCACTCAACAATTGTCACGAAACGGGCGGAAAGCGGAGAACGTAGTGTCGTGTCACTATATTGTCTCTGTGAACCCTGCTTTGGAACTGAAAAACGTTACAGAAGATCTCATATTCTAGACATATTGAAATACTGAAAAACTTTCTGTGTTATTTATTATTCGATCATATATTATAGGACACGACACAAAATCTAAAATAGGTATTTTCATGATCATGATGAATAAAATAGCCTAACGATCATCACTAATTTATGCTTAACAACACGATTTTTATTCATCTGTGTGAACTCCACTGAAATCTGCACAATATTTTCTAGATTGAATATAAAGTTATATTTTTTGCAGAAATTACATTTATGATGTAAATTTGGTACTTCAGAATACTCGTTATTTCCACGAGTTCCATTTGAATTGATACTCGTTGACTTACTTTACATTTTATATTACTTTTGAAGTGAAATCGAGATTCTACGTTAAAAATGTAGTAACAAATATATCTAGGTTTGTTATGAACTATGAAACGTAAAATATAAATTATTCCTTTCATGAAGAATTTGTAGGAAATCATATCTTAGTGCTTCCCTACGCTACTCACATGCCAATTTCAGTATCCTGCGCTCAATAGATCGGCTGTGTGTTGTTTGGCGATCAGTCACTAAATAACAACAGAGTTTATTATAAATATATATATATATATATATATATATATATATATATATATATATATATATATATATATATATGTATATAGTATAAGTATGAATATTAGCTTGGCTTATATTGATACGTTTTTTAAAATATGTGTCTTTCCTGTCGAAGAACACTTTAAAAAGTGTTATAATGTAACAGCTGTTCGTAAATGATGTCATTCAGAAAGTTATCTAATCGCAATCTCTTTATAAAGCGAGAGTAAATCCTCGCACTACTAACCAAGCATACATCACAACCTCCCTCGTGCCATAAAAATACTAATAAAACGGCGCTTTCGCTTTTATCATTACATGAACTTCATACCTACATATGTAAATATTAGTCATTTGAAGTTCCTTTATAACTGATGAAACTTATATGTACTTTTAAATATTGATGTAATTATTGTTGTATATCAAAGCGAAATTTGAATTGTGTTTTGTAGAGATCAATGTATTGACGATACACAATTAGAATTCATCACTCTTTTTAGAATATGCAAAATACCAGAATGAAATAAAGCACAAATACGGTACGCAGTACAAAGTAACTTTTGTTCGATCGTTCGCTATAAAGTGAATCGGTACTATATTGTTTGCGAGAAGACTATTAATAATTATTAATTAAAATTCAATCGTAACCTAAAATGCTACCTTTAATATTTTATACAGTATTTACATATTACCGTCTATGATTTACTTAGTTTATATCGCGCTAGTTTCTTAATATTAAACCACTTATGAATTTCCTTGACAAAGTGTCCTTAATGAGGTCATGTCGGACAGTGCCCGTGACGTAATATTGCGCTTTACTAACCAAGCATATATCAGCTTGCCAATTACATTAGGTGTTACATAGTGTGTAATTTCTCAACTCATGATCGATGGATATCGAGCCCTTGGCGACACGTCCTTAGCATCAATCTCTGACAGCGCCTTAACGACAAATTCCGCACTATTGTGGAGGTGTTTATATTTTAAACATAATCTAATGTTACTTAAATATATCAATGCATTATTTTTGTCCTTGTAATGAAGGAATGAATAGGAAGCTAGTGGCATATGACTCTAGTTTCTAATTTTCAAAGTGAACAGAAACGTTTTAACCAGTAAGAATTATTGTGAAAAATTTAAAACGTATGCGTTTCATTTTAATATCTAGTCTGTTTTCTTTATATATTTTTATTTTGATACGTCCGTCGGGTTTTGCGATGATGCGATAGATATGGGATAGATTCAACAACATTATTCACATTCCCTTCCTTCGCAAAGACTGAGTATTGGCCCTTAGGAAGCATTTATACCATAAATATTTGTTGAATCAGGGGTTATAGAAATCTACGAGTAGCATTTCAGAGATATCCCAATTATACAACGATGGTGTAACGCTTACTAATATTACTTATTAACAATGTCTACTGCCAAGTTCTAGATTTTCTAATCATATGTATACTTACGTAACTCTAGCGCAAAAGCTTCGGCATGGTTCGACAAGGCTGTGGTTAAGGGTATTCTGCTCTGTTAACCAAGCATTTAACATGGTATTATTAATTTCTGATTTACATACTTAACTGTAACGCTTACGTTTTCTATGACCCATGGTCATGGATTATGGAAACATTAAGAATGCTAAATATCATATTCAATTGTTATTTAATTCTATAAGAATATTTTAAATAATTATCAAAACAATTATTATTGATGGTTCTGTACCATAGATATAACATTTTTTCCCTATTAAGCAAATTGACCGCTTAAAGAGTTATTGAGCTACAAATATATTTTACAGCTAGTGTGATTGATCATCGTGTCCGCTCGTCAGGCTCACAGCGAAATCAATCAGAGCGACGCCACGTGCTTTTGTAGTTCAATCGATTAGAACTGAGAGCATTTGGATAATTAAGAGTAAATTTTAATTCTGATACTATCAACATCTACAAGTTGTTATAAATATAATAACTTAATTTAATTTTATTAGATCCATATTAAAAAAAGTTAGAAACACAAAATATGTATTAATATAATTTGACAAGTTTATGCTAAATGAAATTTCATCTTAAACGTTTAACATAACAGGATTTAAATTTATTTTACATGCAAATTTTCCTACAAAATTTTAATAAGCTTATAGTCCTGCGTACATATATAAAATGCATATTATCTATTAGTTATTTTTTTGATTTTACTCGCTCTGTCAACAAGACAAAGTGCGGCATTGAGTTCCGTCACTCAACACGCATTGTTTAGAAAATTGGGAACGGAGTGTCTTAACTCTAGGTTCCCTCTGCCTACTCTGCTACGTACAGCGTGAAGTTATTTAGCCATATGTATGTTAATATAATGTAAATTCGTTTAGCCATTTTATATAAACATAAACGTCTGTTTCAAATTTAATTGGTATATAAATAAACTTTATTCTGATATATTTATATTTCAAGAATTTATTAATAGAGCACATTGAATGCTTTGTAATAGGTGTATGTTCAAATTCCACTACGTTCAAATTTTTATACGTTTTCTAAAAATATATTTGTTTCTTCAGGGTGAAATAATTTTAAAATTTATAAAAATAAGGACAATAAATCTTGCAAATTTTGTAATTATTTAATATAATATATGTATATTACTTTTCCGACAAAATTATTCGACTTTAAATGGAATAATTGTACAAAACTAAGTCATATTCGTGAACAGGTCCTATTCCAACCGTGAGGTTTAAATTTAGTTTCCGTCCTTCATTCAGCGATATTGGGCTGAACATCCCTCTCACCCTATTTTTTATTTCTTTCTCAGAATCCTTTTAAGGATCTTTACGTCGAGATGTCTCTACAGTAATTTAAATAGACTGCCTTGGAATAGTCTCTTATCAGCTTCTTGAACTGTGGAATTGAATCAGGGGGTGAAATTGTTATAGATTTACAATATCATTCTTTATTAGGTGCTTTTGTAGCAATACGTTTATATTACAAATTAGCATTAATTCGATATCATGATAATCGATGAATTTTAAGAAACTATTAATTAATTGTTAAGTAACAGTTGCATATACCTATTGTGTACGTTGATTGTAAGTTTCATCGTTTTATCCACTCAGCTTTATATTCAATTAGGTTCGCTAAGAAATCCAACACATCATCGTATCGGCTTAATGTGAAAGCTGAAGCTTGTTAGTTGATATGTGATTAATCAGCCGGGTAGCCGGATAGCCGGCGTCCCGTAGACAGGGATAATCCTCCTCCCTAAGGTATTGCACGCCTTTTATAAGATACACTAAGTGCTAAATTAATTAAAATAGAGTGTGTATCTATTAAAGTGCATCTTAGTAATAAATTGATCACAAAAGGTCATTACTATTATCTTACGAGCATAATTAATATGTATGTAAAGGAAATATAAAGAACAAGAAACGTTAGATATCACTTTTATGGAAAGTATACATTGACAGACTAATGCAAATGAGATTCTCGTTCACTTGTCTTATCTAAAATTACCTTCGCTGCCGGAAATAAAGTCAACGATCGTATAACGTGATTCTACTGTTTTTTAAATTAATCTATACAAATGTTAAAACTTCTCGATATTACGATTCACCATGTGCATATATCTCTATTTATGTTAATATTAAAAAGCTAAAGAGTTTGTTTGATACAACAGGCTATTCTCAGTAACTACTGTTTTTTTTTGAAACAAAGTAGATACTTTCTTCGTTTTATTCGAAACAAATAATAGGCTTACTGCTTAGGCTATTAAGGTACAAAATTAAACGTAAACAGTCAATTTCAGGTGGTATAATTTTAAAGCAAAAGCTTTTGAATAATAGATATATCTACATATATATGTGGGTAATCATATGCATATAACAACAGCAATTACCAATTTCCCGAGAACTTGTTCTGTACAATCGGATACAGCTACATTTTGGCGCTTCAATCGTAAAAGTTTCTTAATGAAGCTTCGTAGAATTAAGTTTACATCAAATGTTTTTGTTTTGTTCATTCTTAAAATATATTTGTCGAACTAATTAACTTTAGAGTCAATTATGCATTTCAATTCCCGTATATGGAGAGTAGGCAGAGAGAACATAATGTGTCAAGATACTCCTTTCTTCACTTTCAGCCCAAATTATGGAGACATTGCGTGCTATTACTGACCGATCTCAACGCTACACTTGTATTATCATGAAAATAATAATAGGTTATTGTTTGTGGAGTCGACGACACTGGGAAATGGTGAATCACAACTATCGCGTTAACAGTCAGATAGCTTTCTTCAAATAATTATTTTAACTATAAAGATTATTTAAATTTAGATATGATTAAACACTATACAATAGGTTTAAATATAGATTGAAAAAAAATCGCTTTATACCTTCGCTTCGCTATCGCTATCGCTTTTAAATTTATATATTACAGTGTATGCGAAATACATTTCCAAACCCCCGCAAAGATCCCTTGTCGGGGGTCCGGATGCTGGAGATGTGCACAACAGACTTTTCCATATAAATAACCAATACATTAATAATGATTATACTTTATGTGGACACGTTTTCTGAGACAAGATGGCATTTATTTTATAGGCATATGAAACTCTATGAATCTAGTCATTGGTTTAAAATTACGCTTGCTTGTCATTGGTATATTATGTCAGTAGAATTTATAGTTCTTGTTTTATTTTATAATTATGTATAAATGTATAAATTCTTATGATTATGTATAAATATATAAATTTGAAAAGCTACATACGCCCATTCGATTCGTGCTTTTTGAAATTCCTAATTGAATTTTGGAATTAGGTAAAGAAATAAAATATAATTTATATTCTTTTACATAAATTTATCGGGTGGCTACCTTAAGTAAATAAATGAATACATTTTTCTATTCACACTACTTGAATTTTAGCACTGTAATCGAATTGTGTAGCGAAATTCAAACTTATAATCATCACAAGCACTTGTTACTTTTGATGTTTTATTTAATATTTAATAAGGAATTGTTATTTTTTTTATCTTATGATAAACGTGACGTGAAGAAATACAAATAATATTTTTTTTTAATTATGTATATTTGTCTTATTTAAATCTGACAACCCATTCTAAATTATACAGATATTTGATATACATTCGAAAATTGTGATTGTACCTCATGGGGAGCATAAACGTAAATATACATATCGAACGACGTCCACAACGCGCCGTCTGTCCCAACATAATTCAAATTAAGCTCATAACTGAAGGGTCATACTCATGGAGTTACTGAATTTACGAAGTTTTGGAAATGTTAATTAGCCTTTGTACATATCAATCACGATAGATTACTCTTTGATAATTTATTCACATACAATACGTATAGAATTTTCAGAAATTCTACTGTTATTTCGCTATTTTGAAAGACCAAACTAAATACGTCTTAAGTTGTTAAATAGTTATTCTTCTTGGTAAATAACTGTGAAAAAATATACTCGTGATGCTTGCACATGAGCTGTATATTAAATATGGTATCTTTTAAATTAATAATACGCAGTCTTCGCAAAAAGATGAAATTTTATTTTCAAATTTGATCTTAGAGATCAACGCTATATTTTATCGAAACCAGAAAGAGAGAGAGAGATTAAAACTTTCAACAAATGTGATTAATCAACTACTTTTTATAAATATAAAAAATCTGACGATTTTTTATTACAAGTGCAAATTAATACAAGGGTTCGAAATAAAAGTAGTAATAAATAAAAAATATATGTAACAGATAAATATAATAAACGTGAATATATACTTTTAGAATGAAATTGAAGCTATTAGCCTTCAACCGTCAGATAGGTAATCGAAATTGTACAGATCGTCTACGTGTCTACCATAACAATAGGATCTATGCGATATCAAGGCATTTAAAATTTTGAACCGTATAATTTTATGTATGACCTAATACTGTAGAAATTTAAACAATTTTTCTAACATGTTTCGTCTTACATTTTTGCAAAAACAAAAATTTGCATAATTAAAATATCAAATTTCACGTGAAAGAAAATATCAATACGTTCTTATTTTTTGCTGGAACACGCTAATCTCAGGAACTACAATCGTATAAATTTATCGAGGAAGACTACAGGCTATATAACGTCTCGTTAATCGCTTCCATTTTCCACTGTAACTGTACCAAGTACCCTCGGGCAGTTAGAATGTGTCATGCTTCATACACAACTCTTACTTGGTTATTTTGATTTAATTACGGGGGCAAAACCCTAGATAAAATCTCAGTCGAGAATATTGTTGCCATAAGATTGCTTGTATATACTAATAACAATACGTGGTGACGTTTTTTTGGTTTTTAACGTACATTAATTATACGTACCTATTCTCGTGCATTCGCTTTAAGAACTCATTTTAGTATTTGCTAGGTTATGAGCGGCTGTAGATATAAATCAAATCACATGATTTTTTTAAATGTAAATACACAAAACTTTATCGCAATTAGGCAAGAAAATTAATGAAATAAGGAAGTATACATAATATAAAAAAAGAGTATAAATAATCTATCATAGGTGTTTTAATTTGCATGTAACAAGTTTAATATGAAATTATTTGGCTTGCAAAAAAAACTACATACACATAAAATGTTACATACTCAGGAGTTAAGGCTGTTACTTTAAAAAGTATTCAAATATAGTCATTTTTTAACGAAAATTTTAAATATTTTTATCGTTTTTAAAGTGTTAATCCACACCAAGGATAACTCAAATATTTCTAAGTGCAAATGTAAATAACCAAATAACACAACACTCGAATTATTATGTTACCAGTATCAAATAAAATGGAAAATACAAATGAATCAGATTATTAATTAAAACTAAAGTTACTTGAACCTGGCCGGTAATGTCTTTAATCTTGTTAATAAGTCAAATTACCTTGCTTATATTAATTTAAAACATTTCGACCTTTTGAATAGGTATTATTGAAAATTGAACGATCACTTTACTATAGAATTGGGACTTTCGCCTAAAGGTAAGCGTCTTCTTTCCATATCAATTGTGTTGCCATTTTTAGATACATTTTAATCCCTACCTAGGCAGACACACAAGTCTTTCAGTATTTTCTTGAACTACTTGAGATTTTTATATAGGTAGAAATATGAATATTCTGCCGAAATATACAGAAATATTTTATACATGTACATACTTTAGTGAAATAGTGTTGAGCTTTTAATAAAAGTTCACTCTATTCTATTCTTTCGAATCATTTAAAAGTTTAAACCTACAATTCGTCTTGAAATACTTCGATTATATTCATTTTATTTTATAAATATCAAAATGTTTAATATAACACACATTCACTTTCAAATTTCCATATGCCTAACGTTGAAATAAAGATCCTGTATAAATCACGATGACGTAACGCTTTTGTTCAGTCCGGACGGGGGAAGAAAAAATATTTAATCCACCTACTGGAAGCACTGTGCTTATTCTGAACATACCGAAAATATACAGTATGTTCTACATGTAATCAAAAATATATAATACATATGCTATATATGTAGAGAATCTAGTAACAAGAGTCTACGTTCTCAGCAAATGTTAATAATATATTTCTTATGTAGAATTTACATATTCTTTCTATTTTTCTTTATTAAGCATCAACAATTTATTAACCATTTGATTTACAACATAGTGGCAAAGTAGGGCGTATCAACGTGATTATATATATATATATATATATATATATATATATATATATATATATATATATATATATATATATATATATATATATATATATATATATATATATATATATATATATATATATATATATATATGAAAACAAATTCAAGAAAATATCATTTTCTTTCATACATTAATTATTTTATATTTGTAATAATATTTCTTCAAAGCAGTTCACTTAGATATATCGACAAATGTATTTTACAACGGTATCAGTGTGTCGACTTATATTGAAGATATAGTTATAGGTACGCTTAAAATACGTATATAAGCACATTTGTAACCAACACCTCGTTTCCTGAATATTCTTACTTCAGAAAATATAATTATATTTAACACTGACAATAGAGCATAGCGTAAAAATAAAATAAGAAAAGAATTATGTAATGTACTTAAAAATCTACACAAATTCATAAACAATAGAATCATTAAATAAGTATAATTTCATTTTTTATTATAATAAAGTATAATATTTTATGATATACTTTAATAAAAAATCTTGAATTCAGAATAAGCGTCCTGTATGATAGTATGAATAATTCATACCATGTCCGCGCTAACGAATACAGAGGCAGTTTTCAAGGGCGTCGCACCCCAGAAGTTTTTCCAAATCATAGCCATTGGAAATTTTAATTTTTTCATTATTAATTTCTTGAAAAATTACTGTTGCACTTACTAACTTTTCACTACAGTCAAGGGTTGTATTTCAAAAGCAACCATATAAATTTGTGTTCATGGTTATACTATAAATGGTTTTTAGACATGGCTTATGGCTTAATTTAGAAAAAAAAATTAGTTAATAAATAGTTTATAACCTGGATTATTAAACACTTAAATATTTACTAAAGCACTTTTAATTTTGATTTATTGTGAAGCACATTTAATCAGAATAAGTAGTTAGACAAGGTTAGTACGTTATGTAAAGTTTGTTTTTATCGTACCTACCTACATAACTTTTTTTAATCTGTATTAACTTCTTAGTTACTTAAAATAAAGGCATGCGAATATAATTTGACGGTTTCTTGTCGACCGTGTACACGCTACTAAATGACTCACTTCACTTCCCGTGACGTCTGGGCTGAGTAGACGTGGACATTATATCACGAAAATTAAATTATATTTTTATATTCTCTGAATACAGGTAGACAAAGTATATTATTATATGTGTAACTATTAATATTGGGTCTCCATATATATTATTAATTTTAATTGGGCATTCAAGTACCTATTCGTTTTTTTTTATATAAAATTTATAATTAGGCATTCAAGTACCTATTCATTATTTTTTATATAAAATTTTCATTTATTATGATAGCCGATAATATAGTATCTACGGGCGCATAGACAACACAGACGGCTTAATAATAATTTGTTGCTTTCAAACATATACGATACAAACGACAATGAATCAAGTCAATCCATTTCAATGTCGAAATTTCCATAAAACAAATTAATACCCTTAAACCCCTTTTAGCTTGTCATTTTCTATACAAGGAATATAAGACAAGTTTTTATGTAAATCAAAAACCTAATATGACCGTTTTATGTGAAATCAAAGGACAGACACTATTTACTGTATGCCTAAAGGCATTTTATGCTTTATCATATTGTACGTATTCCGAATAGAATAGAGAATTTATTTTATTCTATATAATAACTAAAAAAAAATGACTTCATGTAAAATGAAAAGCTTGGAATTGATAAGAAAGAGATTTAAGAAAGAATATGTAATTTTACTTAGTGTTAGTTTATTAATTTAAATCCTTATAATAGTTGTTACATAACATAATGTACTTTGCTATAAGTTTTAACCAACTCATCAACGCTTTATGCGATTTTTATTACATTCAAATGTGCTTAAGAAATAACTTAAACAAATTTTGTTTAGAATTAACTATATTCCCTCTGTTGGAACGGCCTTTGATTTTATGATTAAAGTCATAAATAATGAAAAGTACATATTTTACTATAATCTTGCAATTTTTATATTAACCTGAGGCTAAACTCTATTTAATAATTAAATAATTGCATAAAATTGTAACGAAAGTCAAGCAAAATAACTCTATGATTTTATGCACCACTGTAATTCGTGATGGTATCTTGTGGTCTTAAATTGCTGTTATAAAAAGACTGAAATAAGGCCACAACAACCAATTATTTACATTCGCTTTATACTTTGATTGTTTTGCCCCATCTCACTATCGTTTGTACAGCGAAGTGCTCTTTGTGCATCAAGAAGTGCACTTCGGTCCCGTTCAAATTCTTTATTATTATGCAACAATGAATGGATTGGTCAAATATGTTTTTGCTTTTAATTTTGCTTATCTTATATATATGTTATATACTTATTCGATTTAAGGTGGATGTAGGTATGTGTGATGGGTATAAAAATTTATGCGTTAGTGAAACCACAACAATATATGCTTTTTAGCTTCACGCTTTTTACCAGTTAAGTAGATTAAAGTTCTGTCAGTTTTTAGACATAGTGTACCTAATAGGTATCACGATGTTCAATTTTCAAGATATTGTCCGTTAAATGTGGAACTCAACGCCACATTTTTACTTGAACGAAGACCGAGTAAATAAATATTATTTAAATATAATATTCCTCGAAGTCGAACCAAACCAAATTGAACAAAAATCGCATTAATTTAAACCTGTTGCCACTCAGAGTAAGTGTGCACTGCGCCACTTTGACCTCTTATAAAACATTCATCTTCTTTTATCTAAAGGATAATAAAATCCAAAAAAAAAATGTCTGTACATTAAATATTTTAACGAAAAAAATGATGTATAAACACTAAATGAAAATGTGTAATCTATGATTTTTTTAACTTTTGTGAAATTTTTGTAAAAAATTTGACTGAATTTTTTGTTGTTGTATATCTGTTAGGTCTAGGCAGGATCTAGGCTGCAATAAGTTTTGAATATTAGCAGACCTGATGCATGAACCAAGGCAGTCTACCTGAATTTTAAAAAATAATGAAATGCTACCATAACAAAAATTATCTAACATACTCGTACATACCTATATAAAAATACTTTCCTTTAAAATATAAAAATCCAGGATCTGGTACACCTGATGTAGAACTAAATAGATCAGCTAAACTAAGAAAATAACTTTTAGTATGAGTGGCTACGCGTGGTTAGCATATTTAGCAATTGGCCTATTAAAATCCAAGATCTGAAACATCTCATAGTATACCGTAATATAATATCGAACTAAATTATATGAAATAATAAAATATAACTATAACAAGAGTTTTCATTTACATTTTGATATATTTAATTCCAGGATCTGGAACACCAGATGTAGAACCACAATATATAAGCTAAAGTAAAAAAATCCGTAAATCTTTCAATGAAAATCAGGTGACAAGTATAATAAAGTCCACGTTTACGAAGTTGTCCATCACTAGTATTGAATAAAAACAATAAACATGCCTCCAAGTGGGATTTGATTCAGTTTAGACGCGATATTAAGTATATATGAAGTGAATTGCAATCGATATCTTAATCAAATTAAACATATATTTGTCACAAAGCAAACGGTAAAGGTAAAATGCTATCGATGTGGATAAAATTGCCTTTCCCCAATGTTCCTAGAGGTTCGAACGATGCGTAAAGGACATTACGATATTATTGGGACACGAGATATGTAGATTTCTTTCGTTTATACTGCAAACGAAACTTTTTTATTATCATTTTTATAACTTGGAACAATTTTATACGTTGTATTGATCGTTATATATTTTATTCATTTATAGAAAATATTTATTATATTATATATTTTTTTAGATAAATTATTATTTTTGTAGGCAACTAAAGCGGAATTGTTCAAATGCCTTTTCTAAACTTTTATAAAAGATATAAACAACAAGAGCTTACATTCAAAATTGACATATGCCTATTTTCACATCTCTTTAGATTAGGGATTGCAGTATCATCACTACTTAATACTAATCCAGCTACTGCAAATCAACTTCAACACTTTTAAAAGTTCCGCCGTAAATGAAGTTTTAAGAGTTTAATTGAAGGATTTTCCACAAGATTTCACGTTAATTAAAGTTCATTTTTAGATAAACTTTTTAAGAACCAAAACTCAATGACCGTAAATAGAGGTTTTATGATCTCCATTAATTTAACGTTTTGTTTTATTACAGTTGTTATCCATAATATGTTTTCATAATAAGATTAAATCGTTTTATCTGATGATAAATTAAATTTCATGATTTTAGTACAATATATACGAGTACTTTGTTCATGAAATATATTAATAAATTTGCATAAATTTTATATAAAAAAAATTATCTCTTAGTTTATATATACTAAACATATATTAATATTAAAAGAAGAAAGATTTTAAGAAATATGTATCCAGGGAAAAGGTTTAAATGAATAATTTTTACGTTCTGACAATGTTTATGGAGAGTCAACCGCCAGGCGCCAATAAACAGGCAAAACACTTTATGTTGCGTTTAATTAGTGGATGAAATAGGCTTTCGTGCCATTTTAATCCTGCAGACAACGCTACTCGTTTTACGGTCGGTAAAAGAGGATTACAATCGTAAAACCGAAAAAAGACAAACTCAACTATATCAGTATTCAACTCAGATGGAGGATGTAGGCTTTAAAGAGGGCTACCATTATGGAAATAGTCTTGAACGAATTCGAGGTAGTTCTTTTGGAATCGAAGTTTAATATATTTTTCCTTTTCTTGTATGACGTAATTTGAACAGTACATTTTCGACAATTTGTGGAGCAAGCGTAAATAATCTAGTCTCGGTTGCATTTAATCAAATTCACTCAGAAAGACAAATACGCAACACGGATACTGGCAGCACTCGCGACATACAAACACCTTCACCTGACACAAATAGAAATTTCGCAAATGAAAGAAGAACCTATGTATAAATTTAAAAGAAAAAAAGTTGTAAAATAAATCCGTAGTGTATAAATAAAAAAGTATATATATATATAAATACCCTACTTTAAAAAATAGGCGATGTTTCTGCAATTTGCGTAAACAAGGTGCGACGTTCCGTCAACTATTTCTTCCATCATTACGTGAAATACACCTATATTAGTCCCTCTGTACTCAAATTCTTATTATTATCTCATATCATGCAAATAGTAGTAAAAAAGTATAATTTAAGCTCTAATAGGTTAAATAATAATTTCATTGGACGCTAATAATATATGCGTATACATTTTGTTTGCGTACGATCAATATCAAACATTTTAATTGCGTGTTATTCAATCACACCGTAACGGCTAAACAAGTTAGCGAGAATGCAAATATTGAACAAGTACACCTACATATATGTACGTACATACATATATAGATATATAAGGAATATTTCAATTTAGAAATGCTCTCTTAAGGCTAACAAGAATAATATGCAGTTGTTTTCATAAGAGTCAATTTTATATATTTATACTCTTCAGCTTCTGTAAACATATATTGTTTATAAAACATATTAACAGTTTTTATAGTCTTAACTTTTGCGTACATTTGAAAAGGTTAGAAGAGTCATTATTTGCTTAAGTTAAAAGCTAATTTTGAAGGAAAACAAGAGAAAGCTTTCAGGATAATATCAGATGTTGATAATAATAATAATAATAACCACTGAACATTTAAACAGAATATAAAGCCATATCCGAATGAAATATATACTTGTAATGTATTATTATGAATTTAAAAAAAGGCTTATAAAATAGATCATGTGATTTTTCAGCTTCATCTCGCTATATACCTATTGCCAAGATACTCCGATTTCCTCCGACCCATCCCACTGAACAGTTTATACATCATAAAATATATTAAATTTATATCTATAACATACCTACCTATATAGCTAATAAAATAACATACATATAAAATAAATATTAATAAGGATATCCATTCTTTTCGAAATCTTCCTAAAAGTATTCTTATTTTAATGCCAGTTCCGGTACTATTTCGGTATTAATTGCAAAGTAATTCAAATGTTTCCTTGAAAACAAAGTATTTGTGTTTTTCACGTACATACACACATAGTAATAATATTTCAAAACAGCTCTAAAAATAACCAATTTCTATGTCACCACTTTCGTTTATGTAAAATAGAAAAATGCACGAGCTCGCCATTCCTTCCGCTTATTCAAAAAGGAAATGTGAAACAGTGTGAAATATGGCGGGGGTCTGAAACATTTGATAATGCACTGGGGGACGCGCACTGTCGCGGTAACTTTGCGGAATATTATTATCATTTCAAAATACCTTTAGCGACTCCGTGTTTTGATAACACCATTAGTGACATTTATTTAACGGAAACCCGTTTCAATTTTTAGCCTAGCTTTTAAGTGCTGTTGCAAACTTTATTTAAAATATTGTAGATATCGGGTTATATTGATACAGGCTATGAACGTAACAAATGTTTATTGTACGTCGTAACGTCCAAAAAATAAACAATTTGATAACTTTTTTTAGGAAAACTATGTAATTAAAATCGTTCATTTATAATATTAATAACGCCGTCTATTGTGCTATTTAACCTAACATATAAAGTTCCATATACCTGTGTGCAGTAAGAAATTGGTGTACAATAAAGAATATTTTGTTTTAAAGAAACGGTGTAATCATGTGGATATTTGCTCTTAAGTAGCCAATTCGCTGAATATAACAAATAATTACAAATTTTTCTCATAACACAAAAGGAAGGACAACAAAGGCGGGACTGGATAAAGGCATTAAAATATACAAGTAATTGCCTTGCTCCTCTAATTAGAAACACAATTAACGTCCCTTGTGTTAGGCCTTACGGTTATAGCTGAATATCAAATAGCGGCCTAACAGCTTTAGATTATCGTTCTTATTATTTATCGGTTATAATTTCTTTAATATATTGGACTTTTTTAATGTACCAAAAAGATCAAAGCATAATAAAGAATAAAGAAACGTTGGTAATAAACATTAAATTATGAACATAACTGAATCTTTAATTTTATAGATACTAATTAAATGGCTATACTAATTAAACTATTACTAAAATAAATAAAGTAAAGTAGGGAATAACTCATAGAAAAGTCAAAGCGATATACATTAATTATTGCATAACTTATTGTATTACTGCATTAATTTATGTATAAAAATACGATATTTGGGGGTAATTGTTGAATATTTGTAAATAGTGTACAAATCCAATCAAGTATTCAATTTTCGAGAAGGAGACAAATATATTTGACCTACTTATTTACAAGACAAAGCTTTCAGTTTTTTTCAGAGTACTCTTTGGCTAATTTGATATTAACATCGCATAGCATCGTAATTAAGTAAACCAGAGTGCGTCTAACACAACAGTACAGGCTGACAAATTCTCTTAAATTCACTGAATTACGAAGAACGGAGAGCGGAATGAGATTTTGCAATATTTTCTTTATTAAAGAAATAATTAAAATATATTTTATAATTTTGCACCAAGATACAAATTAACATCAAAAAATATAAATTAAATCATTAACATTTACTTTATATATCCAGACATAAATTAAAAAATCCAATATCACTTTTAATCACGAGGGAGATGTTAAACAAATTTTCGACATTCTTGCGTAGACTTTGAATATAAAATTTGCTCTGGGGTTGTAATTACAACATTTGCTTGATAAGTATAATCAGCTCCGAAATTTCGCTACTCGCGGTGAGGTGTAATGAAAGTTTGGTTTTCTAGCTGGATATATCCACAAATTAGACAGTCGACTCCATCATGACTTAGTGGTAAAGTAGCTGACTGTACTGACTATGAATATGGGTTTAGTAGTGGTTTTTCTGGCTTGTTTAAGCCAGCTATATAAAACAAACGACAAATTGAGTAAAGTGGCTTTTCTCAAACTTTCTCTCCCGCATAATGAAGGTTAAAAATATAAAATAAATGTAATTTAATCAAGTCTAAATTGTTTATAAGGGTCGTCTTGGCGCAGCGGCTTTCCTCTCTCTTTTGTAGGAACACAAAATGTGGCGTTGCCTGCCTGTGCTTGTTATGGAAAAAAAGCGTGAAGCTGAGAGTGCATGGATATTTGTTAGTTAATAATTCATTTTCAACTTAAAATTTTATCGCTATTTGTAATATCAATATCTCTTTAAATTTCATGATTGTAGTACCTCTATCTATTGTACATATGAATATATTATTTATTCATGCATTCAATAATGCAAATACGTCTGCGGTTTGTATCATATTTAATTACATAGAGTAACCATAATGAACGTAAAGAGGTTTTTATTAATAATTGAGTGTAACTATAAAAGTTTTGCTATAACTGTGTAATGTATTTTATATAATAAATAGGTAATTAGAAATATTTATAATAAATAGCTAATTAATTTTTATATTTTCCTGTTTTTATGAATTAGCACTGCATACGGTGCCGTCTCTCCGAACATTGTTATTTTATCAATATATTTGTGTCACACAGGTAACCGTTAAAACCGGTTTTTTTCTTTTTAGCTTTAAGATAGGTAGCTGTATTCCATTTATTCTGTACATTTTCCGTCCGAATTCGAGACATTCCCTGTTGGGTATTGAAAACTTAACACCCTTTAGTAGAAAGTAACTTTGTCTTGCCAAAACAATGAACAAAAATTATTTAAAAAATTATTCATTCTAATGGAATCTAACCCACAACCATCTAACTAATATTCATCCGCTGTAAGATTTCTATGAACAATATCCTCTAGTAAGATTTCTGCCCATTGTGCGATGCGCTCAAACTAGCGGTTTCTATCAAATAAGCCGAAACGTAATAATGTAATTGTAAACAAACGAGTGTAAGTCCCCGCTTAGTAAATAAATTGTTTAATTATGAAATAGTAGACAGCTTATGAGTTTTATAGCAATATTATGTTAGAGCAAAGTAAATATATAAATCTAAATTAAATATTTAATTTATGCATTAACAATAAATATACTCCATCAGTAATGTTTAATTCAGTTAATTTAGTTTAATTCATAGGATTACATTACTTAATATATTTATCTACAATTAATTTTTTTGCAAATATAATATTTACTTATATTATACTGGAGCTATATATAGATATTAATCAAATTTTATTCATGTGCATTAAAAATTAGTTATTTTTTTCATGACGTACTGATAAAATATATCGTTTATTTTCCCGGACTTTACAATTTGTTTACATTGTATCTCACGGTTCAGTAATTAGCTAACATCAAACCTGCTGTTTGTTCAGGATACTCAAAGCTAACAGTTCTCATTTCGCCCGTTTACCCTCCATTTTTGTATAATTTATCTTCATAAAATTTTAAATGCACTCCGAATTTTTATTTCCAAGGGGAGATGCTTCAATGGGACTTTACTATCGCGTGGAGATTTAATGACGCTGCTGAAACTTTTATGCAATTAACGTTTCTCAATTTTTCAAACGTATAATTGTTTTAAATTTTACACTCGACGCTTTTGCCGAATTTTATTTACACCTGTGAAAATGTTTTGGAAAAGTACAAAATTTTGTTTGAACTTAAACTATAAATATGCAATTAATATGTTTTAAATTATATTTACAGGTATGCAGCTCTTATATTTAATTTGGCACTTCACCTGTAAGTATAACTACTGGTTTTAAATATTGACTGTACGCTCTTAAATTAATATTTAACTTCACAATCAATTTTACGACATACCCATAGGTATATTTTTCAATCGTAATAACAATTGATCGTTTGATAATATAAAATATCAAAATTATAATAGCTTATACTTTTTTATAACAATATATTTATAAAAACTTATAATATTGATTTTTGTGTTATATTATTATACATATGAAAGAGAGAATCGTGGCAAACGGAAGTGTCCAAAAAGTAATTTCATTTTGAAAGAACTTGAGCTTACATGTACTTAACTATATCTATACGAAATTAAAAGTCATAAGAACTGTTGAAAATGATTTTACATTTCTAAAATTCGTTAATAAGCTTGGGGCCCGACATGCAGACTGCAAAGAGCACTAAAATACCTCGTACTACTGTTGCTTCTGAAACGGCAATAAGTAAAAAGACCTACGTCCGAACAGCTGTAATGGACAGCCATGTTGGCTAGAGTTATTGCCTTCGATACGTCCAAGAAAATGAGAAAGGGATATAAATAAACAGCAAATACTTAAATATGGAATTTCTGCCGAAATTATAATCAAATTTTAGGAAAATACGTTTATTAAAATTATTTTAATGAGTTAAATTAGTATTGTAACAGATATATATTTCATTAAATGATTAAAAAAATCAAAATGAATCTCTATTTCCCAGCTAGATGAAATAATTTCGCCATTTCTTTTTTTATTGTGTTAATTATTATAATTGTCAGAAGATTTATATGAAACAGCCGAATTGATTTATGGTCTTTCAATGACAGATAGAGGAGGTTTTGGAGCAAGGTACAGGTTACTTCTTATCCCAGAATACTCGTGGGATCCGGATATACGTTAAAAAAAGAATACACGTTTACCGCACGCGAGTACTATCTGCTCAGATAAATGCAAATAAAATTATAGTCATTTATGCCTATATTTTTTCAATATTTTTTAAATCAGATCAGATCAAATAAATGCATATTATAATAGTGTAAATCTGAGAACTTAGATCAAGCGAGCGAAGCCGCGAACAGATCGCTATTATTATTTCAAAGCTTTTTCTAAATATAGCTTTAAAATATACCCAATATTTATTTATTACCACCAGCTTATCCTGCACCTTTAGCGTTATTATGTTGTGTATCTTTACTAGACTGGTTAGCAATTAGTTAATGTCCTCGTAAGGAAGAACTTACATTAAGCAGGCTAACCAAGAAAGTATAATACCTTCCTTATAGCAATATTAATCTAACCCAGGATAAATGAGCAATACTTTGCTTCAATTAAATGCAAATTGGTTACCATCGCAACTTTGCTGAGTGGAATGACACACCATTCCTGGTTGCCGTAAAGTATGAGAGCTCATAACTTTTTATAGGTGGTATCAGAATAAGGAGTTCGATAAAATTATTCAATATCACGCAATTTTGTTTAAATACACTTTCCTTTTAAGGATATAATCATATCTATGAGCGTGTTATGTATAACTGCAGATTAGTAAAAGCGATCTGTCTAGCTGCAATAGAGTCACAACTGTTATTTAATTTATAAACTAGTATTTAATTTGATTGTCTGCATGAAATTTCCCATGATTATCCCATGATTTCCCACTAAATTTTCTAAAAGGTAATTTCATTCACTTCATTAGTCAGTAGTTTCATTAAGGTCTCTCTGGAGTTTATTTAAACAATAACTATTAGACCTATGACCTACTAGCATAATGTTATCCGCCGTAAAGTACACACCACATGCGGGTTCTTTAACATGATGTAATTGCAGGATATGCTAATAATTGGCTAAAGACTCTAAAATGGCTAGTCTTGTTGACATTTCCCATATGACCTGGAATGTTTGTTGACATAAAAATTTATAAATTAGTCATAATTGTAAGAAACATACGTACATTATTAAATATGACCGACTATTCTTGGTTTGATACCCACTCCGGAATGTCATAGCTAAATAATTTTATTTCTCTGGCTTGGAAATTCAAATCTCGGTATTGAGTTCCCAAACCGACCGAAATTTTAAAACTGTAGCTCTACTCTGTTGTCAATAACAATAAAATATTTAATCTATGCAAACTTTTATGAATACAAACACCAATGCTTATAAATCATTCAAAGACACAGCGTAATGAAATTCTCTCAGCCGAATCATTTTGTCGCCTATTCGGAATACGTCCTCTCGAATTAAATGCCGTTGAATTCATGATCCCTATAACGTTGTTTACAACGCTATAAAGTTATATATTTGGCGCAGTTACGGCTGAACTATGGGTCAATTTCAGTATACATCAACTAAATAATAAAACATTTTAAATATATTATACAATATATTTTTATGAGTTTATGATTGCTTAAACCAAGAAACAAAATTACGATTTATTTACAACCTTCCAACCTTTATAACCCGGAATTAACCTCAGGGCAAGATTTTTTATGGCCAGATGTATACAATTATCTAATGTCATATAATGAATTAAACGAATGTGATAAAAAGAACATGAATACAGCGAGACAATGGAACTTATTGCTGGCGTCTGTATTTTCGAAGTCACACTATATGGGAGTCTTCAAATCTAGAGTGAGTAATTAGGTGAGTTAGTGAGGCAAGCGTGTGTCGTCGTTGACTGCATTCTCGCTTAACATTAGGTCAATGTGGTCAAATGCAAGTAACCTAAAGTATCCTCCAAGTAAGTAAGGCAATCCTGCAAGTAAGACAACGGTTCTGGTATTTGAAAGAGACGAAGAAAGGACGGAATGCAAGACTTTTGTGAAACTTAATAGAATAAGTGAATGAAGTGTATACCTGGGAAGTATGTTAAGTACAGATGGAAGATACTAAAAGGATGTGGAAAGGAGTATTGCTGCCGGTATCTTCGAAAGATAAGCGGAGTCAACGAAGAGATTCACAGAATGGCAGGTACTAGCGAGGATATCACAGTGAGAATGAAGAAGAACGTGCTCAGGTGGTTTGGTCACGCCGTCGTCGTCTAGAGAATGAGTGATGAAGAATGGTAAAAAAGATATATGAAGCAAAAGTGAGTGGTAAGAGAGGTAAGGAGAGACCTCGGTTGACCTTCAACCTATCGATGATACTGGAGGAAGGTCACGTAAAAAGCATGACCTCCGAAGAGCAGGTATGAAGAAGTTAATCACAGTGGACGAAGCGAAAGAGGTCTGCAGGGACAGCAGCTATTGGCGCTAGGGATAAAGCGTGAAGTTATGTATGTATATATTAAGTATCGTAATTATACATTCATTTATAGGTAGTGTTAAAAACTTGTCGTGTATACTGCTGAAATTTTGTTCATATTAATACTATATGACCATTTTTATAACTGGTAAAGCTGAATTGTATAAAATTGTATTATTTTACTACAAGTCTAGTCCATAAATTTATTTAAATAATGATTCTCGTAAATATTTATGTCAAAGTATCGAGCGCTTGCAGCGAGTTGTTACCTATTTTGTAATGTCTGATTCGTTAATAATTTTTAATAGACAGACAGTTGTTATTCGAGCTAAATGATAAACAGAAAAAAAAAAACATTTGAAATCTTTTTATTTATTTTATTTCTTAGTTATATTTTTATATGTAATTATTTTATTTTTTTCATTTTAATGAAAAATTATAGGAACAGAACATCTCTTTCATAACATTGTTTTATATATTAAAGGAATATATTATAATATAACATCACTAACGAAAATTAAGTCATTTAAACAGTAAATCATGTACAAGTAGACGTATTTTGTTATCTTGGAACAAATTTATCTTAGCTTGACCTTCGTATTTTCCTCAGCGGAATATTACAATCGTAAACTAAGTACGGAACCCTCGGTGCGCAAGTACTACTCATGCTTGACCGATATTTTTACATATCCATTTAAAAATCACTAATACTCTTGTTTAAACTTGTTTTATTATTTGTTTTTGCGTTAAAAGAGAAAACCTTTATGAAAAAGTTGAGCGAATGGCTAATTCTTAGGCTTTGTTTTGTTTTTTTCTTTTTCTTCGCTTCATGCTTTATCCCGCATATAGCAACGTAGACAAAGGAACGTAGTGCTTAGACACTCAGTTCCCCGTTTTCCATACATTTTTTGGAACATTGCTAGTTGTGTTGCGGAACTCAACACCATAATTTATCTTCTTAGTAGAGCTAGCAAATTAAAATAATTCATTCACTTGATTGGATATGGAACGAACAGCCGCCACATTTACAATAAGGCACAGTGCTTATATATAAATGTACATAAAGTAAGTACAATTATTTTCTTTATGACACTTAAAATTTTTGTCCCGTGTCTTAATATACCTAATAGAGGCTTATACATTTAATAACTTCCCCAACTTAACCGTAATGACTACTTGAGTTGCCGAAATTCATATTACTGAGAAGGGATCTTTAAAGAAATATTTTATCGAGTGTGCTCAAAGAAATGCTTATTGTTCGAAGATTTATATAATATATTAACAACGTAGATTGATTATAATTGTCGTCGTGGCGCAGAGGCACAGCGTCTGCTTATTTACGCGACGTGTTGTGAGTTCCATTCCCACTAGGGGAGAATGAAATATTTTCATTTTCTTCGCTCTGGTAACAAGGCAAAGGGCGGTGTTGAGTTCCGCCTATCGCAATGCCTGAAATGGCGGATAAGTGGGGAACGGAGTGTCTTAACACTAGGTTCCCTCTGTCTACCCAGCTATGAGCGAGATACAGCCTAAAGCTAAAAAAAATGAAAATAATTATTTATACATTGCATCTGTATAGTGATAGCGTCTTCATTTGGCACATATACTTATCATAATGTCAAATGTTCTGCGAAAAGCAAAAACGATATTATGCTATTAACGAAAAAGCTAAATGGTAATATGTGTTTATAAACAAAAAGAAATACAATATTTTATAAAGTTTCACATATTTGTTCAACGATTTATTAGCGAAGTAATTTTACGAGTCTGCCCATTCACTCATGGCCTCGGTTACGCACACGTATTTGTTTTATGGAGACGACGTTTACGTGTTTTGGTATTATAGCCTATGAGCGAGCTAAAGATCAGTCAGTGAATTTTCTTTTACAAGGAAATATATTCTTAATTTTATTGCAAGAAATATTTGACTACTATCTATACTGCTAATCAATACTAATATTATAAAAGTAAAGGTATTTTATAATTGAACACGCTATCTCTAACTACTGGTTTTAATTCTTGAAATTTATTTATATATAATAGTCGAATTGTTTAACGAAAGTAAACTTTATTATATCCCGTTTATAGTTCTGATATAATTCACTTGAGAGTTCTTTCGGGTACTTGACCATGCAGCCACCGCGCGGGCCCAGGGCTGCAAGTGAAAATTATATTGAATAGAACACTATTATTGTATAAATAACAACAATAGTAATAATACCTTCACGCTGTATCCCGCACATGGCAGGGTAGGCAGAGGGAACTGTAGGAACCGCACTTTGCCTTGCTACCAGGGCGAAGAAAATGAAAATTATTGTATTACCCGAGTGGGAATCGAACCCACAATCCGTTGCGCTTAGAGGCAGACGCTGTTCCTTTGCGCTACGACGGTCCTCAAGGTATGTATGTCCGTCAAGGGACGTCTATAAATTTTATTACTAATATTTCCAATGGAAATAGTATTCCGTGTTTGTGTTTTTAAAATAATATTTAACTCTTAGTAACTAAATTAGTTTTCACTAACATGTTAGGTATGTCATTTAAGATGATTATAGGTATCTATAAAAATCAAAACGGTATAAAATTGATGGTTTTATAGGATTTGTTTTTTTCTGAAATTTATTTTTCAAAAGCGGCCGATAGATGAATAAAAAAATCAATTAGAATAAATCAAAAAAAATATAGTAATATAATTGAAAAAAAAAAATTTTAAGCGAGCTGTGTTGGTTATATGTTATTGCAGAAATATTTTTCCGGATATTGCTGAAAAGATTGATTAGGTACTATTCAGTATATCTAGTATTCTGAAAATAAAATTAATTGTATAGGATAATATTCTTCAAATGTACGCTTTATCCCGCATAGTCGAGTAAAAAGAGAGAGTACTTTAGTGTGACATGACACTACGTTTTTCACTACAAAGTCGCGTGATCTTACCATGATGCCATAAATTAAAAAAATCATAACCCCGCAAATCAAACCAGCAACCAACGCGTAACCTTAACTTAATTTTAACATTTTAATTTATCATCACCAAAAGTTTCAATTTGCTTATTATTTAAATAAAGTTAACTAACAATTTCTAAACAAATACTAATAATAATGATGTAGGCTTCACTTTTATTTGTCTCTTAAAACAATCGTGGGAAGTGTAAGTTGTAAGTTGTTTACCCAATATATAATATAGCTTCTAATATTGACATAAATACAGACAGATTGACTGGGGACAGCGGTTAAACCATTAATGGTCCCCATGCTACGTGCCATTGCGTAATTGGAGTCAGTCATGTCTGAAGGTACATGAAATACGTGATATGAGAGTAATCTGATTACGTACTAGCAAATAAAGGACCGATAAATGGCCAGAGGTAAATACTTTTATTTCATACATAGCATTCATTTATCAAGATGATCGTGGCGCAGTGCATTCTGTCTGATCAGGTCAAACGAGTTTTACTTTTCAAAATGTGTCGAATCTGGGCGGAAAGCAGTGTTTTGTACGTAGTGTAATGTTCTTTCTGTCTATTCTATTATAATGTGTAGGGTAAAGTGAAAAGCGTAAAACTGAGAAATCGTTTATTATATTCTAATATTTTAGTTAAAAATAAAATGTATGGCAATAGACTTCCACATGTAACGATCTAGGATATAATATGTAAATATGTTAAATATAAATATAAAAAATATATAAACGTTCTATAAAACTTGTCCAACACAGGTATATTAACTTCTTTCCTCATAAAATTGTTCTTAGATACGTTATTTAAATGCCGCCAGTAGCACTCGGTACCTAAGTAGATAAAGCATCTGTTGCAAGAGATAAGCGATTATAGTATTAGCTACGAGTGTATACGTAAGCATTACTTACTTGTGATACTTAGTTAAATCTGCTTTAATATCACTATTCTCTTAATACGTTTACAAAAATAATTAACATAGAGATGTAAAGTTAATTTAAGTTTCAAGTATATACTTTAACATTATTTGTATTATCACGACATTATTATTTATTCAGATATTTAATAATCTACAGCATACAACATACTTATGCTATTTTCTTTGGGATTATTCATTTCGTTTTCCACTTATTGTCCATTTTGAGACACTGCGTGTTGCTTTGCTGAGATTATTCCCATATTATATATAACCAGACCGCAAAGTGACCGCTGATGTACACATAACATAACTAGGTTCTCTAAGCCGTAACCGCATATTACAAGGAATGTGCGTGCGGATAGTCTAGATCAATTCTACATATTAATAATAAAGTTAAATACAAATTTACCTATCTATAAAATACAATTAAAATATATTAAATTGATTTATACACAAGTATAATGTTTAAAAAAAAATATAGTATACAGAAATATTTATACATAAAGGTGATTAATATATATCTATTTAAAACGTGACATCAAATTTAGTATATTGGTGCGTTAGTAATTAAATTAAAACGATTGACGGTCTTCATCTATATTATGTATATTTTTGTATTATAACTCATAAAGTAAAGCAAGGAACTATTAGTTAACTTTTAACCTTTTTGAAAATAACACCTTTAATGAAGACGTGTGTGTGCGTTAAACTTTTCTTGTTAATTTCGACAAAACCCTGATATTTTCGCGAACCTTCAACAAATTGCGGACGCGTTGGTTCAAAACTAAAACATACAAAATCGTTTTCCAGAGTCGAAGTTACCAAAGCAAATTAATCTCAAATCTACTTAATTAAAGAGTAAATTTCGGTTAGAACATGGCCAGTGTATTCTGAACCCTAACTCAACATCCTTGCATGCTGTACCTAGTAATTATCTTAGCCTACGTTCCACTTATCTCCTCCTGTCCGGACACGAATTAGGGGAGCATTTTGAGTTTCAGTTTTTCCTTTTTTATTTTTTTGTCTGTTTCTGTACACATTTTGCTCTTTCTGCGAACGTTTCGTATCACAGTCGTTTTTAAAGAATTTGTACTTTAAAACAAATTATTTCAATCCTAACTCTGGGTGGTTTTCATCGTTACTTAAAAACAACATAAGGTATTTTTTTTATATGAACAATTCTTATATATAAGTATTAAATTTTTTAAAAACTTATATGATGTTTCATTCGAGTTACTTATTAACATGGATATTTATAAAAAAACTGACCTATCATAAAAAAAATAACTGTGCTTCTCAGCGTCAGCTACCCTTATTGAAGAACTTTCAATTTTATCATTTTTAATATCGAGAAAGAATGCCATTTGAATAAGCAATTTAATTTTCTTTGCGAAATTGCGACCTAAAGACAGTTCTCAATGCCCGTGCCGCATACCAGACGCTCGTTGCTAAGTCCTAACTTACTTTTCTACTAGCAATTTTGCCTTCTATATTCGGAGGGTTGTCTGTCTGTCTATACAATATAACATTCAAAATAAAATGTTAAATTGGTATAGCTTTAGCATTTCTTTTTGTATAAATAAAATTTGTTATATTTATACTTTAATAATATGTATACTTCAAATGATTCTTATTATTTTATTTATTAAGGTAATATTGGGCAACCCTGTTTAAGACATTCGTTCTTGCCGCCTCACCGCGCCGGTGCACTGCCAACACTTTTGTTATTTCGCTTCCGAATATAAAATGCAATATCGAGTGAATAATAAAATATTGCATCGGAATTTATTGATCACATTGAAGATTTTATTAAACTTGAATTCGTTCGCATCGAGAATTCTACGTTATACATCATATAACGGCTTTGTTTACGCACAATAACTTGAAACTTGTTTTTGTAGGTATGAAAATATCAATGCCATAGAAATAAATATTTTAATTTAGACTTCAAACATATGTATTTAATATTTTATTCAAGTTTATCTCTAGTACTATTTCAGCCTTTTCCAACCAACGATATATCTAACCTTACATATTCTCATATAAATGTACGTACTGCCATCATAACGTATATATAAACGTCATCTCCGTTAGAGTACTTTCTGAGTATTATATATTGCGCGTAACGGTCCGTTGGCAGTTTGTCGCGACCTTTGACTGTATACGATGTGTACGATGAAATTACAAACGGATACATGCTTTCGTACTTAGACCTTACTAAGTGGCCGTTCACGATATGGGTTATACATAGAGGTTATTAACTAACACATGCTCAATTTGTTATGTTTGCTTAATCTTTTTCAACCCTTTATTGATACATTTATTAGGCGTTATTTACTATATTTTTCATTTTTTTTTTGAATTCGTAAAACAAGTAATAATAATGTGATTTTTTGTTCAAAATAAACAATACTTTTAAAAAATAACGAGTGGTTCAAGCAGATTTTGTCAGTTCAAAATAAAAATGGGTAAAATTCAAGCGTGTGTAATCAATGCCGCGGGCGTTTAATTTTTGTATGTGGGAAGTTGTGATCTTGAATATGACCTTTATGGTTTAAAAAATAAGACCTATGACAAAAATTCTCTTTTAAAATGTTCGATGGGTAATCAATACATTTGACGTTACTAGTAAAAATAAACGACATTGCAACGTTAGTTTATTTAAACGAGTTCATCTATAGATAAATGTTGAAAAAAAAGGATTTTCTTTCATCATTGTAGGTAGACGACAAGATCCATACCAAATCTTGTGATGAACTTACGATTAAAATATGCCAAATGAAATTTATATTGCCAACTATACGCGTAATTTAGTCTGTAATTTACAGAAATTAACAGGCGTTTAATTTAAATACACACACGGCGAACGTGTTAATCATACTGTTGCAGCCTTATTAGTTTTGGTCGGGTTAAATGTTGACTTTGTATTAATTTAATTAGAAATACTGGTTGTTTGTTTTTCGTTACATAGAATGTTACGTTATGTTCTTTCTCTTTACACGTAATACCCGTAAATACGGAATAAAGTGACTTAAAATTATTTTCTATGAATTTGTAAATTGTAATATATTTATTTACGCTTTTTATCGTAGCAAAGTAGTATAGCAAGTCTTACGAAACTCAAAGCCGGGCCGCAGTACCCAAAGATTATTGCAACGAACAATCATTGCACAATGCATGGCTTAGCTGTCAGAGCGTTTGGATGGTTTAAATGAGGCGGGCGTTCAAATTTTTTTATGGTTTTTTTATTTGTTTCTTTAAGAATGTTTCTATCCTTAGTGTGGATTAACACTTTAAAAATAACAAAATACTTTAAATAATTCCTTATATCGAGTGGGATTCGAACCCACAGCGATCGCACTAACAGTCAGATGGTGTCCCGTTACGTCAAAATAATCTCTATTAATAACGCGTTTAGAAGATCAAAAACATTTCCATTAGTCGTAATAACATGAAGGAAGCTTATCGTAAGCCATAGAAACCTAGACAGGGTGTCTTATTAATGATCCAGGATTACGGAGAACACTGATTCATTTGTCTCATCATAAATATATGCATATATATGCTTATATATGCTTATTTATATATATACATACCAGTGGCGAAGTGTTCATACAACGTGATTCCATGTATATTGAGTAAAAATAATTTTTAGTAGTTGTTAATGTTGATACGTCCATAAATGACATTAAGCTTCAGCTAAGTTTATATATGACTTTACTTATATGACATTTCATTTTAACAATATAACTTACAACACGATAAGCTGACACTGACATGCCGTTGTGGGGACATATTTGTATGATATATGCAAATGTAGCATTCGCAGGAATGTTCCTAATTGCCTATGGAAGAAGATATAATAGTATTTTTTTTTTTAAATTATCAATTAATGTTTACTGACAAATGATTGACGGGTTCCTCGAAATAAGCTTCATCGAGTATTTAATACTTAAAATATTATATAGTAGCTGCTGCGCCCGCAACATTGTCTATGTGGGAAAGTAAATTTTGAAGTTTTAGCCACTTTAATAAATAGTTATTTGTAGCGACTTCAACGTATAAAATACTATTAATTTTTTTATATATAAACTGATTGAAATAAAACAAACTGAATATTAATTGAAGTTTTACCAAAAAAAAACTGCATTTCAATCGATTAAGCCCTTCCTAATATTAGTGAGCACAAACGCACAGACAAACAGACAAAAATTTAAAATCGTAGTTTTAGTTTCTATTACGATTATAAATGGCCTCAATTTTTTTTGTTCTGTTTCATTTTTAATATATGTATAGAAGATATAGATTATATATTCAATTAAATATTATAATATATATTGTATACACACTTCATACATATTAAACTATTTGTAGTCATAAAGGAGCAGTAAATCACAGCTAATCATGATCAGTTACACGCATTTATCAGTTCGTAATGGGTAGGCTTCAAGTTGGAGCACCGGATGCGGTCCCTGCCATATTTCCCGTCAAACCCGCTCGGCTCCTTGTTAGCGGCGTTTATTTGTGACTAATGTTTGTATAGGCTATTGCTTTAAAGTAGTCAATTATCACTTGGACGACCATGTTTTATTTGAACTTTAAACTAGAATAGAAGCTTTAATTTTTTTTATTTATATTATTATTGGAGCAGTCTATATAAATCTTATAGTTATGATTAATAAAATATTGTAATATTATTTTTTAATTGGATACTGTTATTTAAATAGAAATAAAAGTGGAGGAAGGAAAGTAATATTTTATTTTTTATAGTTAAACTCTACGAAATTTGTAAGATATGAGAATAAAAAAAGTATTATTATTCTTTACTTTTTCTATTTTTTCTTAGTAACGGGACTGGACCTACGCATACGTTCCTATTATATAACCTACGTCGAGGATCAACGTCGAAATTAGTCGTTGTCACAATATATTTGTTGGTAGATTACCTTTAATAATGAGCAATCAACAAAAGACATAGCTATTTTATTATATATTATTATAATTGTTATTTCTTTGTAATAAAAATTACTTTAATGTCAAAGAAAAGCATAGTTCCTATGTTCTAAGCTGTGTGCTATGTTCTAAATATGTGTAAGAGAAACCAATAAGGTTCCATCGAGCTGTTTACGGTAAAAGTTAATAAAAAACATAACGTGTACTTGTTGACTACAAAAATAGTTTTATAGGGTCCCATAAAGAATAAAAAGCTTTTATTAATTTATTATTTATATTTAGCAATTACTTCATACACTTTTTGTGTATTATTCTTCAAAAAAGTTCTTCAAGCTATGTAAACTACCCATCACCACTTCAAATATTGCTAAAGGAAAAAGCATTTTATCAAATTCTTTAAAAAAAGTTAAACTTAATAGAAACCGTAAAATAATTATCACTATGTTATTTTCTTACACCTTAAAGAAGCTTAACTGAATCACTTTTTGAATTTAAATTCGCAAGGCGTGCTCGCTTAAATAGTTATAGCAATTTTTTATGCTTATTTAAACTACTCGATTTGTCAGAGCTTAACAGACCTTTTTATACGGTCTCTCCGCTTCCATTGAATTATAATTTACATATGTGGTAGAGCTTTACTTTTTGGTATGCTCGACGTTAATACTTTCAGTATGAACCAAGAAAATTTTATTATGTTTGTATGGTTGTACCTTTATAATGAATGGTTGAGAATATACGTCGTAACCTATGTAATAAAAATTTACATTTTTTTTTAATTTCAACACTATAGAAACTAGGACACTAAGAAAACTTAAAGCGCCAAAACAACTATCTGGAATTTTCTTAATAATTGATTAAATATTAAATACTATTGTAACTATATGATATAATAAAACTGAACCCTAAAATAAATTTAATATAAATGCGTGCAGGTAAACGCAGACGCGACTGGTCGGTCCTCAGGCTTGCATTAACGGAAATTGCTTACCAAATTACACGTCTCCCTTTAAAGGAATCTACATCTTCTACCTGTTACATTACAGCTCCATTTGACAAATTGCTAAATGTCTACAGTACGTGCATGTGTTTTTGCATTTGCTAAAATAAAACACAACATGCACTAATAATGCTATAGATTTTTTTTAAAAAACCTTCTTACATCTGTTTCCGTTTATTTTTATGAGATTTTTACCATAAATCTTACTTTTATCGATAAGTTCAATACAAGTATCATTGAGTAGTTACGCAAGTAATTGAGTTAAATTACATATAATTTACTGCCGCTTACTTCTCTGGTCAGAACTATTAAGTCCAGTGATTAAAGTGTCTATATAAATCACAAGATTACTAGGAATACTTTAATTTGTTGTATTAAATTATTTTTATCTTGTAAC
Source organism: Dione juno (assembly GCA_037127375.1). Taxonomy (NCBI): domain Eukaryota; kingdom Metazoa; phylum Arthropoda; class Insecta; order Lepidoptera; family Nymphalidae; genus Dione; species Dione juno. The sequence goes on from JAXRJS010000048.1 coordinate 3,525,396, forward strand.
TTCTTTGAATTGAATAACTTTCTCATTTGCTACCTTGTAGGTTATCGAGATTATCGGTGTAAACAGGCGTATGATATATTGCTACAAATTTTAAACGAAATAACATACAAATGTTACTTGTTTGTATGTTTTACATGTTATTGTAATATTAATATATTTGAAGTTTTAATTATAATATGATATGGTTACGTGCGTCCCTTGTATTTTTTGTTTAAAATTTCGTCAAGTCTTGAAACAAAAATTATGTTCAAGTTATGTTAATTTGGTAAGGTGAAATCAACTCAGCATGAAATATCGGTTTCAAATAGTGATAGAAATGTTTTATCACTAGGTTGCCTTTATCACGTAATATAATTAAAATAAAGATTTTAAAACAAATCCCAAAAAATGCTATATAAAATACAAAACTTGGAGTTCAGCTAGCCATACCTATAACAACAGAATAATTTTGGCTCCTCTGTAAACGATTCGTTAACTTTTGACTTACAGAAAGTAACGTTTTAAACAACTACAAAGAAAACAGAAAAGCAAAGAAACTCAAGTCTCTCCAACTACAAACATGGTACTTTCATCACAATTTCCAACGATTTACAACTAGTTCCAAGTTTCTTCGCGCTTTGTACTGGAGCGTGCCACTAAGAGCTTCGTAAGGAATTTACGCCAGTTTCAAACAAGATGCAGTAATGAAATCACCCAACGACTACATATTACCTAAATACTTTTTGAAAACAAGTTTTTGTCTTAATAATCGCAGTGACATTAATATCTAGTATTTAATAATAGTGTTTTGAAAATATTTGGTCCAAACATAAAAAAAAAATATATTTTTTCTATAATAGTTATATAATGCTATCCTACTATTCATATCCTACTTCCTGCCAATATTATAAATGTGAAAGTTTGAGGATGGCTGTATGTTTCGTTACTGTTTCACGAACAAAACTACTAAACGGATTTGGATGAAACTTTACTGTAATATAAATTATACATTAAAATAACATACAAGCAAAAACTTGTAAAGATTTTATGTAATTTTGGTCAAATTATAACGATACATGTCAATGCAAGTCGAAAAAATCTGCCTTCTAAAAGCTATCTTGGCGTACGGTGCCTTAACTATTGGAGTTACACATAGATGATTTACCGTAGGATTGTTTTTCTTCAATAGTTCAAAATAAAAGTCCGCGACAGCAAAACTACCTCTTATGTAGAAGCCACTATAGCCAAAATTGTGAACCATAAATTTAATTAAATTGGATATATATTTTGTCAAAGTCTTATCAAAATCAATACATTTGTCGCTTAGAGTATTTAATTAAGGTAAACTTTGTCTTCAAATTACTTAATATTTGGCAGAATAGTCTAACAGTTATCACGATATTGACGTCTTCACGACTTGATTTAGATGATACCCTGCAGTAATATAGCTTATACATCAGAATACCTAACATATGGGCTACAGCTTATGATATACAAATACAATTTACTTTACTAATAAATCAATTATAGTCCAGGTGGGCGAAAACGCGTGCGGGTCGCTAGTATAATTATAATACAATTATAGCTTCTTAAATTATGGTTTAAATATATTTTTACTGAGTTTTTTTAGTGTTGTGTATTCTACATAACACTTTAGAACAACTAATGATCTAACCATGTTTACAACCACTTTTAAATTCAAGGTATTGAAGTCTTATTAAATTGCTGATGGTTTTGGGTCTCTTTACATGACTAACTCAGTGCAGTACATGTCATTGGCCAGACTAGACTGCGACTAGTTGGCAAAGCCGACTATCCAGCCACTATTGTAGTCGGCCAAGAGCGCCGTCTATCCGGCTTCATACTTTATTTGTATTTCTTACTAAAATGTTTTACTGAAACAAAAACTTTGATTGCTTATTAATATTTTTAATAAGTCATGTCATTTTAAACAAAGCAACTTTTCCAGTTTCTAAAATTACTTGAAAAGTACGTAAACTGAGCTTAGTAACTGAGCAGTACAGTAAAGACTTTATTATCATGAATATTTTATTGTTTTTCTGGATGCAAATTTTTGGAACATTGCCAAAAATAGCCAATTTATACATACGTCTTTATCGATGGTGATCTATGACATCACTCTCGCTTCTTTTGCTCTATTCATCACTCAAAGAATTTTTCAAATAAAATATTCATCACATATTACAAATGATCGGCTTGACCGATTAGACTGCTTCTTTCCCGACTGACTAGTCGGCTAGTCGGCCAAAGTCATAGTCGGCACATCTCTAATTATTATGTTAGTAAATATATATTGCAAGTTCGGTGGCAGAGACACCAGTTTGCTTTATATAGCAGAGATAAGATGATGTCAAGACACTTCGTCCTTTATTTTTTACATGAATTTCAAAACTTCCGGTTTAAGTGGCAGAACTCAACGCTGCGTTTCTTATTTAATAGGGAAATGAAAATAATTAATTCCCTCCAGTGGAAAACTGATACATAACTGTCGCTTTTACAGCCAGACGCTGACCCACTGCGATACGATGGTCTCTACGTAATAGATTAAATATTACAACAAATAAGATTTAACTCCACTATTATCTATATCACCCGTCTGACGTTGACTATGTGTCAAAACATAATGATTCTAAAAACGTATCTCACCCGATTATATTATATTTTATATATTATTCATGACAGTATATTAATAATAATAAAACTGAACAACACTGAAAGGATTTTACTTTAAGTAAATGGAATGTACGGTACAAAGGATACCATAAGTTCCACTTCAACAAATAAACACTAAGTTTAAAAGAGAAAAGTTAATTGTCTTGCAATAACTTAAGTGCAGACGACCTAGCCTTCTAGATTCCTGTTGATATGGTACTATTGTTTTCAGGTTTCTTTTAAGTATAAATTTCATAGAAATTAGATTTAAATTGTATTTATTTTTGAAAAGTATATGAAATATAATTTTAATAACATAACTAACATATACGTCCTCTAAAGTCATTTTACAACGTCTTACTGTAAACGCGACAGTTGTGGGTTCGATTCCAACTAAAAGCAATGAAATATTTTAATTTTCAATCATTTGATTCGTTCGTTACGTATAGGATTCTAACATTATAAGTATAATTGATTAAAATTTGCATATATAATCAAATGCCATGACTGCCAACTTAATAAACAACTTTCGGCCAAATGTAAAGGCTCAGGTATGTATTATATTATATTTTTTTTGCAAATTATTTCAAGTGGTCCTTCAACGAATTCACCGAATTCGAGCAGTAATGGAGAGCACTCGAAGGATAATCCGCGATCCAATTTGTCAGCCTCTTAAAATGGTCGCTTGTATTTCATGACTGTGACGATATATTATAATGATGTATATAATATGTACACCATTATAATACTTATAGTATACATGTAATGAAATGTTGCTGTCCGTAGGTATAATCAACACTGTATATAATTGACTGGTCTCTCTAACTTTCACAATACGCCATTGTCCATTTTCAGCTCGTTAATAATACTAATATAAAAAAAAATTATTCATTCTACTATCTAGCATAGGAGAGGTTAAGCTCTCTAGGAGACCTAGTGTTAAGGTACTCCATTATCCACTTTCCGCTAATTTTCGAGATATTTCATATTGTGTGTGGTGGAACTCAACGCCACACTTGGTCTTCTATCCAGAATGAGAAAATTAAAATAATTCATTTCCCCTACTTGGAATCGAACCCAAGAACAAAAAAATTAAAAATAAACCAATTAAGTGCTAATAGGACTAGCGCATCACGGAACTGTAGACTTGAAAATTAGATAATGATTTCAACTTCATACATCCACGCGTTCCTGAGAGAACTGTTCTTGACAGATGGATAGTGATCCTATGAGAGCTCAGTTTAGTGGTACGGAACACTAAAAAACAAACAAATGGATACTATGGATATATTCAGAATATTATATCAGTATTTAATGAAAAACATCTTTAAAACCTTTTTTTTTATATAACTAGTATATAACCCACCTCCATACTTGTGATAAATGATAAGGTTCATATAACTTTTTCATTTAACGTTCATAACGGAGAGCACTCAAAGGATAATTTGCGCCCAAATTTGTCAACCTCTTCGACCATGTCATGACAAAGCACTTGTACGATGTACTGTGTACGACGTATGTGGCACGCATGAAGTAAAGCGAAGTGGTCTATTAAATCTCTATGTTACTTACTTATTAGTGTTTAATTATAGGAAAGTATACAAAACTTGAAAATATCTAAGACGTTTACTAATATGTAGCTGAAAAAATGTCTTTTAGTAAATTATAACATATAACAAAATAATAAAAATATATATACAGATTAAACTGGTTCTTATAAAAAACGTGGAACATTATCAATAATAAATAAATTAGTTCATTATTTTTTAAAATGGGATACATTTAACGATGATTTATCGATGTATTCTTCCACTTCATCAACCTCTTCGTACAGGTCCTCTAGGGATCTTCATGTTATCTAAGTCTACCTCTATACATCTCTGTCTTGTAGTAGGTATTATCGTCATATTTTTATTATTTTCATGAAATGTCATTTATCTTAGTTTATTGACACGTGTATAAAATTTACAAGTTGAAAATTATTTAACAATTTTAGCAATTTTATTCATAATTGAATGAAACAATAATGATAGAAACATCTTTTTAATAATATATAGTTTTTAATAATATATAGTTATATATAGTTCTTTTTCTATTTCTATAGTTATATAATATTTTTATTACGTGTATACAAACAAACACTATTATTTGTAAGAAGCCATCGAAAAGCAACGGAAATGCGTAACTTAAGAATGTATGTGGTGTTAAATTATCTAATATACCGTATTACTGACTTACTCTATACAAGAGGTATTAGCTTTCAGCCTATTTATTATATTTAGGTTAGTCATATTATAATAGGTGCTATATTGATTTAATACACTATTCAACTACATGTAATGCATGCATTTCCTAAAACCTTATTTAAATGTTTAAATTATTTAAAATATTTTCTATAGTAATATTGTGAACAATTATTTATTTTCATAATATTAAAATACAAAATTTATATCTAAAATTATAAATAAAGGTATTATGAAAAGATTAATGAGAAAAAGAAAAGTAGATTTCACTATAATGACTAATATACAATCATAATATTAAGATGCCATCGTGCCGAACTGGGATAGTCTGAATATAAATGCAATGGTCGTTGGTTCAATCTCCACTAAGGGAAATAAATTTTTATAAAGCTGAAGTAATAATTTCATTCGTAATTTTGATATAAAACATTATTTAATCCTTATAAAGGAACAAAATAATACATTCAGTACATTTTTCTTATCAGTACCAGCTTTCATATCACATCTGTCCAAGAGCTTTCATAAATAATTACGAGAAACGATATTTTATCATAAGCCAAATTAATAAGCGTCGGCGTTGTAGGGGAAACTCATAAACATAAATAAGCAGTATATGTACACCTGCACCATAATAAGTAATATTCTATGGCAACCCCCACTTGAAGGGAGAGTCGCACTTGACTCCTAGAGGAGCGATACAACGAACCTGGCCTGTAAGAAATCGACGTTAGGAACTTCATCTCTGAAACCTGTATAGGTAGATATAAGCTACGTAGGTTGAAACTTCTCAGAATTAATATTGTAATATTAATGTATAATATTCTAAATTAATTTCTTATTTTATTATAATTATAACAATAGATGAATAACATAGCGATTACAAATATGTTTAAATACTAATGTTTCAAAATATCAAGAAAATGCGTTACCTAGTATGGTTACAAAAACATTTAGGAAATAAACCTATCTAGAAACACACATGAAACCTATATCCAACCTAAGACGATTGCACTCTAAGAAAGCTGTTTGTGTTGTCAATCGTACTATTTGTAAGTTTTAATCAAATAAAATAGATTTTTCATATATAATTTAAAATAATATTTATTTTCAATATATTTGAAGCTTATAGTTTTCATAACAACAATAATTGTATATTGAAATAAACGCAGACGTCTCTTATTTATTATAAATTTGTATTGTGAACTAAAAACGACATCATTAGAGTAGCAACACAATGCTTAGATTTAAGTATTGTAATTAAACCGTAGCATAAGATACGTAAAAACAATTATTTTTAATGAGTATCACACGTACGTACGCACGTTAAAGTAAAGCAAATGACAGTCAAGGAAATTGCATCAAAGGTTAAAAATAATGAATGACGTTTAAAGATTCAGTCTTAAATTCTTTGTATGGGATATCGAAGGTGCACATATAGCCCGTATTACATATATGAAAAGTTCACTGAAATTTATAAATATAGAAGATACCTAATACAATTTATACTCGGCGACAAATACGATTATAATAAATGTTATCCCAAGAGTAATTCATTGCAAATTACAAAATATGTCAAATGAACAAAGAAAAATACCAATATAGGGTAAGCATACAGACAAATTTTGCACCTTTGTGTAGGCTGAACAAATTACATGGTTGGTAGTACCAGTTTCTGTTGACCCACAAAAAGGCTTGCGCTTCCTTAGTTCTATATCAATTTGCCCTATTATTCGTGGAACAGGAGGTTCAACGTAAGTGGTTGGTATAGAATTGCTGTGATTCAGCTTCGGACAATACATTGAATGGGGCGCCAAAGCACAATAGAATACAGATTCCCGTATATCGGGATTTCAGATGGGCGTTTCATTAGATATATTTTGACACGAGAAATGAAACATGGCAGTGTTTACGTAAATAATATTACTTTATTTTAGGTTCACGCTTTATCCCGCATGTGGGATAGGGAGTGTTAAAAAACGTTTCCCGCTTTTGTCCGATTTTCAAGATGAGAGATTGAAAAAGCAGTAATAATTGGCGGTGAATTCCGCAATTCCGAATAAACTCACGAGTGGGAATCGAACCCATGACCATCGCGCTTACAGTCAGTTGCTGTGCCACGACGGTCTCGGTTAAATAATAAACCGATTCCAGTTAGAAACATACTCCTGTGATAAAAAATATATAACAACAAGAAAACTGTTATATATTAACTACCATAATAACAAAACACATTCATATTATTTATTCAGTTCGTATTTATTGCTATTTTTGTATAAATTTAATAGTATTATAAAGCTTAAGAAACAAAACGAATTGGTTTATTACCAACTTTTCGTTCACGTCTTGAAATTCATTTTCTCTTATTTCCAACTTAAATATATCTGGTGAGTAATTTAAAGGTAATTTATTAGAATCATAATAAACAGTATTTAGTGTTACAATTTTAGTTACTAATTGTGTTGATGAGCTACGGAACTATCAATTCGTCATTTACTTTATCTATGAAAATCTTAGTCTTTTCAGAGGGAAAGTACCTAGATCATGAAAGAATTCGTACTTACTTTAAATACGAAATGTAAAATTGTACCCGCAACCATATTATATCTACATATCTGCTCAATTCTAAGTAACAATTACGTACAAAAGAAAAAGAAAAAACGTTTACAGAATATCATCTAGAGTTTCCCATAACCCATTACTTGAAGACAGCACAAAAGATTCTATTGAATGGCGCCCCTTATGTTGGTTTAACGCCATGAAAAGTAACTAAGGTGAATGAATAGGATCCGATAAACCTCTTAGATCTATTCAGACGTAATCTACTGTGTATATTATATTCTTTTGCAGAAAATATAAAAATGAATAGTTTTGGTAAATTACTAATTTATTTTATTATTAATATATATATATATATATATATATATATATATATATATATATATATATATATATATATATATATATATATATATATATATATATATATATATATATATATATACTCAAAAATAAAAGAAAAACTTTAAAATACCATGTGCATGCAACATGCACAAGCTCCCCACACATACGGTACGTGTATAAATCTCATTTCATAAAAGAATAGTTCCCAAAAAGAATAAAGCACAGATTAATCTTATCACAGTTTCAAAAGCTTCAAACATTTCATCATGTTTGAAGTGGGCAGCTTCACGCGAATATGAAAGCATTTCATTCAAGTTAACCAACAGTTTAGATTTCCATCGTTTCCACGTGGTGTACGGAAGCGGCGTACAATGAGGGCTCAAAATAACTGGTGTAGGGATAGGCATTGTGCGCGTCCTAGACGCTTCAGACCACTCAACGTCCCTCTTAATTAAGGGGGGCAATACTCAAATGCTCCTAGCGCGTCGAATAGCCCCATTCAGACATGTGCCGTCTGCGACGAGATAACGAACCTCTCCCGGTTATTACACTTCTATTTCTTTTTTTTTTATCTATGTTCGCAGCTCCACTTGTTTGCGATGACTGCTTGATTAAACAAGCCTGTATACAATTGTGTCATTGCTTCTTCAAATTGTTTCGAAAAAATTACACTTGTATTGCCATTTTTTTATTTTCATTTTTTCTGCTATCTCATTTGACGTAACACAAATAAAGCATAACTCTGCGGTCATGATAATCGGATATTAGCCGTGAATAACCTGAGATTGACGGTAAGAAAATAATATGTTATTTATATTTACCGCAGCTTAACAACTAAAAGGAGAATATTGTGACAAGTCATTTTGATGTAATATTATTATATAAACATACTTATGATAAAGTATTATGGACTTATATGTTTATTTAAATTAAGATTAAATAATCTTTAATAAAAAATATTATTTTAAAATATTTACACATTTCAATTTCTTTATAATAGTATAGGAAGTACTAATATCCAAAAATGTATTTGAAATAAACTACTTGACATTAGTTTTAATGATAAATGCGTAGAATAATATATAAATTTTCTTTTATTAAACATAAATATGTCAGATAGACTCAAATCAAACCACGCATTCATAAATATTTTCCACTGAGAAAGTTTTCTTGAAAGCGAAATAATACGAGTATTCAAGAATTTCACACTTTACTAGCCTAATCAAATCAACAATAATATTTTCACAGCTTTTCCTTTACATTTCAAACTCTTCATTGTAGTACTATTACTATTTCATAGAATACCATTTATATGTATGACTGCCATATCTGGATAATAGATAGATCAACTCCGTATAGTTTAGATTTTATATCATGTACGTACAAAAAATATTATAATACATAAAATTAACATCCTATATAACTAATAAACTTTTATTACCCACACTCTAGATGCGATCCAATAGGTAGGGACATAAAAATTCAAACTTACGACTGCTGTATATGGAAGAGACGTTTTTTCCCCGTTGGAAATACTATTTTTTTGCTTAATCGCCATTACTTTTAAATTACTCTTAAATTTCATTCATACGGTTTGTAATTGCATAGCATCGAGCTAGCTCTCGATTACCGTTATCAACCAATAGTTGAACGAGAATGCTGCACCAAGGCCGTAAAAACATCTACGCTTTTTACTCCTCGTCGTAAAGCCGTACATACAAGTGCAGTGTGGAACGTAAGAGTTTATTGATCGAATAATAACGTCGAAATATAAATTATGTTGGCGTCCTTTTAAGTAAGAATGTATTTAATATAGAAACTGTAAAGAGATGTATAGGAAGTGATCTTGTCGATGAATAAGTATTTTGGGAACTTAATTGTGTATTTTTTCTTACTAATTAAATTTTAAAGTAGTTCAGTGCCAAGTAGCGTTGGGTGACCGAAGAATATATAAACAAATATTATATTTATACTTATTATGTATATTTAATATATAATGTATATTTATTATATCCGAGTATTGTCGGTAAATAAATGATTTATAGGTGGTTATTATTTCAAACAGAATCATAACTTACAATATGATCATGGAAAATAATAAAGATGCTTATATAAAATCAGACTTACACCAGGTGTCATTATTTTAATCTCAAAGCGACTGCGGATGACTCTATCAAAGACCCTTTGACTAAGAAGGCGTTGCGGAACGAAACATGATAAATGTTTTGTACTTTAGCAAATTTTGTAAGGAAATAACGCAAGCGTAACGTTTATTTTATTCACAGGATAAATAGCAAATTTTTATAAAGCTAGCTAATTGGGTAACGTGAGTTATTGAATATTTTTTAATCAGAATAAAAAAATATTTACTATTTTATGACAATTGAAATGAATTTGATTTAAATTCGCTATTTATCTCGTATGATCAAAATATAAAAACAATAGACAATATATAATTAGATTAATTGTTATTAAAAAAAAACAAAAGTACACATGTTGAAAATAGCAAATTGCATATAAAGTACTTTTTTAATAAATAAAACAAAAGGTAGACTTTTATAGCTAGTACATTCATCAAGTATCCAATTCTATACACTATAGCGGTGCCTGTAACTTTGTAATGTGTTCCGGTCAATGACTCATCGCGTCTTCGCGTACAACCTCCGTTCTACTTGTGTGAAATAAACAACAGATGATTTATTCTATTTTTGTTTGGACTACATATCAACTGTGCATATTTGACAAGATCTTGATGAAAATGAAAGCTTTTTTTTATATATGACTGTAACATGTAATACTATACATGTTATGTTCATTGATCATATGATCTCTACTACACATTTACATACTTTTTAACATTACTATTTTAAATTGCAAACGTTAAAGTTTATGAGTAAATTTTGGTTAACGTGAAACAAAGCATGTGCAAACTATCCGTAATATGTATGTACTCCATTTAACTTGCGAATGTCTACATTATTATACTCGTAATTGTCTGTTTGTCTACTTTCAACTATAAGTAGGTATGAGTTCGGAATTTCATGACTAAATCATATTAAAAACAACTCAATTAAAAAGAAACTACTTTTTAGTGACGGAAGTCTACGTTGCGCTGTTTTTTGCTACCAAAGCGAGGAAATGAAAATAATTTATCTTCTGAGTGGAAATCTAACCCACAACCGTCGCGGTTTCAGTCAGACATTGTGCCGCTGCGCCACGACGGGCTGTTGTTAATACTGAATATAATATTACTTTGCAAATATAGCTGATATTCGTATATCACATAACCTATATTCAATAGATCGATAGTATGAAAAGTCATTTGTTTTTTAATATTCTATTTTAGAATTCCCTGTAAGTGGCATGGCAGTTCGTCACTTACTGTAATCATAGTACGGCGACCTCACCGATCGGTCGATAAGGTTTTGTTTTATTAATTTATGTACTCAGGTAATGCATTTATTGTGTAGGTAACTGATATACCTATGTTTTTTTTTCTATTAATTTATAGGGTTCAAAGGCGTCTGTTCTGATGATTAATTTGCTGTTATCACGTAAAATAGACAAAATTTGTCATAATTATTATTTTCAAATAATGTTTATATATTAGAATGTTCTATAAATGGTACCCACTATGAAAAGTATATTGTAAATTTTTTTAAGGTGTGTGTGTGTGTGTGTCTTACTAGAGAAAAAAATTTAATTAATTTATTATACCAAGTGAAGATGGAATCAACAACTATTGCTTTAACTCAGACACTGACTCTAAGTAACACATCTAAGTAATACGTATATTATTTCTTTCTTTAGTTTCAATGCATATTGCGTACTTCAAAGAGATTTTGGACAACCTTGGCATTAAGTTAAACCATACTTAATAACTTAATAACTTAACGTTTCTATTATTACCTAGAACCTTATTACCAAGAACCTACTTTCTACTTTTCTATTCGTATGCTCCATAGAAGTGTCACCAAACTTACAAATATGGTTTTGTTTCCCTTGGGCAAAGTGCAGTGACTTCATCAGTTTGTACTACCACTCATACATACTTAACAGCTTGCATCGTTCTTTGTTTACTCATCAAGCGTCTGATTAAACATACATTACAAAATGAAGTTAACATGAAAAAAGGCTTTCATATTTATCTCGTAGAATATGAATACTAATAAATCTACATCTGATCATTTTTATAATTCACATTTTTATGATTTCATAATAATAATTCACATTAAATATTTTTTAAATTAAACTTGTTACTTGTAAATACTATTTAAATTTTTATATTTAATATTTTAAAATTAGATCATATTTAATTAAAGAAAAACTGCTTTTGATGGTTCCCTTTGACGCAATTGGAAAATAATTTGTTTAAAAATAAAATTTTAATAATTACTTTGACTTTTCAGTGTGCTACAATTTAATTAACCTTAAAATTAATCAAATTGCAACTTGTCTACAAACATAAGTAGAATAGTTAATATTACAACTTTACATTTTATTCTGAATATAGCATGATACGCTAGTGTCTAAATACTCTATTTTCCAATTTCCGTCTAAATTAGAGGCATAGCTTGCTGTGGCGGAGAGCCGACGCCGCGCCATGCTGCGTATTAGTATTATCAATAATATTTAAATATGTTTAGGTACGTTTTCTGTCATACAGGGTAATTTAAGACATGACTGAACTGATTACGATGTTATCTTATTGAAAAAACCTAAAGCACATTTTAAGCAGTTTTACTCCAGAAAATATTCTATACATTCTTAAGTTTCCTTTTCGACATAATCTTGAATCTATCTACTTGAATATATTTTTTTATTAAAACTACATGTAAATAAGTAATAACTATATTTACATATGTTCAAATTCAGAGCAAGCAAGTAAAATAACTGAAATAATAATTATTCTTCAACAAGATATATGACTTGTATTATTTTGAATACTTAATTAAATAAAATGTATGGAAAACATTTAAAAAAACGTATACTGTGGTCATTTGTGAACGATGTCACGACGCGACGCAATAAACACAGCGTACAAATTAAGCCGTCAAAATGCAATAAAACGTAACAGTCGGCAGCGATTAAAGCGGTAAGCGGATTTTATATTATAATTATTTAAATTTTTAACGACGTTCAACTTGTGCTCCGTTAAAAAGGTCTTGATAAAATTAAACTGGTCTAAACAAAATTATTTCTTAATTTTCGGTTTAATTGTGAAGTACTTCATATATTTTTCATATTATGAATTTACGAGCTTGTCGAAATATGTATAGTGGAATTTTCTAATCGATGTTATTGCTTGCGATGATTACGGGTTCAAATCAGACAACGTGGAAAATATAGTAAAGTATGTATTATGTTCTTCTATTTAATACGTATGTACGACTTGGCTGGATACAAACATCTAAAATAAGTGAATTTCATGATAATGACAAGAAAATTTTGCACAGTTATAAAAAAAAATAATGCACCAATAAAAATGGCTACGGGTCTGGTCAAGGTCCCCAAAAGTAACTGGATTCACGCAGCGATGCACCAACTGTCGTGGAGACCCTGGCAGTGTACGCCCACTGACAAACGCTGACGATGAATAAGTATATATATATATATATATATATATATATATATATATATATATATATATATATATATATATATATTTATATATATATATATATATATATATATATATATATATATATATATATATATATATACATATATATATATATATATATATATATATATATATATATATATATATATATATATATATATATATATATATATACTTAATATAATTTTAAAGACAACTTGATCGATTTTTCACCGGCGTCACAATGTCGTTTAGATTATTAGATAAGACACTATGTGATGGATAGCACCTGTATAATACGTATAAAAAAGTTTATAGGCAGTAGTAAATTATCTGGAAAATACTACTTTCTCTTATTATAAAGTAAAACTTTATCTATTTTATATTACTTACTAACGACCCGCTCGCGGCTTTGCCGGCTTGATCGATCTTCTCGGATCGATCTTAACTTTAATATAATCTGTATGGTATTCGCACGCGGTTAACTTGGTTTTTCCCGCGTAAGTCCCGATCCCGCAAGAACTTAGAAGTAGTAGCATATACTCGTATGTATATTTTCCCACAACCTCCTCTATCTTCCAGTGAAAGTTTCATTAAAAACAATTCAGCAATTTCATAGATTCGCCCGAATTAACGGAACAACAGGTAGACGGACATTTTTTTTAAATGTATTTATATATATATTTTTTTTATTCTCATTTTAAGAGCTGAGTGTATTTATATTTTAGTAACATGTAAATAACTATATACATTTCGATATGTCATCAATGTCATCTATATAACATTTCAATTTGGAAGTACCGTTTAAACGAATGTATAAACATTAATTACTTTCCAGTTTTCAACTTTTTCAGGGTACATAATTTAGAACCTAAGCTAAATTATTTCAAACAAATAATAAAAGAACCTCAACTAAGTTATACAAAATAAAAATAAAGCATTTTAAAGTTAGATTTAATAAAAGCCTCTATGACAGAGCTAGTAAATCACGCACGCGTGACAAACGATTTCTATTCCTCTACGATTGGGTACAATTCGTCAAGCTTATAGGCAAGCCTAGGCCGAATTAGGATAATATCAACGACCCCCACACGTTCTCTACCCTATATGGACTTGACAAATTGCGACTTGCTGAAACATATTTACAAACTACGTATAGAACCTATCTAAAGAAGGAACTGCTTATTTTTTAAATAGCAGCATCCTGCAATCACAATGTGTACAGAGAGAACCTAGTGTTTTACGCCCAGATCTCCACTGTCCACTTTCTGCTGATTTTTATCTATCTTTAATAAAAAAATTATAAAATATATAGAAATATATATAAAATATTTAGAATTAGTGATTTAATTTAGGTTGCAGTATAAGTGATTTTCTTTTATTATAAAATAATTTCCATTTCACAATTTAATAAATAAGTAGTTTTTTAGTATGTCTAGTATGTCTAGTAGTCTGTAAGAGATTGAAGCAATAAGACCGTCTTTGCATTATGAAATATAAAATGCATATTAAACTAAATCAAGTGTTTTATAACACCGTTAATGTTAGTTAGTTTTAAAAGAAAAAGATGACTAGTGACGCCCTCTAGTTCAATGCTTATAAATCTTAAAACAAACATTATGGCAGGAACTCATCAATAGTTATGTTTATGGAAGTTTATTTAATATTTGTATAAGACCTATTTTTATGATTTATTATAATGAATACGTTCAAATACTCTGGATACATCAAGTTCTTCATTTGAAATTTATGAGACATAGTATGTTTTATTTAATCTTTCAAATTATTTAATAGTCTTATAAAGTGAAGTCAGATGTCCTTACTAGCAAAATCAGAAAATAAAGCACGTGCTGATTCAACAAAATTTTATATTAACATAGAATTTGATCCAAGCCGCTCATTTTACATTCATCTAAAGACAATCATTAATTATATTCAAAATCTTCCCTCTTTGTTCTTGTTAATTCTTGTGAATTTCTAGTTTCATTAAGGCATTACAAGGCAACAATGTTCATTATTAAATTAATCATAATAATGTTTTGTAGACGATTATTTCTTTAGTATTTAGAAATGTATGTTTATTTTCCTAATGTTCATGTTATAATTGATATTGTAAAGAAAGTTTTTTTATTTTTCATATCTAAATGCCGATTTTTAAATTTACATCTAGTATTCCGGTTCTGGGTTCAATTCTCACTTGGGGAAATGATTATTTTCTCCTCGCTCTGGTAACAAGACAGCGCGGCGTTGAGTTCCGCCACTCAACACGCAATGCCTCAAAATGATGCTGAAAGTGTGGATCGGAGAATTCGAGGGAACACTAGTTTCCTTTTGCCTACACTGCTATATGGAGGAAAGAGTATTATAGTTATAGTTATCATGACTTACATTAAAAATAAACAATTACACCAATAATTAAAAAAATATTTTCTTGTTGCAGATGACTATGAACACATAACAAAAGAGAAAATCTCCCCACACTTTTAATATACGGTTAGTAATTTTGCTAAATTAAAAAAAAAGCTACTGTAAAATAATCAAGTTATTTACTATTATATACGTGTAATTTCAGTAATTTTTTTTATAATAAAAGCTGTATTTCACTAAATCTATATTTTTATTATAGTTATCTTCCCTTCAGGCAGCAGTTAATCATAGATAAAGTCTTACCCTCTTCATATTCTGACGTCTAAGTTTGCACCTTTTTAGTTTTGTAGTTATCGAGCTTTATTTTCAGATTTATCGCTTTATATGTAAAACTTGTTTTTTTTATTAATTGTTTTTTATTAACGTAATTAATTATGATAGATAGTTTGTTAATAAAATAGATTTTTATATACATCCAGATGCCATAACTCAAAAATCTTAATTTTATTCGACAAAAATTCGTACGTGAAAAAATGTTCTTTTCTATCAAGCGAAATACGGAAAAAAAATCTAACAAAGTAAAATATCGATTTAACGTGGCGTAATGTCTATAATACATATCATACGAGTAATAAAGTTTAAATACTTATTGACGTTAAATGTAGCGATCTCTTCCGCGTATAAGTACATATCAAATGACCGACTTAGGGCGGGGATAGCAATTGAATCGGCAATTCCGAACACGTTTAATAGATAGCGCCATTAGCAATGGGTAACCGTCACTTTTGGGGATTTTTTTCCTCTTTACTGAAGACTTTCATATATGTATTAATATAATGCCTACATGATGTATAGAAATATGCATATATTACCGTCCTACAGTCAATAAAAACTGTTAAATTGTCTCTTCAATTTTATTAATAATTTAAGACAAACTAAAGCAATATATTTATTACTTTAAATCTATATCTATATATTATTATAGAAAACCACATACCTACTGTTTGATAATTGGTAAGATAAAACAAAATGATATTTTGTGTCCGAAGTATATAAACATTTTTTTGACACACTACCTACGTCCCTACTAGATAGAAGCGAAAGCATTTTACTTTATTCCACGAAATTGTTACTATTATCTATTTTAGCCCTATATTTTTCTTTAGTGTTCATTTTCATTTGATATAAATAAATTTTTATATCAACTTAAATTTGTATATTTAAATTGAATGAAAAGTTATATAAATAATATTTAATTAATTAAAAATAACGAATTAATATAAAAATGAATTATTTGTCTGTAATTTCGTAACAATACAAATATTATGTAAATTGTCCTCAAATTTTCGGCTTGTATTATTCGCACGGTGCCAAAACCGAGTTTTGATACCTAAAATTTACCGACAAAGTTTAGAAATGGCAGAACGGACAAGACGGACAAGTTCAACATTTTGTAAATAATACTTTGGGCTACTTACGATTTTGTAATATATATATATATATATATATATATATATATATATATATATATATATATATATATATATATATATATATATATATATATATATATATATATATATATAATCTCGTTATTACTTAAAAATAAATACCATAATGTTCATTATTTTTTTTCTTTAATGTAAGAGCTTTGTGGTCACAACGACTGTTATGTTTACATTCTTTCAGTTTCTTAAAGCTGTTTACTCTGTAAAATAGTTTCTTGGCTATTATAAAATCCGACATTGTAACACTAAAATGCACACTTACATGCTTCTATATTCTTGTAAAAAGACTTGCAAAAGCAATATGACAAGGAAAACGCGTGAAAAATATAAAAATAAGGCCATTTACAGAGGTGTTTTTTATTAACGTCTAACGACAAAACTATTCTATAGCTATCACATAAATACATTGTAGACGGAAATTGCCACGCACTCCCATTAATTGCCGCCATTAATCTTGAACCTCAGCCGATTCCTGCTGAAATGGCCGAAATTTGCCGAAAACTCCCGATCTTTATAAACACCGACAATTTAATTGTAACAGGGATTAAGGGGTGGAGAATTCATCGGCGTCCTAATCTCGGATTAGCTTATGTTTGCTTAAGCCGCTTAGGCCACAAGACACTGATATTAAACGATGATTTTACTATTTTGATATTACGGAAATTATTACACTGCGTCATTTATATTTTCTTTATATATATATATCTTAATTTCAATACAAGATTTATTGTTTTGAATTAAATGTAACTAATTTCCCTCCGTTAACCCTAAATGATATATGAAGATAGGTAGGTATATAAAATGGTAAATGGTTTTTTTCTTTAGTTGTATAAAGTAACTGATTTGAATGTACTTTATGTAATACATGATATATATATATATATATATATATATATATATATATATATATATATATATATATATATATATATATATATATATATATATATATATCATCTCAGAGGGTGTCTAAGCCAATTATCTGTCCGATATTTGGTTTCCGGCATACGGGTACGCGACCCCGGGACCTCGAGCCACCACTTTCATAACCCGATCCAATCCATGTAAGTGGTGTCCCTCCCCTATATTCCAAGTCTTTCTGCCTCTTATTCCCTGTCCTTTCTTGGTTTCTCCCAGTAATGGGTTTGGAGGTCAGATGGCAATCGCTCCACAAAAAACCACTTCGCCACTCATATGGACCAATTGGTCTTAGTCGGAAGGCAGACCCTGGCAAAAAGCCGGGACTAATGCCAGGAAGAAGAAGAATATATATATATATATATATATATATATATATATATATATATATATATATATATATATATATATATATATATATATATATATATATATATATATATATATATATATATGTCAAAAAAATATTTTACTTGCTTTTGTTCGGTTTGTCTATCTATCTATTAGCTTCTTGCTTTGGTGGGCAGCGACTCGACTAACGGATTGTAAATACTAAACACTACTTATATTTATAACAGTAGACAAGTTCGTTTATTGATTTATAATTTTCTTTAGAACTTGCAGTATTATTTTCATCTTTTTAGTAAATGTTTAAGTTTGTACATAATAATATTATATATTGGCTTGGTATAATTTTAAATTAGGTTAAATGTTTTTGTTAAAATAATTTTATTTACAACATTTTAGTATTTATTTGATTTAGTTCGTATCCACTGCTTGCTTATTTGTTTATTTACTCCAAACAGTGCTGGATTAAGCCCACACGGGGGCCTAGGCCATTGGGATTTTGGGGCCCTCCCTTTTTTAAAAATATTGTAAAATTGATGGTTACTTCTGCATTTCTAGAATTTGAAACACCTATTTATATCATGTCAAAGTTCTAAACACAATAAGCGAACAAAATCATTTTTTCTTTGACATTATATATTTTTGATTTTAAATAATCAACAATACGGTATCTAAGCACCTTTACCGTTTAACAGTCTTAAAGTTGAACAAATCAAATAACTCGAGATCGTTCATTTATAAATACTCTCAGTCCCTATTATAAAATAGACTATATATAGAAATATATAGATAAAAACGACGTTCTTTTTCAGAAAAGTTATTTTCTGCATTTCAGATCGCTAAAAATTACACAATTAAATTGGTACACAATTAAACTTTTATTTTAAAGTCAGTCAAAAATAGATATAATTAATATATACTCGTAATTTAAAATAAAAAAATTAACTATAGAACAGGTTTCACAACGTAAACTCTAGTATTTATGTCTGAGCTAATCTCATAAAGTTAAACGATTGCAAATTGATGCATATTATGGCTTACCGTTACCGTATTCGACTAATCGCAGAAATTTTGTACCAAAACATTATCTGTAGTTATTATAATAAAATATTATTAGTATAATATAAATAAAAATACCGGTCAAGTGCGACTGATACTCGCGCACCGTGGATTTCGTATCTATTTCATGATTGTAGGTATTCAGCTGAGGAAAAACTTCTTAAATAACTAAATTTACAAACGTTAATTTGCGATCGTATCCACTCATTTGTGAAGCTCACATAGGTATACTCGTGTATAAAGTTCCAATATTCGGATATTTCCCTTTGTTTGCACTATAAGTTCTAACTTATTGGCAAATTTCATAACTGTAGGTCAACGGGAAGTACCCTGTAGGAAAGGAAGAATTACGCTGCGATTTTCATATAAAATGCAAAAACATGAAGCATAAACGCTCATATGTTTTGATTGCGTAGAATATTTGATTCTTCACGTGATTTTAAGAACATTATCTTACAGACGGCCAGATAGAGAGACCGACAGACAGACGGAAAACAAAGTGATAATCGTTTTTCTCTTTTGAGGTACAGAACACTAAAAAAGATATGTATACATATCCCATCCCCTCGGCATCAGCTAAACCGATTCAAATGTAGTTATCACCATAGTATTAGATTTTTTTTATCGTTTTACAATATAAATATACATATATATAATTTAAATATCGAATATTTTGATTTCATATCTATTTTTTTATTTACAGATGGGCAACCGAAGTTTATGGCGGACGAGGCGGCGTTGTTGTAGGTGAACAGCGAGCATAATGGCGCGGTGGGTGCAGGCGGTATTTGCCGCTCTAGCGCTCTCTACCGTGCACGCTTACCTTATCATCGTCCCGGACACTGCACCACCAGGGCACGTCGTTTTAGACGCAGCTGTATACAAACTAGGATCAGAACGAACTTACACTATCGATGTACATAGAACTGCTAACTTTGTTCACCATATCCTGCGAGTTAACAGGACATCTGGTCTTGTAACTTTGAGGAAAAGGCTAAGATGCGATGGTGTATTCTACCCTAATCTCTTTACGTTCTATGTAGATTCTACATCAGAACGAATACGAGATATTGACTATTACAGCCTGCCGATTAGAATTTTAGTGGCTGGTGAAGATTGCAGTCGGCGACATGCGGATCTATATGATATTGATTTTGACCGAGTTTACGATCAAAATGACGCCGCTGTCCAGTATGAAGATGATCATCCAAGGGATAAACGGGAAGTAATTTTTCCTGAAAGCATAGATTGGAGATTGTTAGAAGAAAATGAGTTGGACTCTAGTCAAATTAACGTATTATCAACGGCGTACCCATGGTCTTATGAAATGTTTGAAGACTTTGCAGCTATAAATAAAACAAGGAAGAAACGATCTACATTAGTACCATTTGATATGGCCATAGATGTTAAAATAGCTGAAGCCAAACAATGGATTTCTGAAACTTACGCTAGTTTTTCAATTCCTACAACTGACCGGTGGCAAGGAATTTGTTTGAAAAGATCTCAGTTTGTTAATTCTTTAACAGCTTTCCTACCTCGAACTGTTCAAAAAAAGTGTAGAGTTCAGTTTTTGGACGTCAGTGACCCACGTTTTGTTATCGAGAATAGTCAAGGTGATTTGGTGGCGAGTGATGATGTGTGTATTCAAGAACCAATGTGGAAAGTGTCTGTTCTTTTTACGTTCAATTGTGAAAGGACTAACATTGTTGACTCTGATCATAGATTAAAAATAGTATATCATCACCAAGAACTCAACGATACCGATATAGCAAAACGTGTGAAACGGGAATTACGGAATCAGTCGCCGTATTTCGAACAAGCATTGTACGTAGCGTCGGTCGCTGAGGAACAATCTCCTGGAGTTATTGTCACCACTGTACGAGCCCGGTATGTACACTTGTTTCTAATGTTATTTCGAATCTATATAAGTGCGACTCTACAGTATAAGCTACGTCTAATGCCGTTCCAGTCTTTAATCCAAATTATACTAATCAATGAGTCATGAATGCCAAGGAAGTAACACCCCGATCGTAAACCATCTGCTTTGCTTTAATTGACTTTAAGCTGGCTCGTTGAGTTTTTATGATCTCATCTATTTTATGCGGTCCGGAAACAATGTAATCGTGACGGATAACAATAGCGGAGGGTTATAAAGCTAAAATACCTCAATTATTACGAAGTTGACTCGAATGACTGGCATTTCCTAAGTCTAACTATATTTTCGTTCTAAGAACCACTGTTATTTTCACAAAGCAAATATGATTTATTTCGCATTTATATGGCCAAAATCTTTTTGCTTTGATAACTTTTTTTGTTTCATTTATATGCTTTTCATCTTTGCATATAGCATATCTAGAAAAAAGTATTAGTTATTTCATAAAATACATATTATTTCTTAATTCACTTCAAATTAATAATATTTTTATTGAATTTATATTTGAGTAAAAATTAATGAATATAAAGGAATATAATAAACCAGTAAAGATTTAGAATATGTTACAACTATTACTTTTTATTGTTTAATATAGTAGATACGATAGACTGCATAAAATAGTTGAAATTATAATACTATATTAGAAAACTTGTGATCGACTGATGCCGAATCCCCATAATAAGTAACTGAAATAATATTAATTTATCATATTGTAATTTATTATACAATTAAAGACATTGCTAATTCTATGTTTCAATAAGAAATTAAAAAAATCTATTTATAAACTATTAATTTAATTCACTGTTAGTATCCATATAATATAAAAAAAACGTACAAAATGCATTCGTTCCATGTAATAGCACGTAACACCTTTATTACGTAGACAAGATCGGACAATTTAGCCAATTTCCTGGGTTCAACGCCGTGTGACTGGATTTTCCTTTGCGGAGTTATTGCGCCGCCCATATAATTAGATGCGGTGGTATAGAAACTTGTATTCACAGTTTTCTTCAGTTAATGCGACTGTAACGTGTTTTTAAATGCAAAGCTTTGCATATGCAACATAGATGTAAATTTTAATTCAGTTTGTTTACCTTAGTATTGGATTTTTTCCTTTGTTCTCTTGATATACAGTTTTTTATCCAATATATCAGACATCAATATAGTGACAATATCAAGAAAATTCACATTAAAATAATATAATTTCACGGATTTTTTATAAATATTTGTTCTACATATCCTATACATATGTATATATCTTCACATTTAGCTAAAAATCTCAAATTGGATTTTAATTTGCTTTATTCGGGATTAAAGGAAACTGCATTACTGAGAGGCGCATGTTCAGGAAAGAAAGAGAAAACTGAAAGTTCCCCTTATCTGTTTGAAAATGTAGAATTTTAATTAAAATTTTCGGGCTGGCCCATTTTGTGGATAAAAATTCAGACAACACAAAGCTCTTTCTACGCCTTTAAAATGCATCATCATTATCATTGAATTAATTACATTTGACATTTATATATGACATGATATATTTTTTTTATTTTTTAACAGTGATCCAGAAAACAGTCCAGTCACGTACTCTATGTCGAGTCTCTTAGACTCTAGATCAGCTGGAATGTTCGCCGTCGACACGAGGAGTGGCGTTGTCACAACTCAGGCTCGCTTAGATAGAGAAAGGCTTGATGTGCACTACTTCAGAGTTGTCGCTCAGGATGATACGTTCCCACCGAGAAGCGGTACTACAACGCTTCAGGTAATTAATGTCTATCAATAACTTGATAGTAGGTTCTGTAAATTCACAATACAAAATATGATCATTATTATAGATAATTTAGTTTTCAAAAAAGTTAATATCGGTATCGGTAGTTCGGTGACTTTATTGTGTTGGATTTTCAAAGAATTAAAATATATTCTTTGATGGACTAAAGACGATACCCTATATAAATCTATATAAAATATAATACTACTTAAAATTATGTAAACTTGATAAAATTAAATCACAGTATAATATTAGAGGGCTCGATATTGATAAATATCTATTAAATAAAATATTAGCACTTACATAAAAAAATACAATATTTTAGATCAATGTATTGGACTGCAATGACCACGCACCCATTTTTGAGATGCAACAATATGAGTCAAGTGTGAGAGAAGGCGCCAGTCCTGGAACCACCGTGCTAACTCTTAAGGCAACAGATCAAGATATAGGAAAGAATGCAGAGGTAAGTTTTTTATTTTGATTTAAAACGTCATTAAAATTGTAAACTAAAAAGTCAATATATAATATAATCATTATTTAGAAACAACTTGCCATAAAAATATACAAGTGTTTAAACATTTTAAAGCTATGATACTAATTGTTTTACTACTGCATCATAAATTATGGGCGTCAGCATACTAGCACCATCATTAACTGGTTTGACAACCAGTGTTGCTGGCTTGTTATGGCAAAATAATTACCATAGACATCGAATAATAAAGATATTTCTTCGAAGCATTGATATTTATTACCATGCTGTTATAAAGCGAAAGCATATTTAATTTGCGTATTCATTAAAAAAATGTCTCATGAGATTGAAATTTACATAAAGAAATAATCTCGGTTATTAGATTTAAATCCACCAAAAATCAATAGTATCGCTGTAACGCCTACTTAAAAAAAACAAAATTTACGTTTTTATTAATTTAATAAATAATAATGAAAACGTAAATAAAAAATAAATTACAAAATAGATACAAACATTCTAGAAAAAAAGGCTTTTCTTCATATATCGATAACTTGTTGTTTTTTAACATTTTTAATATAATATATTTCAATATCTATATTATTATGTAAAAGATAATATAGTAAACTACACTTGGTAAAAATGTAGAGCTTTATTAAGACTTTAGGGCAGTTAATACAATAGGAGATTATTGGCCTTCCATAAAATGAGATGTCTTGATGATCAACTAATTGTAAAAAGTTGTTTTACGCAAATGGGAATAAATGCTATAAATTGCAATTGAAGTATTCTGAACTACTTATTCATTAGTGTAAAGACCTGGTTTTATTTGTAACATTTCATTTTAAATAACAGAACATAATTTCCTGACTTTGACCCTTGAATTAGTATTTAAAAATGTCTCTAATTATTAGGACGTCACCGTCATGACGCAGCGGCACAGCTAATGAATTATTTTCATTTCCGCCACTCAGCACGTATCTTCAATCTTCCTTTTTTTATGTTTCAATGTCTCGTAAATTGGATGGAAAATGGACGATGAATTGTCTTGAAACTAGGTTCCCTCTACACAATAGTCTCAAAACATTACCATATTTAACATATGTAGATCGTACAAATTTGAAACGAAATATTTATTTCAGGTCGAGTATTCTATAGATTCGGTGAATGCGGAAACTTTAAATCCGGAAGATTTTAACGAATCTATACAGTCAGGTATAGAATCAGATGCTCAAGATGTATTTAGAGTAGATGGCCGAAGTGGAGCATTACTAACGCGATCAGCGCTGGATAGGGAAAAAGTTTCGAGATACACTGTTATAGTAAAAGCTACGGATCAAGCAAGTCCGTTATCTGATAGACTGTCGAGCAGGTGAGTTTTCTCTTTTTCTAAATTCGTGATCCTAGGTATTTGTGATATAATAAGCAAAAAAATACGTTTAAAAATATTTAAAAAGAAAATTATGACATTTTTTAATTAATTAATTCAAAATTGTATATTTAATTGCTAGTAAAATTTGGTTCAATAGAACTGAAGGCAATATATATGGCATGGGTATGTATAAGTGTTTTTTAAAAGAAATGTGAATTAAATAATATTTATATTAATAGAAGAACATGTTTCCAGTGCAACGATCCACGTCAATATCCTGGATGACAATGACAACTACCCACAGTTTAGTGAGAAGACGTACACAGTGAATGTCGATGAAGATATTACCGTCGCTGATAATCCTGTCATAGCTAGAATAAAGTAAGTTCGTCTAATTAAAACATAAAATAAGTATATAATAAGCATAAGCTCATTTAACTGAAACATTGTTAGATAAATTAAAAATTAATTAATAATTTAAAAAATGAAGTGTCATCTTAATAAAATTTGATTTATTTGTATATTTATAATAATATCGAAATAATTTTAAAAAAAAATTTAAATTAATTTCATATACACTTACTATATATAGTTTGTATAACCAATCGGAACTAGAGCGATCTCGGTTAAAGCAATTAGTAGACGATTACTGCCACGTTGTGTGTGAGAACAAACAAGAGTCTAATTAATCCAATATCAAAATTGCTTGAATCCATTTAAAATGATGTCTTGTAATAGGTAGGGATTTCATAAAGAACATTTATTATTTCACAAAAATTTTAATATTTCTCCCAGTTATACTTTTCTCCCAGTTATATTATCTAAATATGTATAAATAAACATAAATAAATGCACATATAAATTCTTTCCGCAATTTTATCTGCTGATTTACGTAATAGTGCACATAGTATAATAATGAAAACATAATTTATATTCTTGTAAAGTATCTTCTACATATATATGTCATATGTTTATGTATCTGTGTCCCGCCCGATTACCATTTTGTTACCTGTTTTAAAATATCATTCACACACTAAGTAAAGGATAATATTAAAAAATAAGTCGAGGCTGTATTTACTGCATTTATTCTCTTTTTAGCGTGCATTCTCCTATTAAGTAATTTTTATCTCTTATTTAACAATATTGATTTTAATTAAAGAACGACATCGAAATATATTAAAATTTGAACGGAGTCGAGCTCGCGATGCTTAGAAACTTATTGTACTCGTACTTGTAATAAGAAAGAAGTAATATGTTTTAAACTTTTTATGAAAACCTTCTTTACTTCGCCTACCATAAACCTGCTTGAGAAAAATTATAAACACGACAAATGATAAATTTATAATGCAAATACCACGTTATAATTTGTGTTAATCAATATGTAAGAAATATTACTTTCAAGATACAAAGCAGAAGGGGTATGTTAGTCAATTCCTTTGCATCCTTTTAAACGTTAGAAGTTAAAACGCCGTCTGCCTTTTCGTATTTATGGGTCTGGAATAAATTGTTGTTTATGGATATTGCGTTTCCGATATGTGCAAAGTAAAATATGTAGTTTAAACACACTGTGATATATTTTTGTAAATTCTTGACTTACTAGTTTTGACTAATTGACCTAGAACTTGAATTGACTAGTATTGGCTTCTTGGTTCATTGAGTAATACATATTATTTTAACTTAAATATATTTTTTTCTTCTTTTTCTACGAAAACCTTATAGGAAAATATTTTACGTAACTTTTTGAAAAAGAGTATAAAGAAATCAATAAATAAAATAATATAAGTGTTTTATTTATTGAAGTACCCAATAAGTACAATCATAAGAACACATATATGGTATCACATCAGGTAAAAGCTTTTAATAAAACTTACAAAAGTTTTGAAATTATTGAAATGGTACCAAATATAATTTGTTTCTAATTCAACTAAACAATTAAGCAGTCGAGTAACTTTGTTAATTATATCACGCTAGTTCTACCATTGTTGTTACTAAAATAGTCCAAAACAAAAACCTCTTTTGTATATACAAAGCATTATTAGGCTGAAGTTAAATTATTTTAACCTAACTAACTATAGGTATATGAATGAAGTACTGCCTTGAATTCTACAGCTTTCAGCTATTACAGATCGGTATAAAATCTATTTTAAGGGTGACTAGCCGTCGGGAGCACTTTAAAGTTACGACAGGAGTTGTTTCAGCGTATGACGGCAACCAATTTCACTAATAGAAACATCGCGTAGAAGTTATGCATTATTTGATATGATCGTGTCTTCAGATTTTTAAAGTATACCTTCGAGTTATTTCAATTTTACTGACACCATTGATTTATTTGTCAATGACAAAATTTATGCAAAGCCAAAGATTGTGAGTTCTTTTGGTATTAAGTGCATAATTAGTCTCAGGCTAAATATGTATAAATATGTATAAAGGCTAAATAGGTATAAATTTGTATATACGTGTATTTAGAAAAAGTATGTTACTAGACTAGACAGACAGCGCAACTTAGTTCGCGTGGAATTTATAGGCCTCGCATTTGGCCTCTAGTAGAGTTGCATATCAGATGTCCCAACCCTTGGTTATATATATATATATATATATATATATATATATATATATATATATATATATATATATATATATATATATATATATATATATATATATATATATCTTTATTTTTATAGCTTCACGCAGTATCCCGTATGTAGCTAGGATAGCAGAGGGAACATAGTGTTAATACACTCCGTTCCTCGCTTTTCACCTTTTAAGACATTGCGTTTTGAGTGGTGGAATTCAATGCCGTGATTTGTCTTGTTACCAGAGAAATGTAAATTGAAATAATTCAGTCTCCCATGACGGCATCATTTTTTATAATATATATATTTTATTGATATTATATAATAAATTACTACTATATACATACTTATATTATTTCTAGAGCAACAGATGCAGATGTAGGTGCAAATGCAGCAATACGGTACGCAATCATCGGCGGAAACACTCAAATGCAGTTTTCTATAGACAGTCTAAGTGGAGACGTTTCATTGGTGAAACCTCTCGACTACGAACAAGTGCGGAGTTACCGTCTGGTGATAAGAGCTCAAGGTATGGTATATGAAGTTATAATAAATATACCGCATAAATCGGTATATTTATACGAATTTTCATGAGACTCTTTGCTTTTTCAATATAAACAAATATTAACTTCGAAGTGCATGTAAACTCATTATATTGTAAAGACTAAGTTAACGCTAATAAATTGGTATGGTAAATATTAATTTAATAATATTTTTAAATTTTATTTACTTATGTCTCACATTTTGTACTGTAGTTATATAAAGCCTGGCAATAGATATATCACACGGCTATGCACTTAACGCTCAATCAAGATACATTGCATGCTCTTTTACTGTTTAATCACAAAAAGAAAACCTGACTGCACCACCACAACCTTCTTTAGATTCATAAATAGCATCGTTTAAGTAAGTACCTATTACTCTATTAGAAACGATTAATGATACCAGGAACAAGTAGGATCTTAACAAGTTTCACCTTTTTTTAAATTTACTAGTGAATAGCTTAAAGAAACTTTAAAGGACAACTGTTAAGCTTTTTGCTTTCCCGCTAAGCAGTATTTACATTCTACGACGCAATGGTATGCGGTTGTGTCCGGTGACATCTGACGTGATTTGACAGACGTTTATTTAATATACTTAGGAAAAATTATAAAATCCACCAAATACAATTTAAATGTATTTAAAATTTAGATATATGCTACATAACTTACGGTATGTAATTTATGAATACATTTCCGAAAAGCATTTCCGAAAAAAAACAAAAATATGATGAATGACAGTTGTGGACGTAAATAAGAGTTATTTAGTTAGTTAGTTAGTTAGTTTAGTAGTAGTTATTTAGTTAGACAAAATGCAGTGTTAGGTTTCTCCGTGTCATAGAACTTACCTAATGATAGAAGAATAAAAATTTAATTTAGTTAAAAATGTACTAAATATAATTTTTGTTATATATATTATTGCTTATATTATCTTTTCAATTTTATATTATCTTTTCTTTCTTATGTAACGTATTTTTTCCACTTTTGGCTAGCTAGGAAACACGTTGTCAGCCCCTGAAAAAGAAAATTAGTTTTACATTTTAATAAAACTCTTGACCGAGGACCGTCGTGGCGCAGAGGTACAGCGTCTGCCTGTATACACGACGGTGTGTGGGTTCGATTCCTACTCGGAGAAAATGAATTATTTTCATTTTCTTCGCTCTGATAATACGGAAAAAAAGGTAGCGTTAAGTTCCGCCACTCAATATACCTTGCGGTGGAGAGCGGGGAACGGAGTGTCTTAACACTTTCCTTTTCCTTGATCCTGCTTATCCTCGGGAATACAGCGTGAGGCTAATATAAAAAAATCACTTTGACACTTAAAGTATCATATTTTATTACTACATCTAAGCTTATTTTATTACTTTATATCTCTACAGTGACTCTAGTTCGTCCCGTTCATAAATAATTTAGTGTGAGAACTACATTATTTATAAGCAACACTTCACACGGTACTCCTACTTGATACTACTAGTGCGTTTGTATACTGAACTACGAGCTAGAATATAAGAAATGGAATGAATATTTATATTTCACTATATTTGAGTGGTACCTGTAAGACTTTAATTTTAAAGTAAATATGTTAAGTGAGATTAAGAATGCAAATTATTATTCAATATTTAAATAACATTAATTATTGAAAATTCAATTTATTTTATTGAATTTTACTTTTATCAACCCGCGCTAGAAATAATAATGATTATCTTTATTTTATTCGT
Source organism: Dione juno (assembly GCA_037127375.1). Classification (NCBI taxonomy): domain Eukaryota; kingdom Metazoa; phylum Arthropoda; class Insecta; order Lepidoptera; family Nymphalidae; genus Dione; species Dione juno. Next base: position 3,555,363 of record JAXRJS010000048.1, read on the forward strand.
ATGTTTTAAAAATCTTTTTTAATTTTTTCTGATTTCTGAAATCTAGTTCACGGTTAGACAAGTTTTACGTCTAATCGTGTTTTAATCCGTTCTTGCGGGATTTTCGTAAAATCTCTGCTTCCTATACCTTCCTATACTTACATGGCAAATTTCATCCTTTTACACACATTTTGGTTGTGAGTCGTGGTCATCTCATCTTTCTCTCTCATCATTTTTATATATATTAATTATAACTTTAATATAATTTAGACGGTGGCAGCCCATCACGCTCTAACACCACGCAGTTGTTAGTAAACGTGAAAGACGTGAACGATAACCCGCCGAGATTCTACACATCGCTGTTTCAAGAGTCCGTCAGTGAAAGCGTTCCGGTTGGATATAGCGTTGTTAGAGTGAGTATTCGGCTTAAGAAGCTTAACTAAATCATGTAATTCTGAAAGTTTTAGTTATGGAACTTATTTACACACATTTCGACCTAAAATTATGAAATAAAAGTTTTAATGATAACACGCATACAGTTATAAAAAAAATAAAAAAATCTAAAGGAACGTAATGTTTAAAATTTCTTCATTAACAACTTTATTTGATTAATGAAAATGATATGACTGTCACAAAAGCTTATTTCAATTTGTGTTATTGTTTTTTTTTTTTAATTTAAACAATGTTGATACAATTGTTTTAAACCTTCAATTAAGCGATTAATAAAGACAGACAATATATGATTCAAAAATTAAATGTTATATATACACATCTCTAGGTACAAGCCTACGATGCAGACGAAGGAGTTAACGCTGAACTAACTTACACGTTGACAGACAAAGATTATAATGGTAATAATGATTTGCCAATCACAATTGATCCTCGTTCAGGATGGGTGTATACGTCGGGGCAGTTGGATCGAGAAGTGCAATCGAAATATCAACTTCAGGTATATTTTTATATTACAAGTATATTTATATACATAAATAAGTAGATTTAAAACGTTTTCTCAATTTAGCTAGACGAAATGCTATCTATATAAGATCCCTGTGTGATATAATAAATTTATATAAGGTACGTACAATGTCAAATATCTTTAAATGATTGATAATTTTTAAACGGTTTAAGGCTTTTATGAATTTATTTTAAAGCTAACATCTATAACTTTTAGTTAGCTGTTAGGTACTTAATTAACAGTTCTTAAGTTGAAATTGAAGCTAAAAAGTATTATCCTATAATTCATTCATTATCAGTATTAGCATTTATTTAATATCAGTATGAAAATTATATTTAATTGATCCAATGAGAAGGCCTAATGACTGCGATTAAATCGTATATGGTTTAACCCGTCGTGTATTGATCGAAAGCGCCATTAGTCTAATAACGTAGATATACAAATATGACGGATATTTTTAGACATACACCTTTTGTTGAAGATTAACTGTTATGAGTTTCCTTTACTATTATATTTATGGGCTGTTAACATTAAGTAAGCAATGGCTGAATGCTCTATTTATGTCGATCATAATAATACTTTTTTAATGTAATATATAAATAGAACAAAATTAAATTCATTAAATAAAGTCGACTAAAATACGATTTAAATATGGACCATAAAAGAATGAATTTTCTTAAGATATTCTTCTTTTTCACATTATACATAATAAATATGACTAGATAATAAGAGCCAATGCTTTCCGACAATATTATTAATACTGTACTGTTTGAAAACATAGTATATGAGAGTCTTCAGTAATGTGACGAGAAAATAGACAAAATAATAAACGATATAATAGATACGGACTATGTATCCAAAGTGAACTAAACAAATCTTTTAATCAAAATAGCTGAATAAAATGTCTTTCACCAGGTAACAGCAACAGACAGCGGTTCACCACCTCGATCAGCTACAGCATCAGTCATTATAGTGATACAGGATGTAAACGATAACGACCCAGTGTTCTCTCCACCGCAATATGAAGTAGAATTAGCTGAAGATGAGCCCCCGGGAACACCAGTAGTTACAGTCACTGCGACTGATGCGGATGAGGATAATAGGTGAGTTAGTTTTTGGTATAATAATTAATAATATGTTCGGGAGTCGTTAAATTTAGTTGTATTTAACTAGTTGCATTTATATTTACTACATTCTTTCGAATATAGTAAGGTGAATCTGAGAACTGTGTGCCAACACTTTTATTCTTCACTCTAATCCCATTATCGCAATACGGGCTTCGCGCCGCGCCTTGTCTTACTAGAATGGGGCAATTAAAATAATTTAAATATGATCGATTCGCCGACTTGATCACACCACAACTTACGTCGCTCACCACTGGACACCATGCCACTGCGCCACGATGGAATCTATATATTAGTTTCTATTATTGCTTGTTATGTATGTGTTTATAGATATAATTATTTATACATATATACATATACATACCTAGTGTAAGGAAGATAATGTAGGATAGTGTAGGATACGTATTAATAAATCTTACCTTTTCTGACTCTGAGGAAATAAAAATATTTTGTTATATGCAAATCCAAAATAGTAAAACGTATCAAATCCATCGCATGGATACTCAACTGCGTCGCGTCACGGTGACCTTTATTACTGTGTACCTGAAAGTCTTTTCACCTTATGTTATATTAAATATCATATAACTTACAGATTACACTATGAAATAACAGGAGGCAATACGCGTGGGAGATTTTCAATAACATCGCAAAATGGCCGCGGTCTAATAACCGTGGCACAGCCGTTGGATTTCAAACAGGAAAGGCGATATGTTCTTACTGTCACGGCCACAGACTCTGGAGGAAGGTCTGATACAGCGATGGTCCATATAAATATAACTGATGCCAATAATTATGCGCCGGTATTCGAAAATGCACCTTATACAGCTTCGGTAAGGTTCACTATTGGTGATTTTTTTTATTGTCTCTATCTAACCTTCTGCTTATTTTAGAGGAATGAATTGATGATGGTTAGATGATATGATATGTGAAAAATCCGATCTATCAACATTGTTTAACAGTTTACTGACTTAACAAAAAGTACTGTATTTCATATAACGCATAGTAATATTTTCTCATTATTCTTAGTTACATATATGTTTTTATGTATATATTTAGTAAAAAGTTTTCTTTAAAATATTTTCATATTTTTAATTTTGTTCGGCATAGACATGTCGTGGCGTCCCGTATTCTCGTTCTGGGTACGTTAACAATAAAAATAATAATAAAAGAACAGACAGCCAGTAATCAGGTTAAGTCAGGTCTCTCTCTGTTGACAAAAACACTCGCAGAATATGATAAATGTACGTATATACTAATTTAGATCAATGAATCAATCAATTAGCCCATTCCTGTCCACTGCTGGACATAGGCCTCCCCTATGGTGTGCCAGAGATCCCGGTCCTCCGCCTTCTGCATCCAGTCAGAGCCGGCTACCTTTTTTAGGTCGTCGGTCCATCGAGCTGGAAGGCGCCCTACACTCCGTTTGCCAATTCGCGGTCTCCACTCTAGAACTCGTCTGCTCCAACGGCCATCGGTTCTTCGACAGATGTGTCCAGCCCGCTACCACTTCAACGTACTTATCCTGCGAGTGATGTCGGTAACTCTGATTCTTTTCCGGATAACCTCGTTTCGGATTTTATCCTTTAAAGAGACTCCGAGCATAGTTAGTGGTGTTCCCTTCTCTTTCTCATTAACTCAAGTGTCTCAGCTGATAGTTTCGGCGCATTATCTCGCCGCTTTGCAGGAAAATATTTAGGCGAAACATCATGCAGCGATTCAATCAAATCATCGGCTCTGGTCGATATTAACGGTGGTTTTCGGTGCATCAAATCGATTTTGAAGTTCAATCTGGAACATTTCAGAGCTACTAGTAACTTGAAACATCGTAGGTCGAAGAGTAGACCTTATCATTCGCGTCCTCTCAGCTTTCAGGTTGATATTTGAGGTACCTCGTACAATGTCGGTGATCACTCCCGGTATTGAACCTATTGATCACTGAGATATCGCTAAATATGTGCCGTTTATTTGATATGATAAAGTCTATCTCGTTTTTCATTGCATTGTCGGGGCTACGCCAGGTCCATCTCCTTTGGGGCTTCTTTTGAAAGAATGAGTTCATTAAAAAGAGTCCCTGGGATTCGAGGAAGTTCGCTAGCATTTGCCCCCTTTGGTTTCTATCGCCCAAGCCGAAAGGGCCAATGTAAGATTCGCCACTTCTTTGTACTCCCACTTTAGCAGTTGAAGTCTCCCATAACTATGTTATAGTGAGCCCTCGGAGTGTTATTGAGGGCCTTGGTGATATATTCGTAGTATACCTGTAGTATAGCTTCCGCCTCGTCGTCAGCGTATGTCGAGGTCGGCGCGTATACCTGTACAATTTTCAAGGCGTATCTGTTCGATAGCTTGAGGACAAGGTAAGCCACCCCTTTCGACATACTACTGATTTCCACAACATTGCCTATGAGAGACTTGTGGACCAAAAATCCGACTTCTCCCTGGGAGATTTGATCTCCTTCACGGAAGTAGAGTAAGTTGCCTGACTCCAAGGTTATGGTGTCTTCCCCCTTTCTTCGGACTTCGGATAAACCAAAAATATGCCATTTGATGTGACTTAACTCTACTTCTAGTTGGGCGAGATGTTCGTCCAGTCTCATTGAACGTCCATTATACGTTGCCAAATAAAATCGTCGTTTGTGGTAGCCTGCCGTAACCCGGAGATTCTTAGCACCCCCCGACCCACCGACACCACGACCGCAACCATGGTTAGGTCTAGCGGGTCTGCCGAGAACTGAGGGCCTATTTTTACTTCGCACACTCATAGGTTGTAGATGCCCAATACTCGATGATAGATAATATTGAGTAAACAATATTTTTTGCAGGTCTTCGAAGATGCACCAGTAGGTACAACAGTACTAGTTGTATCAGCTACAGACAGCGACGTGGGAGTCAACGCGCAGATAACTTATACACTAAGTTCAGAAATATCAAACGAGGCCGTCGCCCATCACGAACAGGAATTCCACATTAACCCACAAACTGGTGCTATAACGACGAATAAGTTGTTGGATCGAGAAACTATGAGTGGTAAGTTATTATAGAATATGTTTCAGTTGTGAATTTAAAAATTTGTCGCTCTTACTCTTACATATGGAAGAGGCAACCTGGCTATTTCACTGTAGAATATGGAACTTTGGTGGATTGTTGAATGTACAAATGACAAGTAAGGAAGGTCACCGGCAAAATTTATCTTATGCTCTGTTAATAAAAATACCAAATTAAAGATATGACACAATGACCCCAAATGGGAATCGAACCAATAATCTATGACGTAAGACATATGACTTATTTTAACTAATCCTCTCGATTAATTTCTACAGGCTACCTACTAACAGTGACAGCTCGTGACAGTGGTATACCATCTTTGTCAGACACCACCGATGTGGAGATATCCGTGGTCGACGTGAACGATAACGAGCCGGTGTTCAAGCAACAGCTGTACAGCGCTACGGTTGTGGAAGATGCTCTAGTTGGTAGGTAGTTTTGATTGCAAATGCATATTATTATATGTATTCACTATTATTGTAATATTTTTTTATTTATTTGTACACGATACTACCATAAATACAAATTAAAAAAACAAAAATAGAGAAAAAATATTATGCTTATGGCTTTCTTTTTCAGATAACCTTTAATATGTAAAATAACGTATGTCGTTAATATTTTTTATTTTGAAATTTATGTATATACAGTTTTACTCAAAAGAACACCAGCTTACAATTTAACCAAATAATTCCAGGTACATCAGTGACACAAGTAAGTGCAACAGATGCTGATGTAGGCCTAAATGGCAGAGTGCACTACGAATTGGAAACAAAAGACAGGGAGGAAGGTTCTTTTGTAATAGACCCGGCTTCCGGAGTTATAAGAACTAATAAGGCATTGGATAGAGAATCAGTAGCTATATATGATTTAAAAGCATTAGCTGTTGATGGTGGTACGCCTCCGCAGAGCTCTACGGTATGTTATTTTATAAATTTTTTAATGTCAGTGATAAATCCCTCACTCCGTTTTCTATACTCACATTTTTATATTAAAATCAAATTAACTTTACAATTATTATTAAGAAAAATCTATATAGATGTTATATTTAAAGTCTTATTTATAAATTAATTCATTTTAGGTGATAGTTCACATAAAAATAGAAGATATAAACGATTCGCCGCCGGTCTTCGAAAGTGATTGTCTCACATTCTATATTCCTGAAAACAGTCCGATTGGCACGACTGTGGGAGAGGTATACGCTCACGATCCCGATGAAGGTCCGAATGCGGTCGTACATTATTCTATTAAAGGTATATATTATATTGTTATTGTTCATTTTTATTTTTTATCTTAGTGCGATTTTTATTTTAGTGCGATTTGATTTTGACACCATTTTTTTTAATATTATTCAATATACGTATTAAATATATTTTTAAATGTATCAAATTATAATTTTAATTCATTTAGAAAAATATATATTACACAATTTATATACTAATGTAAATAGTTATATCATAGTTATTTTAAGTACACGTAATTATTTTTAAATTAGAAATAATGTTTAAATAATAAAAATGTTCATTTCGTAAAGTCGTGGGTTTTTCTCTCTGAAAAGATCAGGGATGCTTTTCTACTGTAACTAAACTATTTCCCTTTTATTACAGGAGGAGATGATTCAAACAGCTTCTCTCTCGAAACACGCCAAGGTTCAGACAAAGCGGAACTAGTAACAATGGTCGACCTAGACTACGAAAGTCCTAGAAAAAAGTACGAATTGGTTATAAGAGCGGCGAGTCCGCCATTGTGGAATGACGTCAGAGTGGAAATATTAGTCACCGATGTGAATGACAATGCGCCCATGATGAAGGATTTCCAGATTATCTTCAATAATTACAAGGATTGTTTTCCTGTTGGACCGTTCGGGAGAGTACCGGCGTATGATGCTGATGTTACTGATAAGGTAGGTTTATACAAACTGATAAGGCTAATTAAATAAATTAAATAGAGGTATGCGTCTTTTTTATATGATTTCATACTTATACATTTAAAGCATTCAAATCATTATATATTTGGCAAAGGATCTTAACAACATATTCTTCCTAATCCGATTGAAGAGATCAAAAATATTTTAAACAAATTTTAGCCTCCGTCTTTGTTATTCATTTTATCTCGGTCCTATATTAATTTTTGTTAATATAACCAAGACATGACAAATTTTAGCCCTCTACAGCCTATTTTAATTGTTATCGACTACGCGTTGCTTATAAGTCACTCAGTAACGGAATCATTTTATATAATATAATGAATATAAAAATATATCATTGTAATAGTCTGCCGTACAACTTACGTAACCGATATTACTATTTTTGGATAATTTAAGTGCTTTCGCCAATGTGAATTATTATTATTATTAACTATTTCTCTATTACAGCTGCAGTATCGTATCCTATCGGGCAACAACGCGAACTTGGTTCTCCTCAACGAGACTACTGGTTCCATGACTTTATCGCCGCAATTGAACACTAATGTACCAAAACTAGCTACTATGGAGATATCTGTTACTGGTAAGTAACTAGCTATAACTGAAGTGATCATTATTATTAAAACTATTACTTTTTATTTAGCGTTGCAAGATTGACCTCTTATGAATATATGATAAGTAGATAACAGGCGAATTAACTTGGGACCGAACCAGATAATCTGTAAATATAATAAATAACCTACCTATACTTCTCCAGTATACTCTTGTTTTATACGTCTCAGAGCTTTACCAAATTGATACTTTTTATATATTTTAAATAATTAATTATTTATTATTATTACATATATTTTACTTATGAGATAGTGTTATGTTTATAGACGGAGTGAATGAAGTAAAAGCAGTTATGCAGCTCCTGGTGAGATTGATAACAGAGGAGATGTTGTTCAGCTCGATCACAGTACGTCTGAACGATATGACTGCGGAGCAATTTCTTTCTCCTTTACTTGGGTTCTTTATTGATGGTCTGGCTGCTATAATACCGTGCCCGAAGGAAAATATTTATATTTTTAGTGTACAAGTAAGTTGAAATAAAATTTTAAAAGTTAAAAAAAATTATATATTTTTCGTAATTTGCAGGGACTTGATGAAAACCATTTTTGTTTAGTAACAGCGTATTGTTCTTTGATTCAAATTTAAAATATTTTTGATATAATATTTATTTAAAATAAAAATATTTTATCTGAAACAATTTTTTTAAATGAACTATAATTAATAAATAAATCTGTAATTACAACAAACAAAATTAATTTTAACTGCTTAATGTTCAAGCAACTAGTGGTGTGCCTTATTTTCAATAGTGAAAAAACAATAATAATAAACAAAGAAAACACTTTCATCTTACAAAAAGGATTCTTCTATTATGATCTATTATGGCTATACATATTATTTTTCATATTATGTAGGTATTTACTGTACCTAATATTTTCTAACTTCAGGACGACACAGACGTGACAGGCAACATATTAAACGTATCGTTCTCGGCGCGTCGGCCGGAAGCGGAAATTGGTATTAATGGCGATACATCCCAATACTACTCGCCCACGCATTTACGGGAACGAGTTTATTTACATAGAGCTACCTTGGCCAGATTGGCTACTGTTCAGGTGGGTTTTATTTATTTACATTTTATGTACACATATTATATTTAAATAAAGAAAATAAAACAGGAGAAAAGGAAAGAAAATACAATTAACGAATATAATGCAATTTCTTCCTGACAATGTTTGGGTTTGGAAATTTATATGATAATAAGTAATATATTTTTAGTTTAATGTAAACATTGTGCTCGAAAAAATGGTTAAATAAGAGACTTTATAAGACTTTTTAAGATTTACATTTTAAGCGTAATATCTAAGAGTGAATACCATAATAATTCAGGACGTTATTTACACGTAATATATGCATATATGTAGGGAAATACAATTGTGTGGACAATTAATAAATTAGAAAAAAATCTGTCAGCTTCATCTTCTTCTTCATCAACTTCATTCAGTTGAGGAGAATGCATAAAATGCGACATCGCGTTACATTATCTAGAAACTAAATGTCAAATATAGGATCTTAAATAACAGGTTGTCGATATGTTGTGATATAAATTATTTTTATCGTTATTTAAACAATTTTGCTTTCAGGTCCTTCCATTCGATGATAACATATGCGTCCACGAACCATGTCTCAACTTTGAAGAGTGTTTAACAGTACTCAAATTTGGTAATGCGTCCGGCTTCATACACAGCGATTCGGTACTATTTCGTCCTATATATCCTGTTACTACGTTCACCTGTCAATGTCCACAAGGGTTTACAGGTAAAGTTGCGTTCAAATATATATGTATATACATATATATATATATATATATATATATATATATATATATATATATATATATATATATATATATATATATATATATATATAAATATATATATAAATTGCTTTTGTTGATAGTTGATGCTGTCTAGAACTGTAGTGTTACTTTTTTTAGTTACATAGCCTAGGAAATCTAGGCTTAATATGAATTTTAACAAGCCTTACTTTATGTACAAGAGCATTGTTGTACATATGAAAATGTAATGTGATAAAATTAACACAGAAAAAAGGATTTCTATTTATAAAATAAGTTGAAATTTATGATAGTAATAAAATCTTATAAAAAAGAAAAAAAAATAAATCACGTTGCTCAATTTTCTTCTTATATGTTTATTAATAAAATTTCAATCCATTAATTAAATCCTTATAATCTATAATCTTAAATCCTTATATTTAATACAACCTTCAAGGTACTCGAAACCACTACATGTGTGATACAGAAGTGGACCTCTGCTATTCGTCGCCTTGCAAAAACAATGGCACCTGCATCCGACGGGAGAGTGGATACACTTGTGTGTGCGGAGCGGGCTATACAGGTACAGGGATCTTATATGTTAAAGTTAAAGGAACAATGTCTAAACAATCTTTATACTGTTTTAAAGAAAGTCACTTCCTTACAGTCATCCAAAGTAGGCAATGGAGTTTAAAGCAATTTTCACTTAAAGATAGATTGATTAAAGAGGAAGAATAATAATATATGAAATTAATATTATATTAAAACTAAATAAAATGCGGTTATCGTAACAGCTTCCTTGCATTGATAATTATGTAAAAAACAAACTCATGATAATATAAGCTACGAAAGAATATATAAAAATATATTATTCTATTGTTTGTGACTATCAAAATAATAATCATATATGATATCATTTGAACAACTTCTTATCAGCGTTACCAAAAAATTTGTGAAAATTTAGTATTATTTTTTTAGGAACAAATTGCGAAACGATTCTCCAAAAAGCCACGTGCGATACGAAAGGCGAGAACTCTATATGCCGTAGCGGAGCACAGTGCGTGACGCGGCGCGAAGGCGGTATCCTCTGCCAGGGCTGCTCGATAGATGCGGCTTACACCACTGATATGTGCGAACTGAAAGCTAGGAGCTTTCCTGCGACCTCATTTTTGACATTCCCCGGACTGAAGAAACGACATCGGTTCCACTTAAAATTGAAGTAAGTTTTTATTTGGGTCCAAAATCCCAAAAACTCACTTTCTTAAGTAGTTCATTTAAATTTATTATTTTGATGCATTGAAAGTATAAATCATATTTCGTGTCCCAGCAATAATAAAAGTTAAGAATGATTTTGTTTAAAGATACTTTATGCTTGTGATACTTGTGAATATAATATATTTTTTTTACTTTGTCACCAAATTAAACAAAAGAAAAATTACAAATAAATTATTTGGAACTGGTTTTCTAGCCCTCTCTATTTTACTATCAAAACTTGCAAATATTAAGAGACATAACCTAGTGAAGAGACGTCCGAGATCCGCTAACTGAGCGTGCGTGTGTAGATTCGCCACCCAGGCGAGCTCTGGGCTGCTGCTTTACAACGGGCGGTACAACGAGCGTCACGACTTCATCGCGCTGGAGGCCGTGGGCGCGGGCGCGGGGCGAGGCGGGGGCGCGGGCCTGCGCTTCACGTTCGCGCTGGGCGCCGCGCGCAGCGAGCTCACGGTGGAGGCCGCGCTGGCGGACGGCGCCTGGCACGCCGTGCAGGTGGACTACTACAACCGGGTGAGCACTACTACCACTACTACTATTGCTACTGCTACTACCCGTCGCTTGCGTGTCAGCTTAAATTATGATTTTTAGTTACAAAAAATATTAGCGTTGTTCTTTTTATATGTTTTGATTATTTGTGTCGGTTGCTGAAGCTCAATATAATATGTTTAAACAAATAAAGAAAAAAAGAAAGGTCGTAAATTTCTTTAATATAAACCATTCCTGCGAACCATTCTTTAATATAATTAAATATTAATATTATTACTGTATTATTTAATAGTAAAATTTATTATTTTCTCTAGACAGCAACAATGATACTAGACGATTGCGACAAAGCGCTATCGCTCGCGGGCGCCGCGGACTTCGGAGGTAAATACGCGTGCGCCAATTTCACCAAAAAAGTGTTACCGGCGCGCTGCGACGATCCTACGGAGACGTGTCACAGGTGAGGAAGTAACGTAGATAATAGGCACACGTATATTTTTTCAATATGGACCACAAAGATTAAAATAAGTCAAGCACAATAACATCTACAATTTACCAATTTTTACAAAAATATTTATTATACCATTACTCTTTTTAGTTTCAAAGTTGCAGTATATTTAACTTGAAACCGTCCTTTGTACTATAATATGTAAGGACAGTTTTTCATTCACCACCAGGTTCCTGGACCTGACCGGACCACTGCAGGTGGGCGGCCTCCCCAACATACCGAGCAGTTTTCAAGTGAAAAACAAAGATTTTGTCGGATGTATATCAGATTTATATATTGATTATAAATTTGTCGATTTGAATAGGTGAGTTTTTGCAACAATTCCAAACTGCTTTTATTTTTGATTTTATTTTATTTATTATTTCAAATACTTGTAAAAAATTGACAAATACGTCTTTACGTGGAATATAGTAGAATGGTCTGGAGTCTGAATCGTCTGTTGAATGTCTAATCAACCAAACTCAGTGTTTAAATATTACTTATTTTGAATACCATTTGAATCTGTGGATTAAGTGACTCTGGCCGTAAATTTTATACTAATAATCATAAAACAAATTTATACATATACCAAATATAATACCGTAGCCGCCGAGACGGCCGCGACACAGCGTGTGTTTGTTATCACGACGGTTCTGGGTTGAATTCCCACTCGGGGAAAATAACCATTTTCATTTCACGACAAAGCACGTCATTGATTTCCACCAATGTCCATGCATTACTTTTAAATACGTCTTGTTGCGCCTACGTTGTTTTGTGTACATTATTTTATAGTTAATGAATGTTAATCCATGTCACGTTTGCTTTTTTTCATATTTATGTACTTAAACAACATTAAACACGTACCTGGGTACGTATACATTGCGTGCATTAGGAATCGTCGCTACTGTATAATGACTTACGACAACCATCACAATAAGTTACATATATTCCAACTTGAAAATAACCAATATCGTAATCCAAACTATAATTTTATTTTCTTATTTTAATATAATTTCCTAAGACGTTTCCTCTAATTTTGTAACAGTTACGTAGCAGACAACGGCACTTTAGCCGGATGTCCGGAGAAGCGCTCACAATGCAGTAGTGCACCGTGCTACAATAATGGCGAGTGCTTAGACCTTTGGGACACGTTCCTGTGCAAGTGCAACGAGGGGTACACGGGAAAGGATTGTGCGGATTGTAAGTGCTTTTAACTGTTATAAACATAATAATTACTACAGTTACACTTATAAGATTAGTTGTCGTCATTATTTTATATTGCATTATTAATGTTTCATTTAAATCATCTCACATTAAAAATAACTTAATTTTTCTATCTTTACGTATCTATATATAGAACGTGATATAGAAAATTTTGGTATGACTTAGAGATAGTCTGTTCACTCTGTCCTCTTCTTTTCGTTCATATAAAGACATAAATAAACAAATGTACTTAATCCATATTTAATATAGAAGTTGAACTTCACGTATACCAACTCAAATAGGTCCTAAATACATTCTGAATAAAATGTCATGTACTTATAAAACACGTGTTCGTCAGCAACAACGCCCCCGTGGCGGTTCAGCGGCGACGGCATGCTGTCGTTCAACCCGCTCCTCCGGCCGATACAGCTGCCGTGGCTCAACGCGCTGTCCATTAGGACGAGGCAACAAGACGCCTTCCTGATGTCAGTACAAGTAGGACAAAACAGCTCGGTTGTTGTTAGTGTAAGTATATACGATAGCTATAACTGATTATTATAGCGGCAATATTTTTTATTGAAAACCTTTTTTGGTTAACTTTTTGTTTTTTACAGTTGAAGTCCGGTCTTCTCCACTATTCCTACAATGGAGAAACCATGTTCCTACCATCAACAACTCTAGCTGATGGAGAATGGCACAGAATAGAAATAAGATGGCTAGGCACTGATATTTCAGTCAACATCGACTATGGATTAAGAAATGCATTACTACCGATGCTAGCAAATAAAATACAGGGACAATATATTGGAAAGATACTCATCGGTGGACTTGATACTACAGCGGGGTTGTTGGCATCAGATGTTGGTTATTTTGAAGGTTGTATACAGGTATGTATACTAGATATCTTTGGGTAATAGAATGAGAGAATTCATGAGAAGTAAAAAGTTCTTTTGATTTGTATTTCGTAGCCTTCCAATATTATTACATAATTAACGGTCGTTAAGGGAACACTTTGTTAATTAATATAAGTGAAAAAAAAATATGTTTATATTGTTTTACTTCGTTACTTTAAATATTTATAATCTATATTTTTAAGGATGTACGTGTTGGAACAGCTCAGTCTTTGTTAAATCGGCCGACTGTTAGAGAAAATGTCAGAGACGGATGTCAGTCGCGGGCCGATTGTATGCTGTCTATATGTCCGCCGTTTGTGAGTAATGTTATTTAAATTATTTCTGAGTACGAATATATTTGCATCTTGCATGTTTTGAAGTAAATTTTGTATTTACATACTCTAGAAAAATGAGGACTGAATTAGATGTCACCAGCATTGTCCCTTTTACTAAGGCATAGTTGTCTTAAAATTCCTTTCCCTTACGAGTACTATTTAACTTAAAAACTTATCACATCCAAATCGTCAATATCAAAACCTGCTTTAAAATACATGTCAGTAATTAACTAAAATAAATTATGTTTAGATGAGTGGAAAATTAATTTTGGAAATTCTATTTTTGAATATCGCCCTAAATAATATAATAACGTTTATATAAACTGTTTTCTGCTTCTTATATTTTTATATTATTACAATTATATTAATTTTTTATAATAAATTTCGTCTGTAACATACAACCTGTCTACGTATTTTCCTCATACCTACAAAACAAAAATCAAAAAAATAATTCCATTCCAGAGCAAATGCATTTCATCGTGGGATAGCACCCAGTGCGTGTGCGAGCGCGGGCGCGTGGGGCCGCAGTGCGCGCCCGTCTGCGAGCTGAGCCCCTGCGGCGCCGCGCGCTGCGTGCCCGACGCTAGCGACCAGGGGTACCACTGCGTATGCCCGCCGGGACACCTTCTCACTGGTAGGTGTCCATCGGGACGGACCACTCTTTCGTTGAAACTTATATACGTATACAAGTATCATACAAATATTCTTTACCATCTTCTAGATAACACCTGTGTACCAGAAGGTCACCAAGAATGTCCTGGTGGGTGGTGGGGGGCGAAGAAGGGAGCGTGCGGGCCGTGCTCCTGTGCCGCCAGCGGCCTGCACCCGCACTGCGACGCGCGCACGGGCGAGTGTAGGTGTAAGGTAGGTCATTTTGAATATACAGTCATTAACAGTATTATTTATTTACCATTACTAGGCGGCGCCCACAACTTATTTTGCATGTATTTGTGGATATAAACATTGTATGTAGCACCTGATCTCATAGAGCTCCACATTAGATGTTCCAAACCTTGGATTTTTATTTTACCACAATTTTCAACATTTTATTAAGCAGCCATTTCCTTAGTACTTACAATTTAGCTAGTGCGTTAAATTTTTATTTATGATTTTGTTTCTTACAGTTATAACTTAAATATAGCAGATAAGTATTTAATTTTAGCCAATTGACTAAATCTTATTTGGGCTATATTAAACTAAAGTTCAATCGTACCAGGAAAACCACTACCGGCCGGCCGGAGCCGCCTCGGAGCAGTGCGTTCCGTGCCAATGCTACGCGGCGGGCTCGCTCAACGGCTCGTGCGCGCGCTCCGGCCAGTGCCACTGCCGCAGCGGCGTCATCGGCCGCGCCTGCGACTCCTGCGCCAACCTCTACGCCGAGGTCACGCCCGCCGCCGGGTGCAAAGGTATGACGTCATGTGAACACGCTACCGACCGGTAGTGGGCTCTTTTTTATTTGATATTCACCCTGAACTGGCCATTGTGGTACGAAGTATGCTTGCTTGCTTGCATGCTACTATACCTTTTAATTTTTTTATTGTTATTGCACACTAAGAAGGGAAAATTATTCTCTACGCTGAGGTCACCCTATGCGGGATATAAGGATATGGCGTTGTTTTTTTTTTATTTTTTAAGTGTAATATATAAAAGAAAATTATTGTTGAAAAACGTTATAAATTCTTTAACGTTATTTGAAGAAGAGAGGAATACGACCATTCCAATGCCTGCTAGCTGGCTGTAAAGCCATATGAATTATATTTTGTCGATGTGAAATTTGACAAATAAATTTTAAAGTTAAATATCATAATGGCTTAACTTTTCAACCCTTTAAACACAACTCAATATTTAGCTTAAAATATTAAATAGAATATTTCTACACAATTATATTTCGATACCTTGTAGCTTTAAGCTTATATAGTTTTTTTTATTGACAGTTATTTACGACGGGTGCCCAAGATCGTTCGCTGGTGGAGTTTGGTGGCCACAAACCAAATTTGGCATTGAAGCTATTACTGACTGTCCTGCAGGTAACTTCTACAAATCATATTACTATAATTATATTTTTTAATATATCTCAACAACTACCTCCCCCCTCCCCCTCTTCCCCCTAGTTCTTACTAAAGTTAAATATATTTTTTTACTATGTTTTAGGTTCCAGTGGTAAAGCAACTCGTATGTGTGACGAAAGTCGTGTGATTCCTTGGAATGAACCGGATATGTTCAATTGTACAACTTCTACTTTCTATCAATTAAGGAAACAAGTGAGGATAATTTTTTATGTATTCTTTATGTAGCAAAAATATTTATTTAAACGAATGTTAATAAAATAATATGATTTATATGTACTACGTTGATATTTGGTATATTGATTAAAACTCCAAAACAATTGTAAGATAAAGTATAACTTAAATGTGTTAATTGACATTTAATAATTGAAAATATTAAAACATATCTAAATTTTAAACTATATATATAAGTAAACTCAAACTTACACTTAATTCCAGTTGCACAAAATAGAGACGTCAGAGTTGCAAGTGAACACGTTCGTGGGCGTGCGCCTGGCCGAGGACCTGTCCGCGGCGTGCGCGCACACGCCGGCGCTGTACGGCGCGGACGTGCTCGTGGCGGAAGGCATTCTGCTAGAACTTATGCAGTATGAACTCAGGCAGGGCGGGTTGAACTTGACACATAGCCAGGATAAGGATTATGTCAGAGTAAGTGCTCTTGTCCATGCTTTTGGATTTACCTACTCTAATATAATATGCATGTAATATCTTTCTATGTGTTTTTATATTTTCTTTTAAAATCACTTTGTCTATAAGATATTTTATATGCAATAATTAAGTTATTGTGAAACAAGTACTATAGAAACTCACAACAAAAAAGCTTGTTTAATAAAAAAGCTAGTAGTATTTATATTAATCATTTTGGCTAACGTTATACATAAATTCTATTTTAAAATTTTTTATACTTAAAAGAAACCAAAACCAACCATTTTCTCATGACCTACTACTATTTTTATATATATGTAATTGAAATTTCAGAACATAATAAGATCATCAAACATAATACTCAACAACCAGTACAATAAAGAATGGACCCGCATTAAGGAACTGACAGGAAGAGGCGTGGAGCACTTGTTGCAACAATTCGACAAATATATAGCAGTCCTAGCGGAGAGCCAACACGATACCTATACAAGCCCTTTTGAAATTGTTACATCGGATTTAGGTAATATATTGATTTACACGAGTTTTGTCGGTAGTACAACAATTTCATAATTTAATTATAAATTAATATATACATAGCATAAAATGCTTATAAATGATGACAAAGCACTTTGTTTTTTTTAATTGTGTGGGAGTGGAGTGGAGGGGAGTTACAGTTCTGGTGGAAAGTGGAGACCAAAGTGTCTTAGTACAAGGACACAGCGTGAAGCTAGTAGAGTAGAGTACACAATAATGTTCTCAAATGGGCCCGTCATAGGGAATATTAGCATATTCCATAGTTAAAAAATGGCGAAAGCATTAATGTTATTACATAACATAAATATTGCAACAGATTATTTGAAAACCATAAAGTATTCCCAGACGTGTGTATTATTTGTATGAAATATTTTATTCTATTACTCTAATTTTATAACTACATATCCTTTATGCTTCTAATTTAAATGTGAAATTCTTATAAAATTAAAAAAAATTCATCTGTAAATACTTTCAGTGATCGGCGTCGACATAGTAACAGCGGAATCAATATACGGCTTTGAACCTACTACCTTAAACCATTATGGTGAATCGTATACCACTGAGCGAGTAGTACTTCCCGATACATCTTCCTTCATACACTCTCCGCTACAAACACCAGGATATTACGGAATTAAAGCGAAAATCAAGAAACCTTCAAGCCCCACCGTTTCCTTCCCAAAGTATAATAATTATGTCAAAAGTAGAAATAAATTTGATAAATTTTCAAGAGTTCTGCTGCCGTTGGATTTAATTGGAATTAGTAATGCACAAGGTATTATTTATTTTTAGTTTTAAATTACAGAACAATTGTACGTTTAGTTTTACAATTTTAATAAATGTTTTTTGTATAATAAACAATATTGTTTATATACTAAATGTTGATATACTAATATATACTACATAACTATATGTATATATATATATATATATATATATATATATATATATATATATATATATATATATATATATATATATATATATATATATATATATATTATGTAGTATATATTAGTATATCTGTGTATTTTAAGTATCTATTAAAATCTTTTTATCTATTGCTGAATATTTAGTATGATATGTTCGTATACAGAAACACTTAATTAGAAACAAAAGTAGTCAACAATACTCTACTACTTCAAAACAAGGCCAAAGACGCACAGAAGATAAATAATATGCGCTATTTTCAGAAAATCTAGAAACAAATTACGAATCTCGAGCCGTGTTCTCGTATCTCCAATATTCAAGGAACAGCTCCCAACTAATGCCGTTACACATGGACGAGTCCGTCAGCAGGCGGTGGGGCGTCAACATCACCATCGGGTCCCCGATACTACAGGTCGCGTTGTTTGTGCCCGAGTACGTGTGGTACAGGGAGACGAAGGACAATGACGACGGAGATAATGGAGATTTTGAAGGTAAAATTATTTTTGTTGTTATGGCTAATTTTAAATAGTATTAATTTTATTAATGTTAAATTTAATTTTTCATGTCAATACTTTTTTAGAATATTATTACAATTTTTTCTGATACAGAATTAGTTCTGAATTGCTAATCTAGAATGAACTTTTTCTTATCTCAGTTAAATTTCAATTTAATTGGGTACTATATGATAAAATATTAATGCTACACAGGTATAATATACAACAACAAAGGTCAAAAACATACAAACGAAAATCAAAACGCTAACGTCCATTCCAAACACGCAACATGGCCTCAAACGGACGATGACAGTGCTAACGAAAACCACGGCCCCGTCGTCATACAACCCGCTTACAAGAAACAAGATAAACCTTACATAAATGATAATTATCAAGAGAACGATTCTTCATACGTCGCTGAACACCAAGATAACTCCGACGGACCTAAAGTCATGGCGTTAATAATGGATAATGATGTGAAAACAGATAATTACACCAAAGAGGTTGTAAAGAAAAAGTTGATATATAAAAGTTTAAATGGCGTCCGATTGAAAAAGCCGATAAGATTGCAATTGTGGTTGGATATTAATAGAGAGACGTTCGGATCGAGGACGAATCCGCAATGCGTTCATTGGTCTACTTTAAGAGGGTAAGTTCTCGTGAATGTTGTATATTACTTTTCATAAAGCATAACAAATTAATGCCTTTGTTTAAAATATTTTAAAATCCATTGCAAAATTACAAAAAAAAAATATTTGAGAAACAGTTCGTAGAATTAAGCTTAAAATATCGATGGCTTTCTTTTTGAATTGGTATTTTGTTAAAAGATAAAATATATTTTGGATTTTAGTCATTTTTTAATTTCTTGTTCAATAATAATAATTCTGTATGAAAAGATGATATGACATAAGAAGATGACATTCTATTATTCAATAAAATATGACATATTCTATTTATTCAATAAAATGTATGTATATTTTTAGACCGGGAGAGTGGTCCCGCGTCGGGTGCCACACCGAAATAGACTATGACTGGTCGCCATACTCTAACGACCCCTTACTTATCAATTGTACTTGTAATCATCTGTCTACGTTTGCCGTGTTGGTCGATGATGTTGATATTGAAGTAAGTAAAGTTGGTGTTTTTTTCTGTTTCTACGTTTATTACATTTTTTAGTTTTATAAATGCTTAGATTAACAATTTTTTCTGGACGATTGCATATATGTAGCTTAAGATCTTCGCAATCATACTATTATTGCTACAATGGCTACTATTAAAGTATTTATAATAAGAAAGAAAATATAAATTGTACTTTTTAAATTATATTTGTTTTATATTAAATTAAGAAAATGTATATTCTACAACATCGCAATTAAAATGACCTTGTTATTCAGTTTATTCCAGAACCTTCTCTCCTAGAATCGGTGACGTCATACACTGGATTCAGTATATCCCTGCCCTTACTAATATGGACGTGGGTAGCACTATGTATGATGCGAGGAGGCGCAGCCACAGTATCTAATTCCATACATAAACATTTGATTTTCTGTGTGTTTATGGCCGAAATACTATATTTGATAGCTTTAAAGGCTAGGACTTCGTTGGTACAGAATGAGGTAAGTGATTTGTTAAATGTTGTGCTTTGTTAGCTTGTACACTGTATTATATGTTTATTTATATATCATTAATATTTGGGTGTACTATGTTGGCAGTATAAAGTGATTATTTTGTGTTTAAATCATATTTTTGTATGAAAAAGTCCAATTTCAATAAGGCTATTGATGCTTTCATAGTCTGAAAATATGAATACAACAAAATTAAAAGCCGCAAGTTATTGTCATTTGTCGAGATATTTATCTCGACAAATAACAATTTTGTCCGAAAAAAAAATATTATCCGTTCCCAAATATGAACCACTGAATATCGAGGTACACATATAAGAAGTAAAATTTATAGGTATATGGGTATCCTCTTGTTTTATATCACCATCAAATATGGTAAATGGTTATTTACCTATGTGGTAAAACGATGGTTAAGAAAAAAAAATTATAAGAAAAAATATATAGCTGTTTTCACGAAACGTCTTAATAACGGTCCGCCGTTCCGTCCGCGCAGTTCGCGTGCAAGCTGACCGCCATGGGGCTGCACTACTGGTGGGTGTCGGCGCTGGCGTGGGCGGCGTGCGACGCGTGGCAGCTGCGGCGCCTCGTGCGCGAGCTGCGCGACGTCAACCACGGCCCGCTGCTCACGCAGCTCGCGGTGGCCTACGCCGCGCCCGCCGTGCTGCTGGCGCTGGCGGCCGCGCACCACCAGCACCAGTATGGGAACGCGCTCTTGTGAGTTACGCGCCATTGTGCTCTATACTCAGTATAGTATAGTATGGATGCGAAACAGTTTGTGAGATGTCAAGTATTACTGGGTGTCCTCAACTAATATGTATAAGAATTATAAAAGGATTTTTAAAACTAACAAATTTTCACTTGTCGAAATGCCTGCATCATGTCGTATAGTATTACGACAGTATCACTCGTATATTAACCTCTATGTTCTTTAATAACCATTAAAAGGCACAATGCAGTTGTCAACTTAAAATAAACTTTAGATAAAGATGGAAGAAAGAACCCACGAGCTACTTTTATTATATAATTTCCCTTCCATCCCCAGTTGCTGGGTGAGCTGCCACGAAGCCGTGGTGTGGTGGGTGGTGATCCCGGCGGGCGTGTACGCGGCGGCGGCGGTCGTGTTCCTGGCGGGTGCCACGCGGGCCGCCTTCACTGTGCGCGATCATGTCATTGGATTTGGTAATTTGAGGTGAGTCTACATGAATATCGAGAAATTCTGTTAATAACGAATTTCTCTACACCCCCTACCAGTCCAGTGGTTTCGGCTGTGCATAGTCTGGCAGTCAGTCAGTTAATTTTTCATCAAGACATCCGTATCTTTTCTTTTTTTATAAACAAAAAAATATATTGTGATGTTTATGTGTACTGTTTGTTGAGTACTAAATTAGACTAATAAATGAACCTTATATCCCAACAAAGTATTTAGTTAGTATTTCTATTGTGCCAATATCCGTTTACAGGTTTCTCTAACCTGATTCGAGTGTCTACTGTACACAACATACACACTGAACAGTTATTTCAGGATGCTACTAGCGGTGAGTATAATCTGCCTGCCGCTGCTGTGCGTGGCGTGGGCGAGCGCCCTCATCCTGGGCAGCGAGGCGGGCGACAGGCGGAACGTCCTGAGCTCAGTCCTGGCCGGGGCCGTCGCCTTGCACGCGGCTGCAGCTTGTTTGGGATACATAGCTTTTAACATACGTGTGCGGGACAATTTGAAAAGGTAAGTTATTATATATTTAAGGCCATCGTGGCAGTGGAAGGGGAGGTAGCGTTGTAATTTGATCCCGGCTCACGGTACTTAATCATTATGATAGCATAATACACTACATATACACACACTACATACATAAGAATAGTCTTTTTAAAAGATGAATAGGGAATTGTTTCCCCGTTATGGTAAAAAATAGAAAAGTGTTGCGTTCTATCACTCCAAGCGCAATGTCTTGAATATATTCGTGTATCTATAATAATTTTTATCCTAAGTAAATTTGATTTTGTAATACTTATTATACTTTAATCAATAATCCACATTTTGACAAAAAAAATATATATATAATTATATATTACATGTTTGCTATAATTAAATTAACACCATCAAGCGCTTTTGGGATTTCTAAATAAGGAATATTGTTTCATATTCATGAACACATCATATTTTTCCATTCCTTTCTCTTGTTTGATCGTACAATAGGTTGAGGAGCCTTCCATTCCATAGGGAAAAAAATTAATAGCCAATATTCAGTTATTCTACACATTAGATTCAATTTATTGTTTTAAGACTTTTATTGTGTTTTTTGTAGAACAATTCTACGATGTATGGGCAAGAAGGTGCCACTCGCGGACACTTCCGTAATAATCAGTACTAGCGCACAAAACTTATCACAAGTGAACAGGTAAATACAAATATTGTATAAATCAAATGTAAGTGGAATATGTGAAAATAATTCTATGCATTTAGTTTCCACTCTCTGTTAAACAAGGTGTGGGGTCAAAGTCCGCTACTATATATGCAACTTTGATGAATCTGACAGAACAAAGTGTCTTGACACTACACTACAGTTTCCCTGCTATATATCCTATTGCATGCACAATACAACGTAAAATTAATAAAAATGTAATACATAATATATTTTTTTAAATAGATCCGCCTTAGCCTACCACAGCAGTACGGAGCCGGGGAGGCAGTTACGGAACATCGGTATATCTGCTTCATCTACAACCTCGCGGTCCACGACTAAGACTAGTTCTAGTCCTTACAGGTGAGTAATTAGTGTTGATTTTTCTCACTACGGTGAAAATTATAATTAGTTTGTTATAAATTAGTTTGTTTTACATATTATCTCGAGAATAAACAAGTTAAAGAATTTTGGGCATTCCTGTTGTGAAAACAAAGACCATTGTTGTATTTTAATTAGGAACGGTTTTGATGCACCTCTGATCAGATAAACATGATTTTTTTTTTAATTAGACCAATAACATAATAATGTAACATAATAATAAATATATTATCTTATCAGTCGTAGTGATGGCCAACTCCGTCACACGAGCACTTCCACGTCCAACTACAACACTAGTGCCAGCGACATGCCCGCCTACTTGAGGGGATTTGATTCATCTTTACGTACGAGGAAGGAAGGTTAGTTTTTTTAAACTGTCATGTTTACATATGTTATATATCTATATTTCATATAATAAATATTAGAGAGCAAGGCCATGGGCAAGGAATAGTAGAAATCGAGTGGCCTTTAACTACAACAGAACCGCCCAGATATTAACCTAGGATTTTTAGTAATGAAAAATCAAGGGGGAAAATGATTAAAACGTTTACACTAAAATATCACATCACAGTTTTGGGTAAAATCAAGAAAGTTTTGCAGTAGTTTCTTTTTCTTTTTTTTTCGCGTGAAAAGCACTTGGAATACATTTCAGCATACACCCTGAGTCAAGCTTAGGATTTGTTTGGTTGAATGCGCGAATCTCATGAACTGCCGGTTCGATTTAAAAAAGAAATTGTTGTGCATTAATCGAGGTACATAAATTGGTGACATACCAACGTACCTGCAGTCCGTACACTATACGCTAATAGTCCCCCCCCCCCCCGTGCAGACGAGCAGCACCGCCGCAAGTCCCGCGCGCGCGCGCCCGACGCGGCGGACGCGGCGGACGCGGCGGAGGGCACCGACAGCGAGAGCGACGCGTCGGCGCGCAGCCTTGACCTCGCCTCCAGCCACTCCTCTGATGATGAAGACACCTCGCGCCGCTCCAGCCATCCGCCCACTACTCATCGTGAGACTATTTTAATTATTTTTATTGTTTCATTTGTCAAAAAAATATATAGAACCCTTACAGTGTGATCTCGACAATCTATGGTCTGTTTAAACCACAATTGGAGTAGAGAAAAAATTAAATTTACCTAAAATTATGAAATTTGGCAAGAAGTGGGAACTCACAGTATAAAATCATATATTAATAAAACAAATTATAAATAAATTTGTAAGTTGATATTGAGATTGAGGTTTAAAAATATTATTTTATATAAAATTAGTGCACTTACTTTAAGTTTGTCACCTTTTAGACCTTCATGTTGACCTACGGTCATGAAATTAGTACGGAACACGCGGTCCGAAAGTCTGAGTCACACTTGAGCGATATCTTATTTTACAATTCACAGTCACGTAGTGAAATATATAGTCTAAGTACGACTCCAATGGCATCGATAATATATCTTACAATGAACAATCTATTTCTACGTACAGGTGACCGAGGAACAAACAACCCGGCCAACAATTATTTGCCCAACATCACTGAAGGCGCGCCGTTAGCTATTTCACCAAGATGGCCGTCACATGTTCGAGAAGGTAAAATTAAGTATTATATTTTAACGTACAAGATCGTTTTGGGTTTTAAATCTCGGTCGTGAGTGTATACTTAAAGCATTTTTTTACTTGCTTAGTGAGATGTGTTTCTGACATATAACGGGACTAAAATAATGAAATTTAAGAAAAAATCCATAGCAAATAACATATTGCCTTATCATACATAAATAAGCAAATATATTTAGTAGAATAAAAGTTAGTGTTACTCTATAATGTGCTTATCTAGATTTAAAGCATTTTTTTCTAATTTCTAGTGGTTTCTGCTCAACTTCACAAAATTTAAAAAAAAATGTGATGTTTCAAAATTTTATTTTTATTATTGATAATATTTTATTTAAAAAAAAACTTTCCTAGACCAAAATCGACCAGACCTCAACCGTTGGTCGCAAGAAACCGGATCCGAAGAGGCTATGAACCCGGGACCAGCGACGCCCTCCCCGAACCCCCTCCCCAACCCCGACCTGACCTCAGACGTGTATCAACTGAGCCGACACAGACATAAGCCTTCGATATTGGAGAATGTTCACGACACTTATGTGGCGAATGTCGATGCTTCGAGATTACCGATAGATAATAGGTATTTATTTTATATATATTATTTTACTTAAATTGATGATAAGTAGTTATTTTTGTCCGAGACAATTAATTAATAATTATAGATATAAGTAAATAATAAATATTATTACTTTTATTTTTAAATTTTAATATTGTTTATTGTTGGTACGAGGACGGAAGGAGGTTTAATCCCCACCTATAAAATATATATTTCATTTTGTTTGTTCACTTGATAACAGACGAACTATATAAATATATATTGAAAATGTATTTTTAGTTATTATTAATATTATTATTGCAACAGGTACGGCGTCTTGGAAGACGAGCTAATGTACGGCGTAATGCCGAACGAAACAGACAAGCAAATGCCGTACGACCCAACTTACCCGATCTCCCCCACTATGTATAGACTACCCACAAACCCTTACGGTTCAAAAACGTATTTATCTTCAAGGGCATCAGATTATGGATATAGTCCTACTAAATATTTAAATCCTGATCCCAATGTATACGGATCCCGAGATTTCCGGGATTCAACGGTAACTCCCCGGGAACACGAGGGGTACGGAAATCCCCGGGACTTCCGAGATTCCGGAATAGCCACCATGTTGAAAAATGATTATCAAAGAAAGATGGAAGGCTATGAATACAGTGATCGGATGTCAGACGGATCTGATAAACATCATCCACATGATAAATATTTATTCCCGTATACAGGTAAACATTTTTTTATTAGGATATAATTAGTGTGATGTTTTTCGTTGAGAAATAATTTATTTATTTTGCATTTTTTATGTTAAATTAAAAAAAAACTAGGATTTTATGGGATAACGTATAGTATATGTTATTTTACAATATTTCATACCTTAATTTTAAAATTCGTAAATTTTAAAATTTATGCTCTATTTTATTTTTGTAACACCAAAACAATTACCACTTTGGTACTTAATCTTAATATATCAATTACATATTAATTTTAGTATAATAACGTTAGTAAATCAAAATACGTTAAGCTATTTACGAAACATTTTACTATTCTCGTTATTTACAGGTCCCTCCATTAGTGTAATCATAAATGTATTTTTTTATAGTAACGGAAAATTTTCGCTTCTTTTTTAAGATTTTATTCACTTTGTGTTGCCATTGCACTTCGAGTGTCTTATTATATTTTTAATTTTTTGTTTAAAATAAATAATAAACTATCGTGTGCTTTAAATTTAATTTTGCGTAGTCATATATATTTAGCTTATGTTGGATGTGTGTTTGCTTTAACTAGCGGAGGAAGACCACGCAAGTGTACGGGCGACGCGATCCCCACAGCATCTTAATAATGAACGTACAGGTAATAATAGAATTTAGTTTATTTTTTCTTTATATAGTTATATGTTTTTTTAGTTTCTCTAGTTTCGCTTTTTATAGATAATATTGTGATTTTGGTGGGATATATAATTGTGTAATTATCTTTAATTTTCTTAATTATTTTATTAGTTAAGTTATATTGAGTGCGGCGGTTATTAAAGTTATGAAATGGACGGGAAACGGAAACTCATCTCTCTGGGTTCTCTAAAATTCACACCATGTATGCACTAAACTAGTGATGGCGAAACAATGACACGCGTGTCACCGCTGACACAATTGGCATATTCAAGTGACATACTTTTAAGTTTTTTTTAATTTTTGTAAAAAACAATTATAACCCCTTGTTTCTTAAGTCAAATTAAAACACACTAATGACAAAATTTTTATACAGTGGGAATTTTTGTTGTTTTTTACCAAAAATTTGACACACTGCCTCGAAAAAATTCGCCATCACTGCACTAAACTGTTCATTGGATAACCTAGTGTAAATTACCAACAAAGTTATAAATTTATAATTTTTAAATGTTTTAAATTTTTTTAATTTATAAATTAATATAAAGAAAAATTATGGAAAAATAATATGAAGTTTTAAATTTATAATATTTTACTAATACTATTATTATTTATTCATTTAAATTAATCTTTTCAGGTGAAAACCAACAACAAATGGTAGCGCCGTTGGCAAGTATGGGGGAGACGAGCGAGTAAGTAATTTTATTATATCATTACTACAACGATTGTTTAAATATTTTCTTTTTTTATTAAATTAACAATTGTTGAGAATAACACGTTAACTGTCATATTAGGAAGCACTGTCAGTCATTGTTAATTGACGTTTAGTCGGTCATCGATAACTGACAGGGCAAAATATTTCAAATACTTTTATTTATTCAATTTTACTTTTTAAAATAAAATTATTAAAAGGTTTTTGTAAACTAAGCTTAAAAATAAAAATAGCTATTTTTTACTTTTAGAAAATAGTCTAAACGGTAAACGTGTTATGTAACACTACTTTACTTTTTTAAACGGTATTTTGCATGTATTATAATAAAATGAAAACATCGATTTACAATTGAAATAGTTTTATATTTCACATTTTTCACATCGTTAATCTTTTATATTTATCTTATAATCATGAAATAATTTGCTTATCATACCATATGATTATGTTTATCAAGACTTTACGTAAGCCAGATTACTGTGGATACTGAATTGTGACGTTATAGTCAATATTATATAACTTACATAATTACTTAAAAATATTAGAAGTACTTTTCTTTTTAACTCTTTTTTCACATTAACTTAAGTTATTATTTAATTAATGGAACAAGCTAAGAAACAATTCGAATACATTATTGAATATTCCTTATCTAATTTTCTATGAAATCAAATTATGAATGCATCAGCGAAATACAAACATATTATATTCGGTTATTATCGCTGGACAAAACCAAATCTTTAGTTAAATAACATTATATTTAAAACATACATAGATGGTGGCGGTTGTATGAGAAACACTCATTGTAAATCATCTTTTGCTTTGCTAACCGGTGGTGCTGTCATCTGTCAACGCACTCGTAGGGAGGAGGTAACTTGTTGTTTTTATGCATGGATTTATCTATGGCTTTTATATTTAATTTTTATATAATGTATTTATTTATTATGTTTATGTAGTACAAATACAATTTACTATCAGCCGTCATGTATGGTAGTGTGAACTGTCACAGGCACAGCTGTTCAAACTTCAAATCACGTGTTCATAGCGTAGTTTACGATCTCACGAGATTGTTGACCATATTGGGATCGTCAAACTTTAAAAATATGAACTAAACCTGGGGCAGGTCTAATTCATGACATCGTCGATGTTTTTACCAAGTCGTAAAATAATTAACATTATTCATCAATAGAGGCTTCAGTGGTTTTATTGCATGTCAAGTCTGCCTGTCAGTCCTTTAATAACTAACTTAAAATTGTTGTAATATTTAATCACCACATACATTTTTATAATTGGATTTATTAAGCACTTATCATTGTTTATATCATGTTAGATTCTTTAACTTGATTAATGAAAGCGAGGAACGGAGTGTCTTAACGTTATTATGTTAAAATAATTTCGACGTAGTTTGCTGGGAGCGTAAGTGCTCAGACCGTTTGGACCATTTCAAAGAGGCCTTGAATTGGAAGATAGCAGGATTTGAATCCTGCCATCTCTCAATTTTTATATGTTTCCTAAAAAGTATTTTTCTTTTCTTTGTGTAGAATAATACTTTAAAACTTAACTAAAAATCTTCTGCTAAATTTGATATTTGTTCGACATGTACAAAATGTCGATCACATAACAAACGTACAAATCACGATCAATATTCAAAGGTCTAACAGTCTAATAGATTCTATTTTGTAGAAACAAGATAGAATTTTGTAATAGAAGAGCTTTTTAGCAATAATAAAAAACCTATATTTTAGCAAATTTAGGTAATTTAATTTTTATATACTCGTAGTCTTATTTCAGATTTGTAAATGAAACGAAAGTTTAATTGGACAAAGTATGTAATATGAAAGCTTTAAGTATTTCAAACTACGTTACATACAAAATGTAATCGTGGATATAAAATTATTTGTTGTATTTTAAATTACTCCCATTATCGTGTTTTAATTTTTTTTTATATTTATATTTTGACCTACATAGTTTTCATAAGTTTAATATAAATATATTTTATATGATATTTTATTAATTTACCTAATATATATTCCAGCTCTCTCTCTCTCTCTCTCTATTAGCTTTTCTTTAATAAAGGAAGACTCTTTGACAGAATAAGAATTAAAATAAATAATATTTTTACAGGAAATCTACTACTGAAGACGATGCAGAAACAAGGGTTTAAGACTACATAGTACAAGATTTCCAATGAATCTCAATTAGTTATTTAATTTATTTAATGTTTAATTGTAAAATATTACACATTAGTTAGTCTCGCAAAGACTGTCATATCTCAATGCTCACTGCCATAGAGTAAATGACGCCTGTAATTTTTAATGTTTTTGTCTATGCTTTAAATAGATTAAATATCGCCATTACATGTAATGGTTTTTTATTAAGATCTCGATGTCACAAATTAATTAAATTTTAGTAATTTTTTGTACCACCTCTATGCTCCACAAACTTTAAATTGGTTAAATTTTACTTCGAATAAGTGAAAACTCAAGTTTTATGCAAATTTGAATATTTTATATAATATTATATATTTAAAATATGCTAATGACATTGTCAATATCAATATTGGACTTTTATGGCTATTTGAACAATATTATATGAATATATAAATAAATATATTCATATTTATTTCGACTTCACTGAAAAATTACAATCACAACGTAAAGCCTAATGGTTTCCCTATGAATAGTAAACATGAACTAAAAATTACACTAACGAACGAACTATTAACATCTTTCGGTATTGAAAAAAGATGAATAATGTCTATTATTATAGTAAAAATAGAATATTTTTGAAAATTAGACTGCTTTAGATAGTATAGCTTCTTAGAATATTTCTTAAGTGACACCCAGAGTCAGTTGTACATAGGATAAGTTAAACATAGATCTATGACATAGCTTATTATGGAGATGTGAAATATTTTTTTATTAAATACCAAATCTTATTAAATGTACTAAATAAATGTTCAGTAATCCCATGTCTTTGTGTAGTTCAATTAGTGAATAATATTCAATTTATAGAGATTATAGTTTTTAAATTAAATATTTGCATTGTAAATATTTGTGTACCTAATTACTGTCAAGAGTGTTGTGTGTTTGAGCGTTTTAACGAAGAGTCCACCTATTTTGTAAATAAATAGACTTTTACACTTTGTAATATTATTTAAGTTGTATTTATAGGGATTTAATCAACTATCCCTTAATTTATGCCATATTTTAATGACTTTTATGTCTGCAGCGTCTCTTTGACCAATTATTTGACAACTGACATACGTAAAGAATAATAATCAACAGTTTTGTTAATTCTTTAATTCCATTTAATATTTGACATATGTGACAAATAAAAAAATATTATTAAGAATATGTGTGTATATTCTGCTCAGATGCTTATGACAAATATTTATAAATTGCTATTGGATTATAATCTTATTTAGATATTGTATTACATTCCGCTTCATGATAGATACTTTATACATTCCCTTTCAAATATTTTGTATAGACTACAGTAGCGGTACAAATGTAGCATCTGAACTGTTTTATATTAAAATAAAATGTTTTATTGCGATTTATTTGTGTTTTTTTTTATGTTATTAGTAATTTGATGATAATCTATTTTTGATTTAATTAATCTTAGACAATATTTTTCTTTTATATACTAATACTCTGGTACAACAATAAAATAATTTATGTATTCAATAGACCACAATCATAAGCAGAAAAATGAATTGCACGTTATCAGTTTTAATATGTACCTAAGTTTTATACAAAATGAAAAGGTCATATCGACGAACCAAATAATTTACTGTGATATCGTTTTAGCGTTATCTCTCTTGGAGAGTAGACAATGAGAAACTACTAAATTTAATTAATACCTACTTATCGTCTTTCTGGGTTGTCGTGCGAGCCTGACTGGTCCCAGCTCCCAATGCCGTGTTAGTTTTTGTCACCAGCATCGCGCGCCACGTGGTCGAATTGAACTAAGTGGGAAATATATATAACCATGAATAAATCCTGGAATTATATATGGTATCATCTGCGTAGGCAAGGATTCTACCAGTATCAATGTTTAGGCTTAATAAATCATTAATATAATGAAACAGCGTGGACCCCAAGATGATTCCTTGTGGGACGCCAAATCTTACTAAAGAATCAATGATTATATAGTCACCAATTTTTACTCTCCATTTTTTATTGCTGAGGTAGTCTTTAAATATCAAGTGGAGTGCCTCTAATTCCTATACTTTCCAGCTTTTTAAGAGAATTGGAATGGATACCGTATCAAAAGCTTTTTTAAATCTAATTAGAGGGTTAAATATTTCTTGCCTTTATCAAAAACTTAGTGTCGAAGTCAATCTTCTGTATTTTTATTGCGTCTAATGTTATCCCATCCAGGGGCACTATCAGATTTTAAATTCATAACAACAGATTTCACTTCCTCAGTATCCGTCTCAAGCAGAGCAAAGGAATACAATGTTGACTTTATAAAAGCTAGAAGCCTGAGGGAAGTTAAGAAGTATATTTTCGGCTAGCGGTTTCACAATATTGGCAAAATAATCGTTAATGTGGTTAACATAATCTAAAGGTGACGATTTTATGCTTAGTAGACCATTATTGTTTAAGAGGGTTTCAAAGGGGCTATTGTTCCTAATTCTATTCCAAAGACATGACAGATGACATGTTGTAAAGAAATTGTAATTAGCGGGACGTGGTTCTTCTTTTGACGATTTTAGTCTACGGTTAAAACTAAAATATCTAAACAGAAATTTACTTGCGATTATGTTATTTGAAACCATCAAAATTACTATGTGTAAAAGTGGTAAAATCACTTTTATGTACACGCTTTATATTCGTAATATCTTCAACGTCACATGGTGTGGAGTCTGAGATCACTGTTCTGTTCTGTGGTGGTAATGTAATCTGGATTTTTTTTTATTTGAATTTGTTAAATTCGTTCAACATCTTAACCGGTGATGTGTCGGCCTTTCTCACAAAGACTTTACCGTAGGCTTTAACGATATCTAACAATATCACGTGCTGGGAAATATACGCAATCCTTTGGCAGTCAGCCGTTCTGAGACAAAAATTGGACGCAGACCTACATGTTTGTCACAAAATTTTAGTAGTAGTTTTGCTTTGGTGTTTAGTATAATATGTATTACACAGTTTTATGATTTGGTTTCTCAGTAGCGTCGACGAGGTTTGTTTCCACTATAATCGGGGTATTTTGTGTCTTCCTTCTTGGCACGAACTCTTTCACGTCAAAAATATCGGATTTCTTTAATGTACAATTTATGGTGGCGGATAGTGATGTTACTATTTTAATCAATTAACTTGGAGACTCAAGTCTCCTTTTGTTTCGTTTATTTGTTATGACACGTTTTTAATTTCAAAATTAGATTTTCGACGTTCTCTCTTTTATTTCATCCTCTAAAATGATTTACTTTGATCTTTCATCTGATTTTCTAAAGCTCAAATTTTTCTCTGACATTCTTCGTTTTGCACAGATAAAAATACTACTCTATATTTTTGTTTGTTTTTTGTATGTCTTTCAACATAGCTGTGCTTTTCTTAAGCTCTTGATTCTGGGATGATAGTAAGCTCGTAATCATACTTTTCATTTCCTTTTTAAATGTACACAATTCTACCTCTACTCTACAATTCTACTCTAGCACTACATGAAACAAAAGTGGGCTAAGAGCTGAGCCTTGGTGAACCCCTACTGTTATTGGGAAGGGCTTGGTATCGCCAACAGCGGTCCTAACTGTAGAAACAAAATCGTTGTACATGTCTCTGATAATAGCAACATAAGATTCAGGGATCCCTTTGGATCGCAGTGCCCACCAGGTACACTGACGTGGCACATAGTCACAGGCCTTCTGCAGGTCTAAGAATGCCACATGCAGCTGTCCCTTTTTTCCTGTATGCCTCCATCAAAGTTCTGAAGGTAAAAATGGCGTCCGTAGTGCCTGATCCTGGCTGAAATCCATATTGACACTCAAAGACAGTACACTCTCGGTGGAGCCTGAGGGTCATAACGCGCTCGAAGATCTTTATAGTGTTCATAAAACTGTGCCACCACTGATGTGGCATCGTCCCAATGTTCAAAATACGGTTAAAAAGATCAGTAAGCATGAGCACACCACGAGAGCCCAACGATTTCCACGCTTTGATCGGAATATCGTCAGGTCCCATCGCTTTGCCGTTCTTCATGCGTCGAAGACAATTCCGAGTTCACTTGTGTGGTCTGCGATTGCAGAATACCACCGAAACTCAAGGGGCTGATCTACAAAAGCGTGATCCGGAGATGAAGATGCTGAGGTGGATGTGTGGCATTACTCGGGCTGACCGCATACGCAACACATTCATTCGAGGTAGTCTTGGGGTCCGTGACGTAGCGGATAAGCTCCAAGAGCGTCGTCTGAGATGGTATGGCCACGTTTTGCGCCGGCCTAAGAACTACGTCGGAATAAAATGCCTTGAGATGTCTGTCCCTGGAGTAAGACCCCCCGGACGCCCAAGGAAGCGATGGCTGGACGTCGTGACGCACGACATGAGAGCCAATGGATTAACCACTGAGGATGCTCAAGACCGTGCAAAGTGGAGTAGACTAAGTAGGAAAGCAGACCCTGGCAATAGGCCGGGATAATGCTAAGTGGAAGAAGAAGATATATATATATATATATATATATATATATATATATATATATATATATATATATATATATATATATATATATATATATATATATATATATATAAAGGTAGTATATACATACTTTTCTAACTTAAATTACTTTCATTTAATTTCTAATCGGATCAATTTTTATATTCTAACTCCAAACTTTCTACTCCAAAACTTCAGTGTGTTGAAAATATGATTATAAACAAAAATGTTTACATCTATCAGATATATCTTAAGGATTTTGTTTATATGAAAAATCTAGAAGCGCATCTTTGCAAGTTATATTTGTTGTTACTAAAAATGTATAATTACAATATAAATAAATTATATTCTCATTAATTGTATTTTACATTAATTGTTGACAAGAAATAATAAAAAAACATTTATTAAACTGTTGACCTTGGACTTATATAATCTATACTAACAAATGTGCCTCAAATTTCTATTCCACCATAATTTAGCTGGATTACATACAATTTAAAATGTTCATATTATAAAGGACATTATAAAGCAGTGCAAAGGCAGTAAATAACAGATAAAACTTTTAGCTATTTATTCATCAACATACATAATATCTACATTTGCACAAATGTTTAACTTATACGCATCAGTATAGTACTTAGGCTGACACAATAATACTTTTCGACATTTTGTTCCATAAATTATTGCACACTTTGTGCTGAATCGATATTCGTTTATATAGTACGGCAATCATATAACACCTAATTTAAGTTAATATGGATATGAATTTACATATATATAATAAATTAGTGTGTATTTAAAAAGTATAACGAAGCAAACTAATATTTACAAATTGAAATTTCATATAAAATAGACATCAATTTTAAAAGGGTAATAATATGTGTTATTGAAATATTTTAGGTGACCATAAATGACTACTGACACTTTAAAAGATAGTTTTACGTACTTAATATTTAATAAAATATTGACATAACTTCATTTAAACAGACAAACATGATTGGTCTTATACTTAATAAAACAACCAAAGTTGCTCTTTAACGAATGGTACATAGGAAAAATATATTTTCTTGTAAAGTGTCATTTATTATATACAGGCTATTACCAATCAAAGCTTTCACAAATGTTGTATTAACATTTATTGGAATGTTTAAGCCTTATACAAAGTGACTACATACATAAGTGCATTTATTGAGACATATGTACTATTTAGTTACATTTTTCAATAATAAATGATGATATATATTATGCACTATGGTATATAGTCAGTTTAAGTTAGGACACTGTGATATGGTTACACATTCATATCTATGGGTTACAAGTCTAAAAACACTCCAATACAAACCATTAAAATATCTAGATCTTAGCACGGCATAACCTTAATGACTTTATTTAACATAATTTCTAAGTATTTTTTCTATTAAATTAAATGTTTATTGAAATTGAATAACTCAAAAATAATTAATACTACAAACAGAGTATATAAGAAATATAACATAATATAAAATATCTTTGAATTATAAAAAATGATAAGTGGAATAGTGCTAAGAACAGATATTTTTGAGCAGTAGTAGTCAAAATAAAATACAGTATAGTTACACATCAACAAAACAGAAATTCCGAAATATTTAAGTCCAACACTTATTGAAAACTTGAAAGTTTAGTTGCTTGTGGGGTATATACTAATAAGCACTGATGGCAGCAGGTGGTTGAGGTCAAGGTCAGTATGGTCCAGTGCTTTTGAACACTGAAAAATAAGAATATTTACATAGTAAATCTAATTTATAAAAAAAATTTAAATAAAAGTAATGGTTAATTAA
This sequence comes from Dione juno, assembly GCA_037127375.1. Classification (NCBI taxonomy): domain Eukaryota; kingdom Metazoa; phylum Arthropoda; class Insecta; order Lepidoptera; family Nymphalidae; genus Dione; species Dione juno. The sequence goes on from JAXRJS010000048.1 coordinate 3,591,213, forward strand.
TAAATATTTTATTTATTCTAATTTTGTGAAAGATAGATAAGAATATAAATAAAAAAAAGATATTTTTCATAAGTAATTCAATTAATTAAAGTTATAAACATTATATTAAGGATAGTTACTATATTGAGGTTATAAAATTCACTAAAAATATAATAACAGTTCCAAAAATAAGTATTTAATGTATGTACTTACACTTAATTTCAAGTATAATCTTCTTCTTAAGTTACTGGTTGCCCATTTTGACTTTTGATGTCATGTAGATACCTACAATAAGACCAAACAATCCTATGGCTGATCCAAAGATTTCTACAATAAGAATCTTTACAAAAAGAGCAGCATTGGCAGCATCAGCAAGTGCGGCACCTGAACCCACAATACCTACAGATATACCGCAAAACAAGTTAACGAGTCCAACGGCCAGGCCTGCACCAAACATCACATAACCAGCCATCCAGTTTTGCTGCTTGATTGATATATCCAAGAAAGGCTCTTTGTACTGTTCAAGCATACCAGACAGCACGATAGCCGTGATTAATCCGTAGATGGCCACAGCTTCACAGAAAATGACAGAGATTAAATTCTTGGTCTTGATTCTTGGAGCTTTGACACCACCACCTACTATGCTCACTCCGGTCGTATGAATGCCCATCGCGGCGCCGACTACTGAGAAAGAGACTGCAAACGCAATACCGAGGGTGCCCCACATGTAGGGGGAAGTATTCTCGAGGAACCATCCCAAACTTATCTGCTCACCCTTTCCAGTCAGTAGGTAGTACAACGAAAATATGGGTATGGCAAACGACAACAGCAGCACAAACAGGTAAGTTAAGAAGTATCTCATCTTGATGGTGTTTTTTGATCAATTGGAGTTCTTAAACCAGAGAATCCCAAAAGGGACGGCCTTTTTTCTCCAATTTCTACCTTGACAGAAAACTCAAAACGGAGAAGTCTTGTGATCACAAGATGTCAGAGACAAGAAAAAGTGTTGCTCTCATACACATATCACATTATCCCCATAGAGATCAATAATACAAAACCATAGAGGCAGTAAATTTGATTACATTACTTTAATATGATTACATTTTCTTATAAAAATTCTAAATGTAGGGTATAAAAAAGGAAATTTTAATTCTTGGTGATTTAGATGCATCTAAGGACAATTTAATTTTTATTTTTATCTTTACACTGTATCTTGCCTGTAGCAGGAATCAAAATAAGTAAAAAAATCTTGTCAGGACACTTAATTTTCTTTTTGTCATCCAATGATGAATGGCTGTAATCTTCGCCGTATTTAGTCTTCTTAGAATGAAAAAATAAAAGTAATTCATTTTTCCTAGCGTGAATCAAAATTCACGAACAATCATAACATTTAAAGGCAGTCGCTGTTCTACTGAGCTACAATGAACTTAAAGTAAATTATAATTTTGCCATATGAATTCATATAAAATTTAATTTAAGTTAATTTACACTTTTCGGAGCAATATCACATGATTTAAATCTAAGGATTAATTTTATATTGCACAAGATAAACATGATAAAATGGCAACTATTCGTCTAGTTTTGACAGTGACATTTGTATTTCTATTTTTTAAATCATGAATTTTGTCACTTTTGTGATAAATATTTTTGCAAAGTAGCATAATACTTTAAAATGTAATCGTTATAACTCCTTTTGTACACAACAACAGCTTTAAGTGGAGGATATGACCGAATCTTTCTCGATTATAAAATGGATTAAGCTACTAAATATGAAATCAATGAAGTCAAGGACTAAAAATGTTGTCTGCTTATGCCAGGTTTATTGTTCGTCATTCTTATTTTCTCCTCTTCACCATAGTTGTAACATCTACAGTCCTCACAGTCATTCCACTAGTATGCCACGAGCTGCCTTCATTTTCCGATCCTGTAGTAGGTTTCGAAACTAGAGGAACAGCTTTAGCTCACCGCTTTATAGCTTGGGAAAACCTTATTGATGAGACAAGACCTTCGAAAAGACTGGCTGTAAATCCTAAAGAAATAGACGATCAGTTACGAATGAATGAATCCTATTACAGCAACAAAGTAAAACAAAGCAAAACAAGGTCTGGTCATAAACATTCAAAAAAACAACATCACAAGAAGAAATATCTCAGTAATAATACCTTTGCAAAGACTTTATACAGTTCACCTGATGTCAACACCACCTTAGATCATGTCCATTGGGGATATGGCAAAAATGTATCCATTGAGGATGAAGATGTAATATATCTTAAAAATCACACAAGAAAACAATGGAAATCACTTAAAAATATGGATAAGGATCCTGATGTTTTGCATCATAATTATGCTTCTGGTGTTTGTGGTGCACCAGCTGGTGACTATGCACATTTGGTAGTTACATCTACTCAAAATAAATCAATGCTTTCTTTTGAAAATATAGTAAAAGTTTGTCAATTGCAGTCCTTGCTAATTGAAGTGGGTGAAGAAAATTTCTATAAACTGTGCCAAAGGTCTGCTCGCTCAGAAGATATGTGCTGTCCCATATGGAGCGTGCCAAACTATATAGCTTTAATATCTGGTAAGAACTCTTGTAAAAATTTAACTAGGGATGATGTTAAACATGCTGTAAATATATTAAAAATATGTGCAGGATATTTTCATAATTTTACTCTGATGGCTTCTTGCGAAAGGGAAAGATGTAGAGTTCCAAAATATTGCAGTCAGTATGATGCAGTATATAATTTGTTATTTTATATAATTGACTCTGATGCCTTTGCTCCTCCCCTTTTTACTCAAACATTTGTCAAAAATGTAATGTTATTTTTGCCTTTACCTACCAGCAGCACAATATTGCCATATTATATGAGATTGCATAACTCTGACCTTACATATGACACACTTACCATACCAGCTATGGATTTAGGTTTAAAGAATGCATTGTTCGATTTATGGATAATTGAAGATACCTGGTTAATAGGCCTTGGAGGTATTTTTGTTTTCATGTGTGTCTGGATATATACTAAGTCATTACTCCTCACATTATTGCTGTTTACAGCTATCACTTATTCTATAGGTGTAGCGTATTTTCTCTATATTTATGTTTTCAAATTGGAATTTTTTCCATTTATGAATTTATTAGTGATAGTGGTAGTGATTGGAATTGGAGCTGATGATGCGTTTCTTTATGTTAAAGTTTGGAAAATGATAAGTAAACAGTTGATCAGGGATAACGTAGTTAGTGATGAGAATGGGTTGACTGATATTAAAAATGTTTCAAGTGCAGGAGAAACCATTCTTGTGCAGATATTGGAGGAGACATTGAAACACACTGTTACACCCATCTTCATTACTTCCTTGACTACAGCAGTTGCATTTTTTGCTTCCTATGTGAGTTACATTCCAGCCATTAATTGTTTTAGTGTTTTTGCAGGCACTGCAGTATTAGTTAACTTTATACTGATGGTTAGTTGGTTGCCAGTATCTGTGTTTATATTAGATGTAAAGTTGTGTATAAATAAAACAAATATGTTAGGTGCAATAAGTAAAACTATTAATGAAATTGGTGAGGATATCAAGGTTATTCTTAACAGATTTATTATAACTTGTATTATGAATTTGCATACATGTTTTGTTGTAATTTTGGGTGCTATTGGAATTGGCAGTTTTGTAGTGGTATTTTACTATCCTGGTCTTCAACTGCCTGATTCTAAGCAGTTTCAGCTTTTTCAGACTGCACATCCTTTTGAACAATATGATATATACTATAGGGACAAATTTCTATTTGAAAGATTTGGCAATGATATAGGAATTGGAAGCAAAATGCCTCTTAGATGGATATGGGGTGTAAAAGCTGTTGATAATGGTAATCACATGGACCCATTTTCGAAAGGAACATTGATTCTCGACGAGAAGTTTAGTATATCAAATCCAAAAAATCAAGCTTTTTTATTAGAATTCTGTTCCAAAATTAAATCGCAACCATTTTACCAGCAAGTTTTGGGTCCATTGTTACCAAATTGTTTTATTGAAAGCTTTAAAATGTATATGAGCCGTCGATGTATAGACAATATTGACAAAATAAATAGGACACCTTGTTGTGAATCATCACATTTTCCATATAAGAAAGAAGTGTTTGATTTTTGTATTATTAAGGCAATGGAATCTCTTTACCAAACACCTCGTGAACTCTTCATGCCGGGTGTTGCAGGGCCCAAATTTTTACGGACTGCCCATCCACCTACTGTAGCAGCTATGGTTGTGGAATTCGAAAGTGCTACTCCATATTCAATGTCTTATAGAGAAATGAATGACTTTTTCGTCCAAGTAGAAAATTGGACAAGAAAGGAACTAAGCAACGCACCTTCAGGTTTAAAATGTGGGTGGTTCCTATCAGATCTTCAATTTTATGATCTCCAAGGAACTTTAGCGAGTGGCACTATTGTAGCGATGATACTTTCAGCTGGTTTAGGTTTCGTAGTTCTCATACCTTCGACATTTAGTTGTATTGTCAGTTTTAGTGCACTTTTAGCAATGATTTTTTCATCGACTGTTACAATAGCTATATTAGTTTTGAGTGGATGGAAGTTGAATATACTTGAGAGTGTAGCTATATCAACTTCGGCGGGATTAGCTGTAGATTTTAGTTTACATTATGCTCTAAGTTTTACAAATGCTAGTGGCACTAAATCTACTAGAGTTAAATGTGCACTATCGGCATCTTCAGGACCAACTGCGGCGGCTGCGTTAACCAGTGGTTTCGCTGGAATATTCTTACTACGCTCAAACCTTCTTCCGTATTACCAAATAGGCACTTTTTTGGCATTAATTATGTCAGTTAGTTGGATTTATGCAACATTTTTCCTTTGTGCTCTATTAAATACTTTCGGTCAAAAGTCCTCCAAAGATACTCCGACGGATGAAAGAAAATCAGTTTCACGGGTAAGTTCTATTTGCTCTGTTGTTCCGAATTTAGAAAGTCACGAGCTGGAACATTTGGCGGACAGTAACCGAACAAATATTACTCATTCTCACAGTCCTTCTAGTATAAGCGCTACGACCGTTGTAATTCACGACGAGTATGAAAACTCGAATAAAATTAAAAAAAAAACATCTGATGACTTAAATAATGACTGAAATCTTAGACTTGATAGTTTACTAAGCGGAGCATACGCTAATTTTTGAGGTATTATTTGTATTTTAACAGTATTATTTTATATTTTCTATTTGTGACATTTAAATTTTTAAATTAACTTTCAGTATTTAAGGTATTAATTCAAAACTATGGAGAAACGAAACTTAGGAATGTTTATCGTGACAATAACTATCAAATACTTGTTTACACGACAATACGATACTAAGACCTAAACGAGCTTGAACACTCGCAAATGTGTTTTGTTGCTTAATTCTTTAAGGCCGGCATTTTTCTTCTATAGTGAGGCTATAATTCGAGCCTTTAAGTATTTTTAGATAAGATTGATGTCAATTTGCACATGTTATGTATTGTTATTTTTAAAAAGTCCGGATAATTGTTTGTAGGGTTAATTATGTTGTATCATCGAGAGTGACGCTGAATATAGGATATATTACGAAGTTTTGTGTAACGCGTTTATATTATTTGTAACTATAAAACTACTTAACTATAAGTATTATACACAAATATAGTTGATATTTATTATTATTGACTTGATTTATAATAAAATAATAATGTGATAAAAATACTTTCAGTGTCATTCTCCTATAAGGTTGTTGTTCTTGCTATATAACGCAGTGTACGCTCGAATTGAACTTATTGTTAGATTTAAATGAATATATATCATCAAATAAGTTACTATGGAGTATGTTCATAAATGAGCACAGATAATATACATAGTATATTGTAAATTATGCTATATTTTTAAAATAATTCATTGCACAAATTAAATAAAAGCATTTGTATGTAATAACAAATTGAAAATGTTTCGATCCATGTAACAAAAATCAATGAAATATTTTTGTTAGGACTATATTGTACCTCAATGTAATGTATAGAAATGTACTATAATGAATATTTGAATATGTACTATTTGCATTTACAGTGTAAGAGAACTGTTATATCGATGTTAATATTTGTAGACACTGATCTTGTTCTTTAGTTTAATGTGTACTTAATTACTTCACAATGTTCAAAAGAGATGTAAAAAATAAAATGTTAATTTTCGTAACAATACGTTTCTATTTCATATATACTAATAAGTATGTTTCCTTAAAGATAAAATTTATTATTTTAATCAATTTATATTAGGTACTAATAATATGTTAAAATATGATACTAGTTAGCTGTAAAACTTAACTCATTAAGATGTTATGTAGGTATGCATATTTAAGGTGGATCTCTTTTTTTTTAGCAACCAAATATCTCGCATATAGCAGGGTAGGCAGAAGGAACCTAGTGTTAAGACTCACCTTGACAAGACTTGATACGAGAGCGATGAAATTTAAAATAATTAATTCTTCCCATGTGGGAATCAAACTCACAGACGTCGCGTGTGCCGCTTCGCTACTATTTAAAATCTTTTAAAATATTAACTTTCTTAGTATGCTATAATAGGCGTATTTTGATGTGTATAGAGCGCTCAATGTCTATGATGTGTATAGATAATTGGATAAGACTACTAGAATGGGACAATACTGTATTTTGTTTAAAACAGTTTCGTAATACCCTTTAATTTGTAAAATTTTTAAAAACTTTAATTTGTTTTCCTAGGAGATCGAGAAAATGTATACATGCGATTCACATGGTTCGATCATCATCATCATCATTGGCTATACAGCCCTTTATGGGCCCGAGCCTACAAAACTGCTCTGTTCCAGCCCTCTTTGTCTGGAGCCACACTCTTCCAATTGTTAAGACCAAGGGTCTTAAGGTCTTTGGTTACTCCATTTAACCAATTAAACAATTAACTAATTAAAGTTTGGGTCTTTTAATTCTACGCTTGCGACCTGGAATGGAGTCGAGCATTCGCTTCGGCACTCTGCTACTTTCCATGCGTTGTATGTGACCAAGCCAGAACATTCTGTTCGTTTTAATTAACTGTATCACGTTAGCATCAGAAAACAAGTTAAATTTTATTATTTTATTTGCAGGCAACCATTTCCAGTCCAACGTATTTCTTGCAGTGCAGTTATGTCGGCTTTGTAAGGTTTTAGTTGATCATAGAGCATTTAGAGTGCAGGCGCACTCTATATAAAGTTCTCACATTCCAGGTGCACAAGCGTATGTCTTTGTCCGTTTTAGTGCCAGGTCGTTTGTGTGGGATCGGTCCGGTATTTAACATATTTGGCTTCACAATCAGTTGAGTTTCGGATGAGTAGGTGACTAGCCTGCCGCACCCTTAGTCTCCGGGTAGGGATGCCACCTATGGCCTGAAGACGGGCCCCTTTTGTTACAAGTACGGTCCCTGTGCTGTCATAACCGGTTTTAGGGCGCTGGTCGTTCGCTCTTCGCCCCGCGCCTTTTGTTACTGATACAGCCGTTTTGTTGAGTGTGGCTATATAGCGCGCTATTGAACCAGCATTGCCCAGGGGGTACGACGAGGACGTAGGCAACTAGGACTTACTGATGCCACCCTCTGAAAGCCCTGCCACACGATCGTGGTGGATGGCATAAATCGGCATTTGAACAGAAGTATTCTCCAGCACAAAGAATACTTTCACCGAAGCCTTACATCAGCATTAACCGCACTATGTGGTACGTGCAGTGTTGTAACGAACATGGTTCGATGATTTTGTATATATTGTTTTGTATTTTGTAGTTTCTTTTGCAAAGTATCTGATAATTTATTTCTGGGCTTATATCATTATCAAAACTGGAAAAGTAATGTACAGTATAAAAAAAATATTGCCTTTCACACATTCTTTCCCCCTTTGCTAGCATTTCACACAAAGTATTTTTTGTAGTATTTTTGAGATTTACGTTACAAAATGGACACGTCATCCTCCTCCTCCATGCTACAATTCAATTTTTAAGTGTTATAGCTAGTGAGTCAACTAGCGTTCCATGGATTATTTGTACCCATCGCGTTGCAGAGAGATGACTTGGTACCAGAGACTTGCAATTCGTGCTTAGCCAACTTGTACGCCTTTTACGCCTGTATATCTAATTTAAACAGATTATATTTCGGAGATCTTATGATAGATTATTTTACTTCTACTACGTACAAATTAACGTTAGTCTATTCCTAGTCAGTTCGTAGTTCATACAAAAAAAAATAAAATTCAAATACTTGTTTGAAATGATATACAACAAACCTGATATTTAAAAATGTATATAGTTTTAATTTTTTCCTTGAAATATATTTTAAGAAAGATATAATTTTGGCGAAGTGAATTGTGCCCGACTGACACAGTCGAGACGCCATATATAAAGACAACGACAACAACAAGATATAATTTGCTTAAAATTCATTTATTGAAGTATTCAATATGATATTTTACTTCCTAAAATATTTTACTATAAAGGTCGCTCTTTTATCCTGCTGTTTATATTTGTTTTATTTATTTACTTTATAGAGAGTCTGTATATTCTGCAATCATTGCTTTTTCGAACGAAATGAAAATAAATATGATATTGGTAAACGTCAATGTTGACACTTGACATTTGTTGTGATGGTATCTGGTGATTCATAAAAATTACAAACAACAATTAACTCTTTGTATTACTCATAGATATTTTTCTTAACTATAGCAAAAGAAATCATAAAAATGTTTTCGTCAAATCCAAATTATACTAAGCTAAAAACCCATTTAAGATTAGCTATAAACAGACTTAAGCTATTGGAAAAGAAAAAAACTGAGTTGGCTCAAAAAGCTCGGAAGGAAATTGCGGAATATATCGCTGCTGGTAAAAGTGAACGGGCAAAAATTCGAGTTGAACATATAATAAGGTTTGTAAATATATTGCCTCTACACTACCGTTCGTTTTGATTATTTTAGCATTAATTATTTTGTATGAAGTTACCCAAGTTTTTTACATAATTTATTTACGCAATAATTACTAGTAGTAAACATCATGTCATTTTACATATATTCAGAGAAGATTATATGGTAGAAGCAATGGAAATTGTTGAAATGTACTGTGATTTGATACTGGCTCGATTTGGACTAGTAACACAGATGAAAGAGTTGGACGAAGGCTTAAGTGAAGCAATATCTAGTTTAATATGGGTAGCCCCTAGGATGCACACTGATGTACAGGTATTTAATCTATATATTTATTTAATCAATGTATATTTTTTATTTATAGATGTTGGTTAGTGCCCTACTAATAATAACATTTATGCTTATAACATATATAAAGCTATGTGCAATACAAATTATAGTGATATATCATGAACTACATTTCTTTTTATTTTTGATCTAAACTTTTTACAATTTATTATTTTAAGGAGCTTAAAATTATATCAGATTTGCTGACATCTAAATATGGCAAGATATATGCTGATGCATGCAGAAGTGAAAATGTGAATACTATTAGTGATAAATTGAAACATAAAATGTCAGTACAAAGTCCCCCTAAAATTCTAGTGGAACGATATCTCATTGAAATTGCAAAAAATTATAATGTTGAGTATACACCTGATGAGCAGGTCATGAGAGAGGAGGAAGGTTAGTACAAATTTTAACATGTTTAAGTATAAATAATTATAAAGCTTTTGAATACTTGTTATTTTTAATCAACCAGGACTAAAACTTGTGATAAAATTGTTTGATTATTGTTGTTGTTGATTATTGTTATACATGTATGTTTCATGAGAAAAATTAATTATTGGCCATGGCCATTTTGACAAGGACGTTAGATTCAAGGCGTGATAGAACACTATCAACCCTGTTCACTAGTACTGTCTGTTCAATTGCATTGTAATCTAAGCACTTATAAACAATGTATGAATTGGGTGAAAATATATGGGCAAGATTTTTTTACATTTATGCAACTAAAGTTAAATAATAATAGGTAATAACTTGATATCCAACATGTGCTTTCAGGTCGAGATGCAATGCTAATAGATATAAATGGTCCACCTAATCCTCCTGGCTTTATTGGCTATCCTCCACCACCAATGTCACAAATGCCCAATATGCATCCCCCAGCACCTACAGTTACACCATTTAACTATCCATCGGTTAGTAATTTTTTTTTTAATATTTATTTATATGTTTCCCACTTTTTAGCAGCATAGATATTTATATAATGTAAGTGTTTATGTTAAATTTTAGGTTTATTGTTTAATTTATAGACTTACACTTTTCACCTTCTATTTCATTGCTATTATGACATGAATAAAACATTTGTATAGACCTTAATCTGTCACATATCCAAAATGACAATTGGTAATTTAATAATCAAAATTACCAAAAATTACAATCCATTAAATCTTATTTTACATTATAAATAGTATTTATCTTTGAGTCTCTAAATAATACGTTAATATTAAATATATAGTTTCCATATATTATGACTAAGATAGGAATAAGTCTTTAAACAAAATTACAAGTGTCTAAACATATTTTTTACAACACAGCAACCCTCAGGAGGCAAAGTCGGTGGATTTATAGCAACCCCACCAGCTTATGGTGGTCCAAGCCAGCCTATGAAGTACAACATACCTCCTGGTGCTGATTCAGCCTCATTAAGTAATAGTTTTTTACAGGTAATTTTATTTTAGATTATATTATTAGTTTCATTTAGTACCTATTGTAGTTTCATATTAATGTATTTTTTATTTTTGTTTAGTTTAGTTTTGTTTTATTCTACTTTTATTTTATTATTTTGCTAATTAATAAATATATATACTATCTCCAGTGGCGAAGAGTGTAAATTTTTTAAAGGTAAGCAAGTATTGAATACAAATATAAAAAAAACAATATGCATAAAATAAATTATCATTGAGATTAGTTTACGAAGTTTATTTACTTACCATATTTTATGGCTTGAATTGTATTAAATAAAATTGACTTAAATTATTATTCACAAAGACATAGAATAAACCTGTAAGAATTGTGTTATATGGTCACTTCGCCACTGATACTCTCAGATATCACATATTCTTAGGGTAAGTTGGTATCAATGTAGATATTTGTTAGTCAAACTATTTTTAATCCTTTTTCAGGAGGAAATGAACAACTTACCTCCTGCATATGACAGCATTGCACATGATTCGGTAAAAATAATTATATTATGCTAAATGTTTATTACCTTTGTTAAGTATTTATTAATTCATTATATTTATATAGAGGCTTTTTAATTTTGTATATAAAGTTGAGTTAGTTTTAGTTTGTTTATGTATGTTTTACTTGTTTATAATTTTAATTTAGTTTAGTATTTCATGTAAATATGTTGAAAATAAAAGCCAAACACTTTTTGTATAAAGTACAAAAATACATTTAAAAATGAAATTTTAAATACATAATGTTAAAACATTCGTGGTGCTTATGAATTCCTTACAAGAAGCTTTGACTTTTTTGCATCGTATATGCTTCTTATATAAGAAGTGATATAAATCGTCACAGCATCATGGCGCAGCTATCTATGCATTTGCATGAACACATTCGTAATGGTTCGAATTCAAATCGGCAATAAAATTATATTTTCATATTTTTGTCTAATAAGAAAAATATTAAAATATTATAGAATACCACCCCGTTGTACGCAAATTCCGCGGTTTCCAAAAATTGACGATTTGTTTTTGTTTAAATGTCACACAATCAATTATCATATCAATCGGTAATGCGATTGAAAAAGTTGTTTGCTAGGCAAATATATTTAGAAGTTGATAGTGATGTCGTTCAGCAACTGCCGACGATTGATGTGATCGTAGAAATCTATGAGCATGGAACGATGTATGGGAAACACATTGAAAACTTTGATAGTTCAGATCCGGTTCAATCTGAATATGAAATAAAGGTTATTTTTAGGTAGAAGGAAGGCTTCATTGCGATTGCTACAAAAAAGAAATAACAAATTTTACAAAATAAGAATAACTCTGAGTAGTCAAACTACCTTGAGCTTGAAAGATCTTTTTAAATATTTTTTGGTAAATAGCTATTTTCTTTGGATTCCTGATACAATGAAAAATAGTTTATATGTTTAGTTAGGGATAATTATACCCCGACTTGCGTGATTATCGCCGAGTCCCACTTATCGCATAAGTTCGGGGTATTACTGTGTTTACACTTAAATATATTATATTTCAATTATGTTTTCTCAGTAATAACTTTTTACTTATTATTTCAGCCAGCAGTACCAACACCGCAACCAAGATCTAAAGTGCCCAATGTAACCAATTACTTCCCAGAGTTACCCGAGCTACCTTCCGTACCATCTGACCTGATATTACCCTCTGTACCTAATAGCAACACTTCTAATACAAATGCAAGTGCTAATGATGCAAATGCACCAGATGAAATAGATTTTGAAGATCTGAACCGACGTTTCGAGGAATTGAAGAAGAAGAAGTGAATTTTGAGAATATTGTTCTTTTATTACAGGATGTGTAATTTTGAATATACAGTCATATTTTTTTCATTGCGTTCTATATATTGTTGTACCTTTAGAATTATAATATTGACATTAATTAAAATTTTGCAAAAACTGATCATAAAAAGCCTATTCTGTGAGATACTATACACTGATCATAGTGGCTTCTATATATTACAGCAATCGAGTAGGGTCAGATTCAACAGGCATTGCAATATTCTTTAACAATATCTCTTTAAAGCAGTCATAATTTATTGTATGGTTTTATTTCGTCATTATTGTGTTAAGTTACATTTTTAAAAGATCTTGCGATCAATATACATACTAATAATAAATGTTTATATATATATATATATATATATATATATATATATATATATATATATATATATATATATATATATATATATATATATATATATATATATATTTTTAATTATATGTAAAATTTATTTACAATTTCATTTGTTTTTGTTTTTTTGAAAAATAAATAGTGTAATGATATATTAAAATATATTATTACTAATTAATATATGTAGTATGGTATAAGTATAGGGTGAAATAAAAGATTATTTTAAAATTAAATTATATTCATTTTGCTAAGGTCTGTTAACAATTAATTGTTTATATATAAATTAATGTTTATTATACTGTCCAATGGATAAGACTATTTATAAAATTAGACTTTTTTTATTCAATAAATCACATCATTAACAGCATATTTTATTTTATTTCAATCCTACGAGATCAAATTTTGTGTAGACAAGGCAATTTTTATTTGAAGGTATTAAATTATTTTTCTTTCTATTGAGTGTTAACCAAAATTAGATATTAGATACAAACAGCACGACAATGTATAAATGGCCTAACAACAAAGTTCAAAATAATATTAAAAATATATTTGTAATTTATAAAAAAGATTACTAACATCTTACATATTATAAAAAATATTAAAATTCGTATAAAATTGCAATGTACACAATGTCAAATGAAATTATGAATAATATTTTAACATAACATTAAGCAAAGTTTCTACAGTTGCTTCTTAATAAATTATTTTTATTCATATTTTTTTAACTTTTTAAAATAATATATGGGTACCAAACGAGCTACGTTTCTTATCTAAAAATATGTGAAATATGAGGGAAACAGATGTTTTACAAAAACATGGAGATTTAAGTAAAAAACAAAATGTATAAATAAGTATATAATTTAATCAATTAAGACTGAAAATTTCATAGTAATCAGTGCTAGACCATTTTCCCATTATCATTTTAAACAAAACAACAGCTATTGTAATAGATAATCAGCCTTATTGCTATAAGTCTAGTTTCAAGTAATAGTTCATAACAATCTTATTATCTGCTGACAACATGCAGATATTTTCTTGAAGTTTGGATCCATATTAAAAGTATTGTTTTTAAGTTTATTATGTAATTGAGGGTCTGAGACTATTTTAGTTTGTATCACCAGTTTGTTTGGCGATTCTGCTAATAATGTGCCAAGCGCTACCAAGCCTCTGTGAACAAAAATAAAATAAGTTATATTTAGAATAGATTTTTATAGATCATTTTAATATAAATTAACGTAATATAATAGTTGCACCTACTCTTGCAAGACCAGTGAAATAAATATATTTGAACAATAAAAACAATTATATCCATTTCATTTAGTTGTATTATACATCCATGATCAAGGTCCTTTCCATTTGCAAAAAATGCACGCATACAGGCTTAAACAATTAGTATCTTTATAAATAGATTAAAAACTATATAGTGCTTCCAAAATATTACCTGAAATATGCTTCATTGTCAGTAATTTTGTTCAACAAATTGATAACACACTCAGCAAGTTCTACACTGTCTGCTTGTTGTGCGAGCGCCACTGACAGGTTGAGGAGGAGGGATGCTGCGGCAATCTGTCGTACATAAATAACAAATGTTCTTATATATTGGTTATTACGCAAAAGGTTTTGAAACAACGTAAAATTTTGTTTATTTTACTTTCAAAATGATGAACTTTCATACATATTATCCTCTCCTATTTTGACCCCTTAGAGGTGGAATTTTTTAAAATCCTTTCTTAGTGGGTGCTTTCATAACAAAGTGAATGTACAGTCTGAATTTCATATTTGTAGCCTTGATAGTTTGCGCTCGGCGATGATGAGTCAGTCAGTCAGTCAGTCAGTTGGGACATATTATTTTATAAGTATAGTTGTGTCTTCTTCTTCTTCTTCTTCTTGGCATTAGTCCCGGCTTTTGCCAGGGTCTGCCTTCCGACTGAGCCTACTCCACTTTGCACGGTCTTTAACATCCTAACATCCTCAGTGGATAATTTATTGGCTCTCATGTCTTGTGTCACGACATCCAGCCATCGCTTCCTTGGGCGTCCGGGTGGTCTAACTCCAGGGACAGACATGTCAAGGCACTTCCTTCCGACATAGTTCTCAGATCGGCGCATAACATGGCCATACCATCTCAGGCGACGCTCTTGGAGCTTATCCACTACGTCACGGACCCCAAGACTACCTCGAATGAATGTGTTGCGTATGCGGTCGGACCGCGTAACGCCACACATCCATCTCAGCATCTTCATCTCCGTGACGTGAAGCTCCTGAGTGTGCCGAGATAATGTTGGCCAACATTCGCTGCCGTATATAAGAACAGGTCGGATAATGCTCTTGTATATCAGTCCCTTGAGCTTGGGCGGTATTCTGCTATCGCAGACCACACCAGTGACCTCCCGCCATTTGGCCCAGGCAGCGTTTATACGGGCATGGATGTCGTGGTCGATGCCTCCAGACTCATGCATAACGGCTCCAAGGTACCTGAACTTCTCCGACTTAGCGGCTGGCTCAGGCCCGATATGGATGGTGCTCGAGTCCGGCTCGAGCCCGCAAGCCATGTACTCGGTCTTCGACACATTCAGTTTGAGACCACCGTTCTCAAGTGCACCCTTCCAGGCGTTCACTTTACGCTCCAGCATCAGTCGGTTCTCGTCGATGAGTACTATGTCATCGGCATACATCATCAGCCACGGGGGCTGGCATTGGATGTGAGCCGAGACAGTATCCAGCACTACATTGAATAAGAACGGACTAAGAGCTGAGCCCTGGTGAACCCCTACTGTAATCGGGAAGGGCTTGGTGTCGCCAACAGCGGTCCTAACCACTGAAGCGGAGTCGTTGTACATATCTCTGATAAACTCAATATAGGCTTCAGGGATCCCCTTGGATCGCAATGCAGATACACTGACGTGGCACACAGTCAAAGGCCTTCTGCAGGTCCAAAAAGGCCACATGTAGAGCTCTCCTTTTTTCTCTGTAAGCCTCCATCAAAGTTCTGAGGGCAAAAATGGCATCCATAGTGCCTGATCCTGGTTGTAAGGCTCAGAGACAGTACATTCTTGGCGGAGCCTGAGGCCGATCATGCGCTCGAAGAGCTTCATGGTGTGGCTCATAATCTTAATGCCCCTATAACTACCGCAATCTTGAACACTGCCCCTTCCTTTGTAAATAGGGATAATAAAGCTCTGCCGCCACTGATGTGGCATCTTTCCAGTATTCAAGATACGGTTAAACAGGTCAGTAAGTATAAGCACACCAAGAGAGCCCAACGATTTCCACGCCTCGATTGGGATGTCGTCAGGTCCTACCGCTTTTCCGTTCTTCATGCGTCGAAGACAATTACGAGTTTCGTCACGGGTTATTGGAGCAACAAGTTCAAGGTTAGGAGATAATTCAGGAGGAAGACTACAAGACTGCTGAGTGAGCAGCTCCTTAAAGTAGCTTCTCCATCTCTCCTTCACAGAGGCATGACTACAAAGCAACGTGCCCCGAGAATCTCTGACGCAAAGACATTTTGTAATATCCTGCGTCGCTTTATCTCGAGCACGAGCCAGTTTGTATATGAGCTTCTGCCCCTCCACAGTTTCAAGTTTATCGTACAATGGCGACAAACTTTCTCTGCGGGCTCTGGCTACAGCTCTTTTGCTGGCCCGTTTCGCTGCAATGTACTCCAGTCTGTCTTCAGGAGAGTTGGAATGCTGCCACTCTTTAAACGCAGCCTTCTTTTCCTGAATCACCCCCTGCACCTGGTCATTCCACCACCATGTCTCCCTGTCGATGACACGCCCACCCTTAGTAACACCAAGAACTCGCTTGCCCGCCGCAATGATTGCTGAATGAGCTCGATCCCATGCAGTCTGAGCGGTCTCGGTGTTAGTCAGTAGATTCTGACTCTCCACCTCCGCCAAGAAGTCGGTCTGCATCGGCCCATTCAACAACCACCACTTAATTCTAGGCTTGCGTTTCTCGGCTACTTTCTTTTTCGGGGTAACATTATAGTCCATGACAAGGAGGCGATGTTGGGCCGTCAGGCTTTCGCCGGGAATGACCTTACAGTTGGTCACCCTGCCTGTATGACACCGTCTAGTCAGCAAATAATCAATTTGAGTTGAGTGGGATCCGTTTTTATACGTTATAAGGTGCTGAGGTTTCTTCTGGAAGAAAGTGTTCACGATGGCCAGATCAGACGCAATGCAGGTTCTTAGAATATTTTCTCCCTCTGCATTGCGAAGACCATATCCAAAACCCCCGTGAACACGTTCATACACCTCAGCGACCCTACCCACGTGACCGTTCAAGTCCCCCCCCAACTAAGATTGCTTCGGTAGACGGTATAGCGAGTAGGACCTCTTCACACTGCTCCCAGAAAGTCTCCTTTTCAGCCGCGCTACAACCCGCCTGGGGAGCATAAGCACTGATTAAGTTTGTGATTACGCCCTCGATCAGTACCTTTACCCGCATCAAGCGGTCGCAGCGACGGTCAACTTCAAGAAGCCCATTCTGAAGCTCTTCAGAAAGCGCTACCGCTACACCGTTTTTGCCCGTAGGTGACCCAGTGTATATAAGGCGGTAACTCTGCCCGATGTTACGAGACTTATTGCCCTTCCAGCGAGTTTCCTGAATGAAAGCACACTGGACCCGACGTCTCATGAGTACATCTGCGAGTTCTCTGCATCGTCCGGTTAGAGAGCCAATATTCCATGTTGCAAAGCGGAGTTTCCGTCTGGGTACTGACGTCGTTAGCCGTGGCCGTACTTGACACGGTAGCCCTTGCCCACTTATCGCAGGTGTAGGGCGATGTGCCTGCGCGTCGTTTAACGGCGACGCCCTAGCCATACCCAGCTTTTTTCTAAATCGTTCCATACTAGTGCGAAGTGGTTTTTAGTGGAGCGATTGCCATCTGACCTCCAAACCCATTACTGGGAGAAACCAAGAAAGGAAAGGGAATAAAAGGCAGAAAGACTTGGAGTATAGGGGAGGGACACCACTTACATGGATTGGATAGGGTTATGAAAGTGGTGGCTCGAGGCCCCGGGGTCGCGTACCCGTATGCCGAAAACCAAATATCGGACAGATAATTGGCTAGACATACTTATATGTAATATGAAGGAGACATATTTTAATACACAAGGTTTTCACGCCGGAAGTTTGTTTAACAACTATATTACACAGCGTACATTCATTTATCTTTCTCCCACCTATATTATTGTTCGTATGAGTGAGATACAGCGTACCACACTCACTCGCGCGCACAACAACTTTATCCACCATAAGCTTATGCTAAGTATTACTACATTAATAGAACTCGCCATATATATATTCATCTCGCTCTCACCTGGGCGTTATTGCTCAAATGAGTGAGACAAATGATAGCATGCACGACGCTCTCTCTCGCGGCCAGTACTAGCATCTCTCCGGGAAGATCGCTGAATGCGTTCACTAATACACGCATTGACAACATTTGATTAGCTGGTAGGTTGTCTGGAATTTTATTTTATTATGTATATAATTATAACGTGGAGTTAGCTTGGTAGGTAGTATTTTCATATTGGAAAAAATATAAAAGAGAAATAATAATTGAAATTATCCAGTGATTCATGTTCAGTTCTGTGCATATATATACTATTAATATTCAATATGTAATGCTTATAGCCTACTTGTTTTATAAGACTAAAAAAATTTTAAATTAATTTACTACAGCAAATAAAAAAGCCTCACCTGGAGTTAGCAATGATAAGAGATATTTAACAAAATTTGGCCCATATGTTGTATCGAATATTTGCCCATTGATTTCTTTCTTTCTAATGGCTAGTCTAGTGACATCTAGTACGGGGAAGAGTATTTCTGAAAGGAAAACAGAAAATGTAAAAATCTAATAACGATAATAGAATGCATACAAACAAAAATTAAGTTTGTCGACTTCCTAAAAGTTGTACTAGGTCAGTGAAGTACAACTTTTGAAATTCGATAAGAAGTGAACTTACAATACAAACAAGGGACAAAATATGATAGTTGGTAATTTATAACTTTAAAACAAAAATAAACTATTACAAACTTATATATGTAGTTAATTTCATACAAAATTTGTAGATTCGACCGCAAATTTAAGTTAGTAAATTTTTATAAGTAGTATTTTCCTAAACGGAAAACCTACATTTATGAAATTGGTAAGGAACCATCGGTGCGGGTACTACTTGCATTTAATCAACATATTTTACACATACCTTTCGGCCATTCCAACATCTTCTTTAGTAATGTTATTATATCTGGATTAAATGAAGTATTCTGTAATGCATATGAAGAAAATATTTATTATTAAATGTGACTTTTAAATATTTTTTAACTGTATTTCAAACAATACATTAAGCTTTTATATATTATAACTGACGACTCGTTCGCGGCTTCGTCCGCTTTATCCAATATAATATGCATGTATTGTACTAGTAATTTTTAAATTTTGAATCACTAAGTCTATAAAAAATAATGAGAAATGTGTGTATAAAAATGAAAATTATAATTTTATATGTTCCACAACCTCCTATATCTTCCAGTGAAAGTAGCATAACAACACAGCTGTTGCTGGATGTTAGCCCAGGCAAACGGAAAGACAGAAAGAGAGAAAATTAAAAAAAATGTTTTGTGTAAACTTGAAACTCAAGCAATATGTAACTATAAGCACTTGAAATAAAACAGATGTTTGAGTTTTCTCATATAATAGTTTTTTTTGTAATATGGATATTATTTATGTTTATTAGAGACAAATTGGCATATCATTTATACTAAATTTAAACTGACAAAAACTATAATGGCAGTGGGACAATCTGAGTGAGTAAGAGCGTAAACATTATTTTCATTTCCCTATTCTTACAAGACATGATGCAGTGTTGAGTTACGACACCCAAAACAGAATGTCTGGAAGTCCTTCCTGCCTTCCCTGCTATATGAGGACTGAGCAATGCTGAAAATAAACTCACCATTTCACCTAATTTAACAATATTCTCTAACTGTTCCTCAGTGAAGGTGTTTAAACCATCTCCAACTTTACTATTGAACTCTTTGAGCTTATCATGTATTGCTTTGAGGTTTGCTTGATCAAATCTGAAATAATTAATTGTAAGAATTTAGAAATATTATTTCTTATCAAATTTTCCTGTATTGTATCAAAGTAATTCAATATATGTACAATCTACTCTATTTACCCAGACAAACTAATAGTAATAAAAAGTGTTCAGACACAGTCTTTTCCTTTAAATAACAATATATTTTACAATATTTTATATTTTCACTTCTTTATTTAAAACTCATAAGGCATGGAAAGTTTTTTTTTTATTTTCACTGGAACACTTTGTAGTGTTTGCTGTGGAACCTTTGTAGAGGACAGTGTAGCACTAGAGTATTGGCCACTAACCCAGGTATACAACATGAGAGAACCAATTGAACTATGCTCTCTCCCAAGAATATTGTTTTAATATTTTACAGGAAACCCACCTGATATAAGAATCATGAGGCACTAAGGGTTTTTCATTTTCGTTAATACTGGCACTAGCTGTAGTGTATGCGCCGGAACCTGTGAAGGGGTCAGTGGAAGAAGGCGGGGGAAGTCCCGTTGCGGCCACTGATCCTGGTACATAGCGAGATTCCCCCGTAAACGGGTCTGCGTAGCTGTGTTTAAGGTAATAAAATATTTTATTTATGGGTTTAACAGACAAAATGTATGTGTATGTATATGTATTTTGTAAAAGTAAACATTATACAAAACTTTGTAAAAATATTGTTTTCAACAAAACTTACCCATTACTGGAAGCTGGTAGAGATTCCAATTTAGCATTGTCAACTATAAAATTGGCTACTTTCTCTAAATATACTTGAGGTAAATCATTTCTGTAACATAAAACATATTTTTAAATTTAAACTATTTTGATAAATCCTGTATAACATATGACTACTAAAAATACTGTATAATAAAGAGTCTATCTATCTAATTAATTTCTCTATTTCAATATGTTTTTTTAATATCACTGATCAAAGTAACTAATAAGTAAAACTGTGTGTTTACCCTTTACCAGAATAAATAATAAATAAATTACACCAGTAGTTGAAAAGCATATATATAAAATTAATTTTACATATTGACTGACATACTTGTGTATAAAACTCTGTGCAGCCACCCAAGGGTCTTCAGACTTGTTAAAGGGCAGTTTAAGCGGGGGGGCGCCATCTTTAATATCGACACTAAATACAAAATCATATTCCTGAAATTAAAATTTGATTTCAATTCACCATTACTATCTCAAAAAATGAAAATGATATTTTATTATATATACACTTTAAGACCTCATTTCTGTATTTTGCCTCATTTGATATCATAGGACATTTATCAGGAATAATATTTGTACTATATATCAGTAATAAACTTTAGTTTCTATATAAATAAAGCAAACATCCTAACCTGTCCTTGATACATGGTTTTCCCTTCACTAGGGGGATTAGCTCCCATCACATCGCCTATTTCGCTCCAAGTATTCTGTGCTGCATTCCATGAATAACATTTGACATTAGTTCCTTGACGAACTAGTTTAGTTTGTCCTTCGGATCTACCCGGCTCTAGTAGTGCTTCTGGACCTGGTAGTCTATGAAATTTATTGCAATTTAATGGATGTTAATTTGCTTACGAAAGTATCTATTGGTATTAGAAAGAATTTTAGTTTGTTAGGAAAAATTGCGCTGGCAGATAAGAAAACCTAGGCTGACTAGAATTAAAAGCCAAAATCTAAGTATTATAATGTTTTTTTATAGTACTTAAAAACAAACTATTTCATTGATATACACACATATAACATATTAAGCTTTTGCAATGAAGTTTTCATTTCACTGTGGTCTGTAAATATGGTTTCTATGTACCATAGAACTAAATAAAAAAAATATATAGTTATTTAATAATGATACTATAATACTCTATTCAATGAATAATTACAGTGCAATCTCAAATAATGGATACATTCCTACTATTTAAATACTAATTAAGTTTGTCCCTTTATAAAAATTTACAGAAATAGAAAACATATATAATATATGTGTTAAATAATTTGTAATACATACTCTGACAATTTGAATCCACCTATCTCTTGTTCATTGGCCGCTTGCATTTTTTGTACTTCTTCCTCAAATTGTTTAATAACGGCTTCATCTGCATATCTATTGGGATCTTTTGTAAATACTCTCACTAAGCCATCACTGGATCCTATAAATAAAAGAACTTTAATCTTAAAAATCTTACAAATGTTTTTTAATGTGTCCTTTTTTTTAAACATGTTATTGTAGAAGGAGAGGACATAGATATATTTTAAATTTAAATTAAATTAGTAAATTAATTTTTGCATTATTCAAGAAATTAGTTTATTTCAATATTGTGTTAAAATTGAAAAAAAATTTAATATACGAAAATATTAAGACAGTGACTACATATTTATTATATAGATAAATACAAATTTTAAGATATTTCGAGTCACTTACAATAAGTGATAAGTAAGCATTTTTGTTGATAGAAAAAACACTAAGCAAATATAAATAGGTAATAATCAACAATACTTGAAAGTAAAAATTCATTTTATTATATAATATTACCAGTAACTATATCCCCATTGTCCAAACAAGTGAGGCTCCACACAGATTGTGCTGGTAGTCTTAATTCGCGGATACAGTCACCAGCTGCCCATATTCTTATGGCACCATCTTCTCCAGAGCTGACGAAACTATGAGGTATGCTGGGGTTTGTTGAGATGCTGGTTAGGAGATAAAATAAGAGATTATGCTAAAAACACAAAATGTCATATTCAATGCAATTTGACAATTTTCACAATGATTAACTTATAATGTAGGTTTCATTAGTTTATGTTTTCACTCTAGTGGTCCCTATATAAAAGGATAGGCAAATTTTTCATGTCAGTTATATTATTATAATAGGTTAAATAAATGAAAATTACAAATATAATATTTATATATATAATTAGAAATATAACTGATATAATTAGAAAATCTGTAAATGTGAAATTTTGCTAAACAGAATATTTTATAAATTTTCTATATATTTAATAAATATGAAATAAATTTATCACCCATATATATAATTTGTGTGTCCATAATAAGTATTAAGACATTCCCCTTTGTTTGTCCAAAGTCTGATTGATGCATCATTAGCACAACTCAGGAATGTTTCTGCATTAGCAACAGCTAAGCCTCTTACACAGTCTGTATGCCCTGGAATAATTAGATGTAAAAATTTAGTTTTTGAGTATTATTTAAATATTGTACAAAGGATTTAGTCATAAGCAATTAATTTTATCTTTTAAGTAATCCTTAAGGTAATAATTATGGTTTCAATTTTCTGATAAATATAATTATAATATTTTTTGTTTTGTAATATCTTTCTACCTGTAAGTGAACTTATAAAGCCTCCATCTTTTCTCCAAAGTTTTATGGTCTTATCAGCTGATGCTGTTGCATAAGTACCATTTCCAAGTTCTAAGGCAGCCCAAACAGCAGCTTGATGCCCTTTAAGTATTATTGGTGCCAATTGAGGAGTATTTATATTCCATATTCGGGCTGTGTTATCCCAACTTGAGCTAAAATTTGGACATGCATGGAGCCAGTAAAGTAATAAGTAGTATGTAGAATGTAAAAGATATTTAAATATTAATAACTAATATTTTTTTGCATTATATAAATCAAATAATAATATTTTTCTATAATAACGAACGAACCTTATGAGAATACCAGAATCATGTCCAGGTGTTACACTGCACACAGTGTTTTCGTGACCTTTTAAATTTATCTGAACAGCTCCATCTTGTAGATTATAACCTAATATAGTTGTATCGTTACTTCCTGTGATAACTAATCCGTCAGGGAATGCCTCGCAAGGTGGTAGCCAACAGACACACGATACAAAATTGCTATGTCCTGTATATGTAACTACATTCACAAAATCCTTGGCCCTAAGATACAAAATATATTTTAGCAATCTTATGGTAGAAATATCGTAATATTATATATATTTTTATTTTCTCTAGGATATACTAACCCCTCTGGGTGCCATAACTTAGCGGTTTTGTCTCGAGACGCGGAAAGTATGCAAAATTCTTTAGTTGTTGCAACACATCGTACATCCATAGAGTGACCACACAAAACAGTACTCAGTTTATAATCAGGTACAGCCATTGCACGAAATAAATATTCTATTAATTTCGAGCAATTGCAAACAATCACAATTCACAACGAATGGTGTAACGTCATTTTGATTTTTGACGTTATTACAAAAATAAATTGTCATCTTTTAATACTGCGTTCAGAATATTTACTAGCTTTTTCACTCTTATTTACGAATCTGAAAACTTAAAGAATAATACGGCATATGATTTTAAATATTTCTATTCTATTTTCTATTTATAAATTACAATACGCGTAATGATTTTATAAATACTACATAAAACTTTTTTACTTTCTGAGGGAACGCTACGCAAACATTAGCAATAGCCAACATTCCGGACGCATGGCGGGAAGTTTATATTATCTAATAATTATGTTATTTTTATTTATATTCTAAATTATCATGCTGGACAGTGACATAAATAAATATATCATATTTACCCTAAGCAGTCACGATAATGATAATAGAATTATGAGGGATATTGTAATAACAGATATTACCTATTAATACTGAAATACTAATTTGTCAATGAAATATATTTATGAATTGAAGAAGAAAAAGAAATATTACCGCAATTTTGTGTTGCAGAACTATTGCTTCCATAATCACATTACTGGCGATGTTAAAAATATATATATCTACAAGCATTGATACCAACCAAAGTTAGCTATAGATGGAACGGGCGGTGTACTTGAGTAGTGTAAAGATGGCGTCGACGGTGTGTGTGTCTAAGTGCCGACTCTTAGCTAAATTAGAAATAAATCGTAGTTTGTGTTTATCATCGATATTTAGAGATTTGTCTAATAGCAGGGTAAGTAACTAATAATTGCCTGTGGTTCTTCAATTTTATTAAAAACATTTTCATATAAGATTATCATATTTAGTAATTTTCGCTATGCACGTGTACATAAATAAATTGGTAGGCGCATAAGCATAGATATTTATTATTAAGCAACTGTCAAATGTCATTTAAACGGATTTGTTTTGTTAATGAAACATTAAATGAATTAAATTAATATTTGTAAATAGAAAACTATTGTAATATTTTAACAAATAAATTTTATAAGTAAAATTAAGTTGTCTTTTATATCAATATATATGTTTTATATAATAGTTTAAACTAAATTATTTTGTTCAGCTAATATTGTTATATATTATTATCGGCGATATTTGTAAAAATATAATTTCAATAAACAATCAATTAAAATTTGTTTGTTTATTTAAATTACTTACTAAATTTTTGTATTAATTTTAATTTTGTCATTTATTTATTATTTGTCTATTATTTATTTGTACGTACAATAAAATTAAAAGCTTAAATTTAAGAATTAGTAAAGGTTTTGTGTTTTTTTTTAAGAATATCCAAACTTACTATATTATACAATACATCTTACATATGAGTCACTAAAATATATTTTGTTTGATGTTAGTCTTGATTGACACTGACTTGGCACAGCATATAAACACATAATCACCCAATTACCCTATGAACAATTTCATCAAACTCTTACTGGAACTCTTACTTGAATCTGAGTGTTGATCTTTTAATAGAACTGTATACTAATTGTATGAAATAATAATTAGTAATGACTATTGATTTTAATTGTTTTCCAAGTATATTATTCAGATTTTTCATCCTTATTTTATCCTGCTTAAAGCTCTTTATCCTGTCCATGTGACATTGATATTATAGGATTTTTAAATATATAAATGTGTATTAGGCATTTACCTACTCTAATAATAAGATAAGATTACTTTAATTTTGGTGTTACAAGTTCAATAATAGCACTTGAATAAATTTATTTATATGAAAGGAAACAAACAACAACTACAATTTTGACTGAGACATAATTGGTGTGACATCATGCAGCAATTGGTGCATTGCACTTATTCATTTTGTGTGTCTCAATTTGTTTTAATTTCGTATTTTTAGGACTTTTTTTCAATTCTTGGCTCTGGTAAGAAGACAAAGGCGCGGCGTTGAGTTCCGCAACTCAACACGCAATATCTCAAAAATTGGGTAGAAAGTGTCTTAACACTAGGTTGTCCCTGCTTACCCTGCTATATACAGCTTGAAGATAATAGATAGAATATACAGCGTGAAGCAGCAAACTAAGATACCTAAATTTACAAACTTTTAAAGTACCTCATTTTTTTAAGTATACGTGGACTGGTAAATTAAAGATAATTTGATAAACACGCTCGAACTAGTAAACATGACGCTAAGTAGAGGAGTGACTGTTGTCGTATTTGTTCATAATAAAATACATTAACGTGACTATACTATTGTGCAAATACCTAAGTCGTCACGGTAATTTAAAAGAGATGAAGTTTATGTTGTACGATATGCTTATGCTTATCGCTTTCATCGCTACTAATAGTTAATATAATTTATTTTGGGTAAAACATGCTTAGTGTGCAATATAAATGTCGTCGTTAAATATACTTATCGTAGAATAAATACGTCCTTATGAACTAGACGATAAGCTTGTTCAAATATAAAAATAAAGGTATATTTTGGCTTGGGCTCGATGTGAAGATCGTATAGACCATGTACTTACTGACCGTCTAAAAAATATATGATATACTTATATATAAAAAATTATTAAAGCAAACATATATTTGCGAGTCTATGTGAAGGAACGTTCAACATAAGAATATTAATTGCTTTGAATAATATATATTAAAAACGAAGTATACGTCTCAATAAAAATTATCAATCAATATAAAAGGTTTTTTTTGGAATTTTTGATGACTCGAATGAAATTGCTAATTTTGAAATTTCACTTGACTACGCGTTCAAATGAAAGTTATTACTTATTTGAATATAATTATTTTTTGTCTTTCGATAAAAACGAAAAATATATGTTTGTTTCATAGTAGGTAATCAGTTGTGAATATAACTAGGTGACCTTACTAGGTGGTATTCTGTGGTAGAAAAAATAAAGCGACCGTGATTTGTTAAAGTACATACGAGTACATACCATCACTTATTTATATAGTTATTAAAATTAATGTCAATCGTGTACTATAATTTATAGGTTATTAAAAATGTATTTTATATTACTTAGAAAAAGGAAGATTTTCTTCTTAGCGTATATATTACATGTATTTCTTTATTTAAATATTACTTTGCTTTAAACAGGAATCGTGGTGTCGTCGGTGGCGGCCTTCACGTCGATCATTCTTCACAAGCGTATGTGTGTATGGATCCAAAGCTATACCTACAAAACTTGAATCTGACAAGTCTGACGGTAAGAGATAAATTAAAAATATATATATATATAATTTACCATATTTAATATAAATATTAAGAGACCATCACCAGAACTATAAATAATAATTTATATTAAAAATTGCTGTTAATTAAACTATATAATGCCTAATGTAATACATATTTGAGTTAAATATTTATACGGCTTAATTAATGTACAGACAATAATTTATTATAATTTTTAAATAGTCACAGATAGCAAGAAGACAAAAAGCTTATTATCAAATTAATACTACTTTAAAGACCTATTGCTATTTAAGCTATCAAAACAAGTTTCTAAAACTTCAAATTCTTCAAACACCATTTCTCCAAATTTTCCTGGTGGTATTTTACTTTGTTGCGAATTTTCGTTGACATAGTAGAATTTTTTCTCAAAAGTAATATTATCATTTGTTTGATCTGTCTCTTCATCTTGTTCTATAAAGTTGTTTGGTATATTTGTGGATTTTTCATCACGTGCAATTGAGCTGTTTGCATCATGCGTAAATTGTGATTCATATTTTTGATTTTCTTCTGTTATAATTGTTTTAGAATTTACAATGTCACATTCTTTTTGTTGAAAGGGGGTATTGACAATTCCTTTATTGTAACTCTCTAAACGACATATTTTATTTTTTACTGAGTTTTCATCATCATATAATAACGGAGGATCTTCCTTAGAATTTTGTTTTCTAAATTTATATCTAAGATTTTTAGCTTCATCTGTTCCTGTTAACTCTAGTCGACTACTACAGCTATTCGATTTCACAAGTTTAAACTTAAAACCTGGAAAACCTTCTGTACGTTTACTTTTATCCTGACTTTGGTTATTCCCAAATTCGGCAAAAGTTTCAGTATCTTTTCCCATTAACGTTTGTTGATGTTTATTGGCAACTAGACAAGAACATTTAACTCCCTTACACTTCGTTTGACATGAATAGCAATCTCCACTGCAGTTTTTTTGTAGACTTTTAATTTCGTCCATTATGGCCTTAGTCATAGGACTCACTGTAGAGCAGGTTTTAGAATTCAGGACCTTTCCACCATAATAAGTTACAGAAGTACCACATTCTCTAATCTTCTTAAGAATATCAGGACTTACGTATTGACTTTCACAGCAAAAATCTTGGCTTGCTGAATCACAAAGATATTCATCACTAGAACTATAAACATTATCTTTCAGAGTTTTTTGTGAATATGGGTTCGATCCATCTGTTTCGTATTCATTATTAGAACTTAAATCGCCGCTGGACACTCCGCTTGATAGACTAGCGTTGTCCCATTTTTTATTACTGAAGTTTGTATCTATTGTCAACTGTCTGTTATTTTTTTTCCTGCCACTGACTTTACTACTCTTTGTTTCTTCACTCAAATTTCTATACGATGTAGCTCTTCGTGTGAGACCAGTGATTTCATCTACAAGTGGTGGGTCATGAGTCATTGGACTTTTCATTTTCAATGTATCTTCAAATAAATTACGAACTTTTTTAACAGTGTCTGGATTAGGTAGCTCTTCTTCAATAATTTCTTTATTAACTCTTATAGGGTGGTAAAAAAAGTGTCTTCGTATTGCGTTTTTTGATTTATCTACATGGGAAGAATACTCGTTTTTCTTTAACAATGCCGGTGGTATTTTACAAGTATCAGTGTTCGTATTTTTTCTAGGAGCTGGTTCTACTTTAGTTCTTACTGGTTCAATTATAACAATATTATTATTAACAAGTAATTCCTGAAAACTGTAATCCTGAAGATATTGTAACAACCCATCAAATTGGGCCTCTTTTCGGTAATTAGCTATCATACTGTTTTTGAATAGTTCCGATTTCATTACTTTATACCTAACATGGTCGAAATCATCACAGCCTTTGTCAAATCCCTTAGCTTTTATGAGTGTGGCTTGAGTTTTTTGATTTTTATTGTCATCACTGCTTAATTCCACAATTTCAATTTCAGGTGTGTCTCTACTAAGCTCTAATTCAGTTTTCTTTATTTTATGTTCAGGTCTAGGGTTATCGTATATAGTACCAGTATTTTCTTTGACAATCTTTTCAACTGGCGGTTCTTCTATTTCAGAATCACTTTTAACTTTTTCAGTTTCATCTTTCCATAGGTTTAGCTTTTTTTGACTTATTTTTTTAACGCTATCTACAATTTTTACATTTTCTAAAGTTTTAATAATACTATTGACCGAAACTTCCAAGACATTATTGATATTCTGCATTTCTCCTTTTATATCTTGTTCTTCACAAACAGTTTCGTTATTTTCAGTAATTTCATTTTTATCTGTATCTTCTAGATGATTACAATTTTCAGGCGATTTATCTATTAGTTTTGACCAATAGTTTTTGACTGAGTTAATTTTTTCTTGATATTCTATATCAGTCTTTATAGCATTGTTTAGTTTTTCTTTTACCATATTTGTTTCAGGTTTAATATCTTTTGTGTCGAGATTTTGCTCTAATTTTTGACTACTTGTTACTAACTTAGATTTGTCAGTATAATTATTTAATGTGTTTTGGCGTTTAGTTTTGGAATCAATAACTTGTAAAATTTGAGGTCGAGTCATGTTGTCAGATTTTTCAAACTCAGATGTATTTTTACAATAATCTTTACTATCGCTTATAATAAGTCTCGGGGGTGGTCTAAGTAACTGTTGGCAATATGTTCCAGTGCCACAATGTACTGTATTCAGTTTGGGTATAGTTTTCTTTACTATTTTTTTTAATTTGATAGTAATGAAAGGATCGTTTGATATATTTTTTATTACTGTATCTCTGTTATTTTTTTCCTCTTTAGTTGCAATTTGTGCTGTTTTTGAGGATTCAAGATAATTGGATTTAATTTGTATTTTAGAATTCTGATTTGAATTTGTTTCTTGGCATTTAGGAGGTATTTTATTATTAGGATCCAACAACTGTTGATTTAACGGCGGATCTATTACTATAGTTTGATGGCCGCTAAGAGGTACTATCGCTATATTAGATTCAGCAGATGTTTTAAACGATTGCACTCTTGAAAGAAGTGAATGATTTCTTATTTGTTCGCTAAATGATAAATTTCTATTCGGCTTTTGAATAGGTTTATTTATTTTAGTTTTTACATTCGTAGGACTGGGAAGACGAAAAATTTCATCATCAGAAGGATTACGTTGTCGAAGGGAGTAGTGTTTCTTTATTCCACAGTTTGTTTTTCTGTCTTTTACTAATTTGCTAATATTATCATTCGAAAAAGACTTTAATATTTTAACTTCTGGTTTAAGTATTATTTTAGATGCAAGTTTCAAGCTCTCTGATTTTGTAATAACTTTGTTATTCCTGATAGTACCTTCTATTTCATTTATTTCTCTTTCGTTTTGGTGATGATCTAAGTGATAAATATTAGATTGACATTCATCAGCGTTAGAACTGTCTATAGTAATTATAGATTTCAAATCGTCCTCAAGCTTTGAAAAGTTCTGTATAAGTGGTGTTGCAGAGATTTCTGGTTGATAATTGTTTTCTATATCACTGTAATTAGTATCCAATTTTATGTCTTTTTTATTTAATTGACCATAATTTTCACTACTTTTTGCAGATAGTATTTCTCGAAAATGTGTTTGCGCGACTTCGTATGTGTTTTCACAGGGTATATCTTCAGGATCTTCTTTTCTTAACTGAGCATCTATTCTTTCAGATTTTCGTAAGCATTTACTTATATTTATATCAGGTAAAGAATAATATTGATTTTCCACAAGCGTTGCTATAAATGGTTCAGTCGTAATATTCTTTGTTGAGGTACAGTAACTGTCTTTAGTGCAATCGTCACATCCTAGAAGTGTATTACTTACGTAATATTCTTTAGGTTGTAAAGCGATAGTATTCTCCTTTAGACTTTCTTTGATGAATTTAGTTTTATTATTAAAAGAGTCTCTTTTGATGTCAGCGAAAGTTGTTTTTTTATGAATAGATGTGTAAACCGGCTCTGGTTCAAAATCTTTTTTGTCACTTACTACAATTTTAGAAGTAACCAGATTGTTTTCTTGAAATTGGGAATCACAGTATTCATCTATTTTTTCTGCCAATGAATTTGCTAAATATTCTAACTTGTGAGACTTATCAGAAGAAGCGATTGAAATGGATATATACGAAGTTATGCTGTCAGTTGGACTAGATATAGTTCCGTCGTTTTCAGATATAACGGATTGAATATCGCAATCAATCAATTTATCAGTATTATCACCAATTATATTTCCATTTATGATAGGTGTTTTATTTTCATTACTTTTGTTTGAAATTTCATCATACGTCGCTGTTTCGATATTAGATTGTTTAAATTGGTCTCCTAGAATAGAAGTACAGCTGTGTGTTAACGATTTTGGACGATTTTCAACTTCGTTTTCACTATCGTGGTCGTCTGTGGTAATATATAATTCTTTGCAGTTATTTTGTGATGTTATTGATCTCTCTGTATCGGGAGAGCTATTGTTGTAATTTTTTAAGTGTGCTTCAAAATTGTAATGTTTTCTAACGTAATTAGAATCTAAGCTGTCGATTTCACTTGGGTTACGAGAGTGACCAACACTATCTTCAGATAGATTTATGTGTTTGGTATCTTCCAAGTTTGGCCAACTACCACCTATTGATTTAGAATTACGGCTTTCATTTCTTGACACTATATCTTCATGTGATATATTGTTTTCTATATTATCTTGTTGGTTTGGCTGCGATTCTTCTTCTGTAGTTTGTCTACTTATGTCTGCAAAGCAAGAAACTGTACTGTCGATATAAATTCCTTCTAATACTTCTTCTTTTGTCTGATATTTTGTCCGACCAGTTAACCTGAAAATAATTAAAGAAACTAATATAATAATACATATCTTACATTTTAAATAATTAATTTATTAAGTATATACTTCATCTTAAATATTATCCAGATAAATTCATCCATCAAATAAATTAAAAATAACGACACATTTTTATTTGTATTTTATTATTTGTATTTTATTTTATATGTATCATAATATTGGTAGTTTTTTATATTAATCAAACCTTAAAAGAAACGTAACCCTTATAAAAAATTACGTCCTTATTAAAACTGAAACTAATTACAAATATCCAGACCAGTGGTTAAAAACATTAAAAAGCTATGATTGTAATTCGTTTCATACAAAATACATTCAACCGCATACGTATGTTTGTGAACTCTTAAAAGTTGTATTTCTTTGAAGGAGTAAAAACTTACAGTATAAATAAAGGAAAATATCTGAAAATTGATAATTTATAAGTTTAACACAGAAAGAAATTATGACAAACTTATAACTGTAATGAAATATAAAATGATTGGATTGAAATGAAATGATTGGATGATATAATTTGTATTTTCCTCAGCGGAAAACCTACAATCATGAAATTGGTACGGAACCCTTGTTGGCGCGAGTGCTACTCACATTTTTCAAATTTCAATTCGTGGAATGTTCTATTTATTATTATACTAGAAAAGAAAGGTAAAAAAATACTTTTAATCATACCTGTCTCTAAAACAAGGCTTGTCAAATAAACGAGCACGAGGAATCAACTGCGACCTTTTAGTTTTAGGATGATTTTGTATTTGCAGATCGGTAAAAGTTTCCTCTCTTATTACAGCCAAGCTTCGGCTTCGGCGTAAATTAGAACCTTCAGTTTCTTTATGCTTGCATAGACGTCCGTAGCTACCACTAAATTCTGTGTCGGAATTTGGAAATCGTTTTTGTAAAAATTCATCTGCTGCCTTCGACCGTGTTAAGTGTTGATAAAATTCGTCTTGCGGAAGCTGAACGGGAAGCTTATAGTATTCCGCGAGTTTACTCTGATATTTTTCCTGTTTTTTATTTTTATTTTCACTATCTTTAGATTTAGATTTCTTTTTTTTAGGGCGTTCTTCTGAATAATTTTTTAAATCAACAATATTTCGTGGCTTATCGAATTCTAGTGTCTCTGTAGGATTTTCAAAATACTGTATATCAGCGACGGTGTTTGCCGCGGATTTATCCTCTTGACTCGTTTTCCGTTCGACGAGATCTCGAAGGCGGCTTCGTGTGGAACTTGTAGAAGTGACGCTTTCTGGCCGTTTAATAGGATATTCTAAATTTGAAGATGACCTTCGGAAAAGACTTGTCTTGATCGATCCAAAGTCACAATCGTCTTGACAAGAAGCCGCTGAGAAATTTTGTGTCCTTATACGGTCTACGTGATTCTGACTAGAATACGACGCGACCGAGTCCACCGAGTGCCTGCAATAGAGAAGAAAATATTAATTAATTAAGTTTTTTTCATGTTTTACGGAATGGTATGAGTGTTGTTTTTGTGAGATACATACTAATGTATCTCACAAAAACACTACTTTTACTAAACTTCTTTTACTTTTAAGAATATACTTTTACTAAACTTCTTTTACTTTTAAGAATATAAATTAAGATCGTACCTAATTGATTCATACTGTGTAAAAAATATATGTTCTATTATGCTCTGTACCTACTGGCACCAAGCCAGAACAGAGTGGACATTGACATCAGAATCGTTTCGTATTTACTCAAGCGAATAAGTCTAAACTTAGATTTATTATAATCGAACCAATATGTGTGGGTTTTGTCTAAGTAAAAGTTAATATTGTTTCAAATGGCTATTATATTCCATTATGTCGTCTTTTTTCTAAATAAGTTATACAATTATCAGATGTATGAGTGTATGTACATAGAATTGAAGCAAACAGGTATATATTAGTCTTAGAGTAGTTTAAATATCTCTGCCAAGAGTGGCGTCTCGCCCCTAATGATTGTATATGTAAACGTATGTAGGTTCCAGACACAAATACGTACTATGTCAATAATGCTCACTTATAATTTAAATTATATAAACACGGCTTATACGCAAAAAATACAAGTTGACCACAATAGTGAAACAGGAAAACACTGAAGGTTTTTTGATGTAATATCGTCTTTAAATATTAAAGAGACAAAGGGGACGACAAAAATGAGTTCATGACTTTGGTAAGAAGGTTTCACGTAAATATTCATTGCTGTACCCATAAGAAGATACCATGCTCGTATTGAGCGTTTCAATTTGGTTCCGTCATAAAACACACAATTTTTTTATTTCTATTCTTATAATTACCAACATATGAAGATACAGACTAAGTGGCTCATAATTTAATGTGAACGATGTACTACCAAGTACTTTGATGAACTAACATAATGCATAAATAATATCGTAGAAAAAGTAATAAACGATATAGATATGCATAGAATGGTTAAATAAAAAATAAATAAAATACCGCTAGGATTAAATTTCGCTTAAGTATGAGACGTTTATTTATAACGGAATAATGTCCTGATAGCTGTCTGGCGTCTACCTATATGTTATGTCTAGGCTGAATGAATACGCTAGATTGACCAAATGATGTATGTGAGTGGCTCGATCAATTTTTTATTGACATTATAAATATATGTGCGTAGATTCTTTACTGGTAATTCTTTATTCAAATAAACTACTACTTGTTACTTTTAATAATATAAATAAATAAATTAAATTTCATCCATTTATTCGTACTATCAATTGACAGTATTTTTGCTATAATTAATCTAATTAATCTTATTGGGCCCAGGACTGATTGCAGTCCATAATTTTATTAGAAGGCTTTAATCCTCAAAACTTATCACGTTACGTAAGCTATACCAATTATAAAATGTGTGCTATATTATGTGTACTAAAGCATTTGTCAGTAGGTAGTTTTTAGTGCAAGAGTAGTTCTAGCCTCAACTTCTTTTGGCTGAGAGTATAAAACGTGCAATCTCGTTTTGCTTTCCTATTCCCGAATTAAATACGCATATTATAACATAAATATATATTATAACATAAATATATAATATATAAAATAAATATTTTGTTCAAAATTTTCTTTAATTTTCATTGAAAAAAAATTAAGTTACTTACTTAATATGAAAAGTTACTTAGTATCTTAATTGTATTTTTATAATATTAATTAGTATTAGTGTTACCTTAGCAAAAAAAAGTCTCTTTACTCATCTTTTATTCCGACCCAACCAGAAGGTCAAGAGATAAAAGTTTGTGGCGATTTGTCGTAGTTTTAATTTTAGAGCCGTGAAAATAGTTACGTATGGATCATGTCTTATTTCTGGCGCGGACAAATAAAAGTCACTTGGGTAAACATTTTGTGATCGTCGAGATAACAAACTGTTATTATGCCCACTGTAATTTCGGTTAGATTTGATGACGTTAACTTACGTACCTATTAGATACTCTGCATATGTCTCGTAGAACGATAGTTTTAGGTTTTGAGCTCTAATAAAACTAAAGAATTTAATTTTATTTTAAAAATATTTTGAAGACCGTCGTACCGCATTGTGTACGACGGTAGTTACAGCGTGTGCCTGTAAATGCGACGATTTATGGGATCGATTTCCACTCGTGGACAATTAATTATTTTTATTTTCTTCGCTCTGGTAACAACAACGGAGTGTCCTAACACTAGGTTCCCTGTCACTGGTAACACTGTCTATCCTGTTATGTGCGCGATGTAGCGTGAAGGTTTTTACCTGAATCTTTTTTTTACTCTAGCTAAGTTAGGTTGGTGTCAAAATTGGACGAAATATTATGTTATATGGAAATATTTTGTTATATATGTTTTGTTCTTTTTATATTATTCTTTTTTTTATTTAATTTGCACCGAGCTTTATTCGCCTATTCCTCTAGTATCAACTAGTCCTGCATTTGCCAAAGGTTATCTGTAAGAGATTGCTTGAAGCAATAAGACCGCCTTTGCATATATATTTTTTTTAATTATATGTTTTCAGTGTTTTGTTATGTGTGTGCAATAAAGTATAAATAAAAAAAAATTAAATAAAAATGTACTTGTATTATTATTGTAATGCTTAATTTCTATTAAATAATAAGCTAATTAATGGGATAAATTGCCCGTAAGTACCTACATAGTCGTAATTGACAGATAGGCATCTACAAGTTTGCACATATTTTTAAGCAGCATCCGAGTGGCCGCTTTTCTTCCGTGACAGTCTACTTGTCACGTTCACGCCGCATTTCATGCAATTACATTCATCATGTACCCATAATAGATATGATTTAAAGTTTTAATATCACTTTAATGAGATAACGGAGACCAACATAATTGTATGCTAATCTTGTTACAAGTAATTGTTATTTAACTTCATATTATAGTAATTTTTAACTACACAAAGCTATGCTTATTGCTTTTTAGAAGACGCGGACCCAAATAAGAATATTAATAAAGATTATATATCTTTTACATACATATTCTAAATATTCTCGTAACAGTTAAAGGAAAATTGTAAAAATGTAGGTATCCTCCCAACATAAATATTAGTATTATCCCTACATAAATATACATAAATATTAGTATTATTAAAATGTCACAAAATTTTAACTGACTTCTGATTTCTACAGCTGCAATAGCTGTCGAAGTATTTAATAGTTTGCTTAAGAACATCTAGTCTGTAAAGTTTACTAATCTGATCCATCTATAGATAAATTTTGAAGTTTGAAGCGAAACTTCAGAATGCTTAGTACTAGTGTTATGATAACTTTATTTTCCATAAAAATAATTTTGTATAGAATAAAATAATATATTAATGGTTTATATTATTATATTCTCTTTAAAGAGTTTATATACTTTTAAATTGTATATAATAGTAAAAAAAAATAATCATGTACAACTTATTGTAATTTCATGTATTTATGAATTATTAGCAACACAATTAGATAATGAACACAAATAAACTAAAACTAAAATTTTCATGAATTTAGATCCAAGAGAATGTTTTTATTGATAAATTGAGTAATGTTTGATCTAGCCATTTTATATCTCACATATCGTCTAACTATTCGGCTTACGCTTAAGTTCGTGCGGGAAGGCTCTAAGATTTTAATGGTGGTAACACAAACGTGACACAAAGTGTGACAGACAAAGGGTGACATTCAGTGTGTGACGTATGAACATTATAAAAATAATTTAATTTTTCTATGAAATTTAGCTGTTAATTATTTTGTTTTGTAAAAAGATAATAGTTTCACTGTTTATACACACAAAGACACAGACATACGTAATATATATTGTTATAAAATTAAATATTCTGTTAGTGCCACATATTTCGTTTATTTACTTTCAGGTTTGTGTAAATGTTATACGTATACTACGTCTGGCCTGTTTACACGTCGTTATACTATTTTTATGTCCGAAAGTGAAAGACGCTGGAAAACATCGAGAACATCACTGGCTTAGACTATAAAATGTAATATATTATTACTTGCAAAATAAACCGTATTTTGTGTTAAAAATAGTTAATGATTAGTTATGTCATGTATGTCATTTAAGTAGGTAAGGTAGGAAGGTACGTATATATGTTTAAATATGCAAATATAGCAAAATAGTCTTTTTCACACCAAGGTTTTATAATCATATCATTTTCAAGCAAATATATATATATATATATATATATATATATATATATATATATATATATATATATATATATATATATATATATATAATATATATATATATATATATATATATATAGACAGATAAGACACTCCCTTCTCTACTTTCCGCCCAAGTTTCGAGACCTTACTTGTTGAGTGGGGGACTCCACGTCGCGCTGTCTACCATAGCAGGAAAATTAAAATAATTGAAATATAATAATTTTCGTAAGTTGGGCTCGAACCTCGCCCCACGACATGCTCAATTCAGAAAATTTTTAGAAAATTTATATTCGTCAATTAAAACTTTGTTAAATATAAATAGAATTAAGTAATTTAAAAAATCGAAATAAATGAACCCCACACTTATATTTAACCTTTACTTTTAATAAAGACATTACTTTTAAATGACAGAAATGAATTTTCAACATAATATCTCGATGTTTGTGTAACATGTGTGAATAATGATGTCCATGATGAAACGTATATAGATTTCGCACTTAATGCACGTTCGAAGTGTTTCGAAAATATTATACTGATTGTTTCTCACGTCATTCATTATATAGCCTAGTTAAGTTCTGGAAGTTTTCGAACATGTTATATAAAAGTTATTCCATTATTTGTAATAAGCTTCTTCTTCTTTTCTATACTCTTTCTTATTCTTTACTTTTTTAATTAACCAAAGGCTAGATTTCAAACAAACTCTGTAATAGTTTATAGATTGTTTCTCTTAAACATCAAAATGTGATATTATTGCGATGCAATTTTTTTACTTTACTTGTTTGTGAGATATAAATTTGCTAAAGCTTCATAAAATTCGTCAACATGGGTAATTTATTAATATATATTATATATAACTTATAAATATATTTTATAAGTTATATATAATATATTTTATAATATATTTTACTTATAAATATAATTGTATACGCCACCTTCACCTCCTTTCGACGTTATTGAGTTCAGCTTTAATAACAAGTTTTCAGCCAAACATTTCTACAGTAATCAAACTTAATCGGTGTCGCACCAACACGGCTGAGCTTTGAACCGTTCTAGTTGGATTTAATTATCACCTGTCAATTTGTTCCAGGTTGTCACAATGCTGGAAACTATTGATGACGCTTTAAATATAAATGCGTATTAAATTTAAGCATTCATAATTTATAAATGTTATACATTACATTACATTTATAAATACATTTATGTTACAAATTTCTTTGGCAATTAGGTAGCTACTACTAATAGCTACATTACAGTATGCTCGGTGGCGAGAACTAAGACTGCACTTTTTCTGACCTGGGTGTAAATATGAAAATATTTCCAATGAAAATTTCCCACCGAGGGAAAGTAAAATCGTAAACATTGCGTAAAATCAGATTCTTCCAAAATGCGTAACAATAACGTCATGGACAAGATAATAATAGTTACAATAAAATAAACAGAGATAAGAACACAACTTTATATATATCATCATCATAGTTGGTAATTTTTATATCATGCTTATCAAAGTATATACAAGTTACGTCACGGTGTTGCTGTTTTAAATATTTTCGTCAAAATTCTTGCTTCTTTCTGACTACCCTGCTATATAAAGCTTGAAGCCGGGGCAGATTTAATTAAAATAGGGGTACCCTGTTTTAATATGACTTTTACCCAGTTTATATTTTTTGCCCATCTTTAATTACACGAAGATAGATAGAAACGGAATTGATTAAAATTTCTAAAATAAAACAACACGCAACCTTTTAATTTCAACTCTCTATGTGAAAGAAATGAGTGAATCGATTTACCATTAACTATTGAATGTCTTCAAAACCAATGCGTCTTCCGCAATTTATTAGTTATGTTACTTTTTAATACTTCTAAGAAGGAAAAGATAGTTAGTAGTATTTTTTGCACGTGATCAAGATTTTGTTATTTTTTAATTTTGGTCCGTAAACTTTTATGTTGCTGTTGTTTGTTTTTGACAGAAATAATTTCAAATAATATGTTAGGGGAACCGGCATTTATCATACTGATAAAACACAACCTTCCATTAAAGGACACGTGACACAGACGGACCGTCAAATTTAATCGCCCGCATCAACGATTATTTATTGAACTGATCGCACAAATTCACAAGTGTGTTAAGGTCAAAACAAATACAAATTGTAAACAATTTAAGATTGTTGTGGTTTTTTGTAATATATTTTTTTTGGCCCTCACTACGACTGAATTGCGGAACTCTAATTATTTATTATATAAGCTGGCATAAAAACGAAGTTAAATGTTGTAGAGGTAGAGGTGTGCAGATGGTGTTAAACAGTAAGCTTTGATAAACTCGCGAAGATTTTGTTTACATAAATCTTACAGTTTGCTAGTATAGTACATTTTAAGACATCGCATGCAAAGTTGGAGAATTCAACGTTAGATTTAGTCTACCTGGCACGCTGAAACAACGATATTTTAAAGATCTATACTTCAATATTAATAATATAAAACTGTAAAAATATGTATATATTGTATTATCTTCTCAATTGATATAAACTCACACTCGACGCCTGCAGAGTGCGCTCTTGAATTTCATCATCTTGTCAAAAGGAAATATGAACACTTAAAGAACTATGAAGTTTTATGTTACGTGATGCATATAAAATGTATCTAAACTATCCTAATATCATCATATATCTAGATTTCAATTATATTATATATTGTTTATAATAAGTAGAATTAATATAACAATTTTATACTATTCAATTGTTATATTTTTTCCCTTATTGATTGCTCTACTACATAATAATTTATACCATATAGGTACGCTGCCGACCTCAGCTAACTAGGGCATATAAAAGATTGATTGACAATGTTTTAATAAATTTTCCATTACAAATTAATAGGACCTTGCTAATATATTGGGCGTGAGATATTTGCTACTTTTATACTGAAAGTATTATAATGTTTTTCTAGTAGTTAGCATCATCGTGGTTAGCACAAGGTCTTTGCAAATATATCAATATGACCGATTGTCACGTTTCTTGACGTCAATTGTAATTTATTAAATATTTGTTAACTAGACATGTCTAGATATTTATTGTTATATGCCGCATAAAAATATAATATTTTCGGACGATGTATAGAACGTCTAGAGAGATACGTTAAGAGATAATTTGTTCTTATAAGTCATTCTAAATTCAAATGTGCATTAGTTGTTGAAAACTAAATGATAACTACAATTTCATGTTCTCAATAACATATACATTTCCACTCATATAAAAATAAAGAGAGCAAATATATCTTTGTTTATCTATATTTATATGAAAATTCAAACATAAACAAATTTTATCATGAAGCATCTCCATATTGAATAGCTTTTTCATCCTAAAATAAAAAAAAAAACTTCAAT
This sequence comes from Dione juno, assembly GCA_037127375.1. NCBI lineage: Eukaryota > Metazoa > Arthropoda > Insecta > Lepidoptera > Nymphalidae > Dione > Dione juno. The sequence goes on from JAXRJS010000048.1 coordinate 3,632,377, forward strand.
AGAGAGAACGCGCCTGCTGAATATAGGAATGAAAACTTACCTAAACCTATCTGATTGAAAACTTTTTGTTTGCTAGTTTTTTACCCATTCGTTTTAATACTTACATATATACAGAATAATTCAATAAACGTTTCTTTGATGTTAAATTCGTAAAATAATTAAAAATACCCTTACCATACTATCTCTTAAATGAAAAGGTGCAAAGAGGCCAATATGTCTTAGAAAAGCCGAACGGAGAAAACTGAACAGTTCCACATTTTTATTGAGCACTAAATTCGACGCTACGTGAGCGGAGACCGCTTTCTTTAGCTCGAAACTCGAACGTACCTGCATATTATATTGCTACGTTCGCCTTAAGCTTCCTGTCATGTTCGCTTTTATTGCAAACATATTACTGTATAATATTACAGTGCACTTTTATTGAAAAAACTCGTTTTATAAAATGATATTTACAAAATTGGATAAGAATAATTTAGCTCAGAGTTATTTTTCATAGGTTTATTATCCATTCGGTGAAACAGATCTTGTACAGATAGGTCAATCCGATCTCTCTTTTAGTTAAAAGGAACTTTATGCAGTTTATACTGCATGCTTATGAGAATAACCTATATATATTATAAATTTAAAATAATAAAATCTATTTTTTTCTTATCTGATCTTAAAAACTCATTTTTTTTTTAACAAATTTATAGCTATCCTTTTAGATATTTTTGTAACAATTTTCACACGTTCCAAATACATACATACATATCTTTACGCTATATCTATAGCGGGGCAATCAGAGAGAACGGAGCGCCAAACGCTGCGGTCCCTGCATACCTTTTTCGCCTCGTCCTGTCATTAACCTCTTCATAAATGCTCGCCGGAGGGTCCTCATGCTTTTTACGTGACCTTTCTCCGCTATCTTCGACACTGTGTTTTCGAAGGTCAACCGAGTTCTCCCGTTGCCTCTCTTATATCTTTTTTACCATTCTTTCGTCACGTCTCGACGTGCCCAAACCATTTTTGTATTGATTAATGTACTATTAGAAGTACAAATTAAAAAAGTGTTACAGTTTATATAGTATACTTCTTTATCCCAAGATAATTATTTACATGTATAATAAATGTTTATTAAATTAAAATTGATTTGAAAGTGATTTTATCACTTGTTCAATAAGAACTTAAAATTATTTAGGAAAATACAAATATACGTATTACTTTGAGCACATTGTGATACTGTGGGACAGCATATGATTGTAACAGCGATGGCTGTGGTGTTACGAGTAATTTCACCTCCGTCCTGCCATTAAACATGCAATGTCCCGAATTCTGGGGGGAAGGGGGAACGATATCACTTGATACTAGGTGTTCTCTACATACTCGCGATGGCTGCTAAATGCAGTATGAAGCGAAGCTATTAAAAAAAAACATCTGAATAAATATCATCTTAATACCTATACCTATACTTAGTTTGAATTGAGACGGTTGTTGCCGGTTGATAAGTAAACTGCTAAAAGTGTGTTAGTTTTTTAACTGCGCCCGTATCAATCTTATTGAAAGGCAAGTGTGTCATTGACCCAGACACCAGCTGTTCTTTATTTGTTATCATGTATCATTATTCTTATTAATGTACTGTAAAAACATGCGCACTCATTTATTTATTTTTTTCTCATATATATTTACAAATATTTATATGCTTAGTAGTTCTGTATTAGAAGTATGAATTCCTCAAAATCACATCTGCAAAGTGTCTCGTCTTGTTGCTGATTTGATTCCCACTTAGGGAGAACGGAATAACTTATCACTACTACAATACCAACATTTGCGGTAAGTATATAAAGATACAAAAAAATTAAATTTCTCTTCTCTAAATTTGTAAATTCAACGAATCTTATTTACAAGCCTGACTTCTAAGTGGTTTTCCTGGTAGGTTTACGAGATAATTTGCCGCATGAAGTAAATAATGTTCAGAAATAAGTACAAAAAAAATTACGAACTCTTTAAAATATATTTTTATGGTTCGAATATAAAGAGGGTGTTAGCTACTCTTTATTTTATGTTCTATCAAACTAATACCATAATGTAGGAATTAGGTTTTTCATTATAAATGTAAGCCAAAAATCTAATTTTTGTAATAGTATGTATTATTTTGTATTTTTTAAATCTTAAGGGAATATGTTTCGTTAACTTGTAAAACCTTTTAACTATTATGACAGTAATAATAGGTAAATCACTTTCATTTTAAGATAGTATATGCTTAAAGATGAGTGATATAGCACGGAATGCTTAAAGTGCGATTCTCGCACATTGAGAACAAAGATAAGCTATTATTCTTATCTTATTATTTCTTTTAAAGATATAATGAAAGTTTTAATATGTATGTAGCGTATATTCTTTTACTTTTTACATTTTTTTATGGAAATGAAAAGTATTTGTTAAAGAAGTATGTATCAATAACAAAAGCGACTTTTTGTAATAAATGTGTTTATCTCAGTTATTAAAATTCTTTAAAAAAATTGAAAAAGCGTAGAATTTTAGTATTTCATATCGCATAAATGAAAAAGGGATTGGTGTTAAAAATAGCCTTCATGTAAGAGATGAGATTTCTTACCAGGCTATTCGAAATAAAGCTTTGGATTCTTTTGAAGTAAAAGCATAATGATAGGTATAGATATTATCTAATAAAATTTTGATACTTGAACGATGAAAATTTGCACAAAACTTGGCGTTGACTGTAACTGTGAAGGTCTATAATATATAAGTGCAATTTAATAATATAATATTATGTAAGTTGAAAAATTATGATTATTATAAATTATTTTATACTTATACATGTAGCAACAAGAATACAATTTAATATTTTCTTTGCTTGCTAGCACACAGCATTTACGTTGACATTAACATTATCATTACGAGTTGAAAGACGGATCTCAACGCCGTGCATTATAATCTTATTAGAACGAGGGCATGAAAATAATTCATTCCCCCGAATAGGGCTCGAAATATGAGCCTAATGTCAGATTATGTGCCGCGTAGCCTAATGCATATCCAAATAAAGTCATATGTATACATTTTTTCTATGAATTGGTATTTTGAATATCTAATATGAGTAGACATCTGAAGCTTCTCGAAATGTAATGATGCGTGAACGATTTGGTAACGCTCTATGAAACACTACTTGATCTATTTATCCGTTCACTGTTACGTCTGTACGGGGCTTTCAGCGTATTAGCAAATATTTAAATAAGCCTTCATGATTCATTACTCTAATCAATTTGAAACAACTACATATATACATATGCGATTATGGAATGGCACCAATTAATTTTGTACCCAGCGTTAAGATAATTACAGTTGTTTATTTAGAAAACCTATTTTCTCCATATATGTATATATATAACGAAAAATTTCTAGGTAAATTTCCTTCATAGGACATTTTCATAGAATGTATTTAGGTCGTGCTATGATATCGTTACCTACTTTTGTTAAGAAAACTAAATAAGACGCTATTACATAATTGTATGTTAGTATAAAACGATTGGCACAGTCGCGATACTTTTAGATTTTATTAGACAATAATTGCAAAGATTCAATTTCATATTTTGTAGTGTCAAAATATATACGTAACCTATTGGTAAATTTTCTAATAATTAACTTATAACATTTCATGATCAATAAGTAGTGTCATTTAATATAGAATATCACGCTTATAAATGGTGGTGTTTGAGTAAGTGCCAGACAATTTGACTACGCTCGTTATGCAAATGTTGCAGATTAGCAATTTTGTAATGTGGACATTACCTAGATCTCTTACATTTATAGCGACTCTTAATCGTATAAACCGTACGAAATAGACATTATCGCTTGTATTGTGAATTAACTTATGCAATTTGATATAAATGGGATAAAAGGTATTTTTTCATCACATACACATAATTCAAGCGTAGAAAAATACCCGCTAATAACATGTTTGCATTTTATCTTCATTCGCATAAAAAAGTTTACATAGTATTAAATAAAAAAAACTTATCATTATCGGAAATGTAAGTTTTATTTTGGTAAGTACTTGATAAAATCGTTATAATATTCAACTATAATAGTGGCGTAACATTCAGGAAAATCTTTATGTTGTTACGTGTGTCAAAAAATATAAAATGACTTCATATAATAATTCCGGAACGAAACACGAGGGCACGCACTTGCTAATTCTGACATAAACTTAAACAATAGTGGCTTTTATTTTGACCCTAATAAGGGTTATAACATTAATAAAGCTCATTAACGTTTTGGCTCCAAGCCGTAGTTCCTGTCGCATTGTTTTCAACAGACCAGCGTCGATTGTGTGTGATAAGATTACGCTGCCAAATGCATATTTGAATTTTGATTATGGGACTCATGTCGTATATGTTTAACATATATAGATGAAAAAAAAAGTATTACGTGCTTTTATTTATATACTGTTACAAAAAATATTATTGTTTTTTCTTTATGCAAAATATGTATCTCTATAAACAACTAATGGATGAAATGTTTGTAAGTCACGTTTTCATTAGATAAAATATTAAATAACATAATCATCCTTATTCAGAACGACCTACAGATAATAAATCTGTATAGTCTTTCATGGTACTTATTTAAAGTTAAGATAAATAAATAATAAATATAAAATAACAAACTTAATTTCTGTAATCGAATAATTTTATATTTTTATTAAATAGAACAATGGCTAAAGAACGATTAGAAAACGAATAATCTAGTGAAAACAACAAAAAACAGAGAAACGTAATTATTTATCAATGTCAACTTGTAATAGGTATCACGGTTAAATTCTCGAACAGTAATGGACTAATTAGACAAGAAAACCGACTGTAACTTTAATTTGTATTCAGGTGTAGTAAAACTATGTAGCAGATGGCAGTAAAAGAAAAAAGCTAGGCTTATACTATTAAAGACCGATCGGCATCTCGATTGTAACGTGGTGACATATTAAAAATATATTTTGTACAGAAGATATTTACATAGATATTTTTTACACCTTCTATGAACATATAAGGGTAGGCGGAGATATCATAGTGTTAAACATTCAGTCCTTAATACATTGCATCAATACGCCGTTTCTCTAAGAAATTCAACGCCTCAGTTTGTTTTACCAGAATGGGAAAATAAAAACATTTCACTATAATTATTTCTGAGATTTGAGATCGGACCTCGGAATATAGATATTTTATTATTTATAAAAGATAACTAATATAATCTTCAAATCAATCTTGCAATTTTCAAATGATCTTGAATATTTTTATGTATTTGCTAATATTAACCGTTCTCTAGCTTTACAGACACCCTTCATACACTTGACGTCACTCACGAAATTCGAGATGAAGTTAAGGACACGTCTCTCATAATTGCGTTAGTGGGTGTATAATAACAACGAGATAATTATCGAATAGATTACATAATTGACTAGACAGTGTTAAGGCTGTTTTGGTTTGTACTATGTTAAATATTGATAAAGCTTTGACAAAACCATTAAACACTTAAAGTGCTAGAAATAAGTAACTACACGTTATCGTGGGAACACCTCGGTTTTCTAATCTTCTTATCAAGGAAATGGAAGTGTTACTCATGGAGCTAGTAATAAAAACATATGAACGCTTACTATAGATATATCTTGAAGCTATTAATCATTATAAAATTAGCTATTATGTGAAAAACGCAAAAAAATTATACACCAATACGTTTAACAAAGGTGAGAAAGCGATATCAGCAGTAAATTGAAAAATGAAAGTTTGACCCATTACACGAGAGCTACAACGAAGATAAATATTGACTATACTATATTATCAGTAGAGATAAGATATCCGAATATGGCATTCGAGAAAAACTGTAATCAAATTTTACAAACAACCAAATATGTGTTGTCGATAAACTTGTGTAACATTATGCATATTTGCTAAATATATGTACATTTAAATTGTTTAAAGCTCTGTAACCAATTCCTATATATATATATATAATTTGTTATGTCAGTCATGTAACATTTGACTTCATTTTTATTTTAAAGTACAGACTGACATAAATGAATAAACAGATTTGAGTGATATTAGAATTTAGAAGGATTATATAATAGATATATATAATAGACAATATAATTTTTTAATGATCTCATTAGCAGATTTCCTCCAGAACACTACAGTTACTATATGGAAGGGTCGTTAGGTTGCGACGTTACGAACTCTTGCAATTGGGCTCAAAGAAGAGCAAACTACGCTGAGCAAGCGACGGTTGCCGAAACAAAAGAGTCTGTCTACAAAGGCTTGTTATCTATTGTTCAGATATTGCACGTGAAATCGTCTAGCAATTTATCCCTCACCCCTATTCCCATTTCATTCATATGAACATTGTATTAAAAAAATATTTGATTTTTTATTTTCTCCATGGTTAATTAATTTCGAGGTATATTTCATTGCCTCTTTGCGGTATTCAGAAATTATTGATAATAAATAAAAAACACTTTACACGATAACTTACTAATGTAATTTAGAAATATGCAAAATATATTATAATAAATATAGAAAGATATTTTACTTTTTTTAAAATAACAGATCAGACGATTTAAGATATTAAAAATAATAAAAAATATATTCATATACAATATAGAACTGGTTACGATGTTTATGGGTTACGAATGAAATTATTGATAATCTTACTATAGATTAAGTCTAGACTGTTGGCGGATGCCGGATGCAACATAAAGTAAATTACCTTTAGAAACGAAGCCATTATGAGAAACACATGCACTTGGTTAATTGAACTGTTTTCACTTTGTCACACGCGTCAAGTGTTACAGCAGGCGTAGAGCGTTATGCGCGGAGGCTGTCGCGCGGCAGCGGCGCGTCTGACAGGCAGCGCGGGCGCATACATCACGTGCCACAGTGGCGCTGCCGTGCCGGCCCCATGTGGCTGCCGAGGGAACTAACGGCACTTTTCACGCTTCAATAACCTTACATGAATGATTGCTCTTAATAGTAATATAATTAATATACTCGTACGTATATATATATATATATATATATATATATATATATATATATATATATATATATATATATATATATATATATATATATATATATATAAAATCAAAATGTGTTAATGTGTTTTTTAATATTTACAAATGTCATAAAATAGGTTTTATTGGTTAGAATAATTATTTTATATAGAAAAAGACTTAACACTGAATATTCACATCACCAGATGCTGCAGAAATCTAAATATACAATTGCATGAATATTTGCAGATGTTGTGCCAATAACATGTTCAGAAACAACCAATACTCAATCTAGTAAACGGTTAAACTTATATAAACAGATCGTGTCCCGTTTAATCCAGTTATTCGAGAATATTAACATAAAATCAAATTATAAATATGTAGTAATATTATAATTATTATAAATATGTAGTTGGATATATAGGACCTAGTTAAATATAGAAAAGACTAATTCTAAATTTAACTTTAAGATGTGATCAAGGATATGAGTTTCCGTAATGAGATACTGAAATGATTAAACTTAATGTCGCGTGGGGGAATGAATTTTCATAGCATTATGAATAAATACAATTACAATTTTTACTCATCCCTTTTTGTGGCTTAAAAAATCAATTAACGCGTTTTATAAATGTATATAGTATACTTAATTCACGGTTAACTTTCTTGTAAAATCTTAAGCATTCTAAGTCCTTCTAATGCCTTTAGAAGTCTTCTCTCCTGTAGTAGTTACAACCATCTATTTTCATATAGTTTAATACTATATTATATAGTATAGCAACAGCAAACCATATGAAAATTTCCTTGAAAATGTATATATTTAAAATTCCAATTTATCTTCTAACAAATTATTGAAAAATAAAAAAAAACATAGGTAATTATTTATATTTATTTATGTAAAATCAATATATTTTCAAAGACTATTGATCTCCAATAGATTTTGTTTGCTGGAGACAACAGATGGACATAAGATGATTATGTACTGAAAGTCACGTTTTCATTCTTTCCGTCACGCGGCTCACGATTGTTTATGACACTCGTGAATATTTTGTAACCACAATGGAATAGCAAAAATAATTCTATATATATAAATAATTCTATAGATACGTACATGACATGTACATGCTTACAGCAACTAGTTGCCGTCTTTCACCTTGGAAGAAAAGACATGACAACATAATTAGATATACATGTCGAAATTATATGCGACATACGCTTGCTTAGAGTAATATAAACTTTGCCATACCTACATGAAATAATTGCATAAGAAGAATATATAACAATCATTTTCAAGGTTTTGTAATGTCGGTCTTAAGGTTTGAAATATGCAATATTACTGGCGTTAGGGTGTTAGCCTCTTAATTATGTGGTAAAAATAGGAAATCTGAAGTATCTCGTGTAATAAAAAGTTATGGATGTTATTAGGCATGATGCTTGGCTAGAAAAGTACCTTATTACTTTTCATGAAAATTAATGACCAACTTAGATTTGTTTTAAGGGTTTCGTGCTTTATTATTACATTACATTGATGTAATTGTGCTCAAACTGGTTTTGAGCAAAATTACATCAAACCATTATATATATTCTTATTTATTCTTCATATATTCTTTATTTTTAATTACTTGCATACTTTAATACTATCGCCGATTTTTTCATAAATTTTTAATTTTATTCCTTTTTTGAATACTTTGATGTTTAATGAAAGTATTTATTTACGAAGGTAAATAAATATAACCGGTATCTACAAAATGAAATGGGCCTGTTGTCTAAGAAAAGTTTTAGGGAAATACGGGTTCTACTTGTTTGTTAAGTACTTAACGTTTTCCTTTGAACTGTTTATGTGTTGAAGTTTATTGATTTTTAGACAAGGATAAATTTTAGGAGTAAGTAAAAGATTTTTTGTTCAAAACAAATTATCATCTACACAATCCCAATTTTTACAAAAAATAAATATCAAATATCTCGAACAGAAATATTAACAGCATTGTAATTACTACTATTTATAATATTGAATATAATGGAATAGTTACTATTTTTTCCTCAATATCTCTGTCAATTTTATCCTCGTGATAATATTTGTCATCTACAATCATGAATGAATGTATAAAATATATCTTTGGTACCCTGGTTATTCTTGGAAAAATATTAATCCCACTTGGGTAAATATTATTACCACTGGTTGTGGTATGGTAGTTCGATTCCCACTCGGAGAATATATTGTTTCCATTTGACTCCCTCTAGTAACATGACAAATCGCGGCGTTCAGCTCCGCCTCTCAATACGCAAATGGCGAAAACGAAGGAACGGAATCTTAACAATAAATTTTCTCTATCTGCCACATGCGGCATACAGTGTGATGCTATAAAAAAATCATTTACCCAGTTATTTTCTTTGCAGTTTTGTTTTATAATCTATAATAGGTCTGAAGTATTCCTCGTAATTTATTTTGTTATCTCTTCATAGAACAATATAAACCTACGGGATTGACAATATATATTTTTGTTTAACCTTAATACAGTCCGCGTACTTATCTATCCTTCTATAATTAATATTATAAAACTGAAGTGATGTTTTCTTGAACACGCTAATCTTGGGATCTACTAAGTCTACTGGGGATATAATACTTTTATATCCATTTTGACCTCGCGGACGCATCCGCAAGTAAAAACTATTTAGAAATATAGGACCTAGTGAATGTATCATGATATAATAGTATGTCTGTGTGTAAGTTTAATTAGTGCAACTTTTTTTTTATCTAAGTAGATATTATATACCTATAGGTAGATATTATATACATATAGACAACTTATATACTAAACTACAAGATAGGTATTAGTGTTTAACATGTTCACCTTAATGTTGTTTGACGAGTAAATCTGCGAAATCTCGGAAAATCTTAGCTAGTAGCTGATTGTTTACAAGAGATTAAGTGATTGTCAGCTTAGCGAAGGTCGTCGCTGATGCGAGAAATAAGACAATGGACACTAAATTAATTGATAATCTGATTCTATAGCAACGGTTGGTAATTAATATATGTACATATTGTCACGTATCAATATGTTCAATGACAATTGTTCATTACCTACTCTTAACCTGAAAATATACATTTATAATTTTAAATGATTTTTTGTTTATTTAGAATTCCGCTACGTTTTATCACAATACTAATTAGCTAAGAAATTTTTCTTATTTTACATTAACATTGTTACATTAACAAATGTATGGTGTATTGTAGTTAAAATATAATATATATATTTTTTTTTACATTAAGCGTATGGCTCCCTATACTTATTTAACCATATTTAGTAATAACCCGATGATTATTAAATCATGTATCTCTAAAAGCGTAATGAAAAGGTTTGATTAGGAGAAAAAACATTTGATAAAATTTAATTCAGTTTTATGTGCGAGAGTAAACTGCAGCTGTAAGGCCACATTACGATTTCGATTTCTAGCAGTTTTAGGCCACAACGTAGCACGCGATTTTGTCTTTTAAGTTATTGTTTCCTCCTAATTAGTCGAGGTTATTTCTAATTTGGTTGTTTATCGTTATTAGTCTAAATTAACACAATAACATGTATGTTTAAATTAATATGGTATTAATTCCGTAGAATATCTAAAATTAATAATTTTAAAATAAATTTTTACTTTGTATTGGTAATAACAGATACTGTGTTTTATTACCAGTTACGTCATTATAAAAATTTTATATTCACCAAATAAATGTTATAAAAATCGTTGATTAATCTATTTAAGTTAATAAAGGTCTTTATTTGGAATTCTTGTTTCAAAACTGAAGTATTCATTTGCACACTCGCAATTATGGAAAAGATATACTACATTTTCTGTGAATGCTAACGTATGTAATTTCGGTTATTATGAGATTCCTTCCGTCGGCTGGGCTAAGTTATTCAAGCGTGTTATTGAACGAGCATCAAAAATAATATTTTGTATTTATGAAGTTTACATCACGCTCATTATAAAATACGGTGTCACGTGCTTTAAAATAATTTTGTCTCTATTTTCATATAAGCATATATACATTTTCACGTTTTATTTTCACGTTGTATCCAGCATAGAGCAGATTAGTCAGAGAAATTTTAACTTTTCCAAGCATTTTCGCGAGAATCGTACAATACATAAATATATTATGTAAAACTAGTGAAAACTAGTGTACCCGCGAATACGTTGGCGTGGAATTTATGATACATACCACCCGTACGGACTCCTATTCTTATTCTGAAAACTGCTTATTACGCTCAATAATTATATTACTAAAGACCCTTTATCTAATTTTTTAGTTAAGCTTATTTTATTTAAATTTTTATTTTATAATTTTGATTCTGCATCAGATATTCTAAATCTTTGCTTATTTATCAAAATGTCAATGAAAATTTTCCATCACGTTAAATGATTATTAAGGCACCATTTTACTATTTCATGTAGTTTAGCTGGACAATATGGTTCTTCATGAAATTTTCCAGGTCTTGGATTTCCACATTTAAACTAAAAATGCTCATCACGCTCAACCAACAAATCACGCTCAAAAAACAAGTTTTATTAAGCAGCCATTTTCTGATTTCTTATAGTTTAGATATTCTATTGTGGTTCTACATCAAGTGTTCTTTATCCTTGATGTTTATGTCATTGAAAAGTGCTTATCACGTTCAATAATTTTTGTAAGGGCATCATTCCAATATTTCTTATAATTCACCTGGTCTATTGAGGTTCTGCATCAGGTATGCTAGTCATAAAAATCTATTATGACCTAGATCCAGCTCTGAAATAACAGATCATATTCTGTCAGTGCTTATACATCTACGTGCATTTTTTTTGTATAAATATTCAATGTACAGACAGAACTTTTTACTGTTTTATTGGAGTATAGATAATAAAGCAGCAAAAATAGATATAGGTATAGTAGATAATATTCGGAATTTAAGCATTTTTGGTTGTAATTATTTTGCTGCTTTGCAGGCCTAGAAATTGTTAGATAAATTACAGTATCAACCAGTCCTGCATTTTCGCCGATTACAGTATCAACCAGTCCTGCATTTGTCAAAGGTTGTCTATAAGAGATTGCTTGAAGCAATCAGACCTTTGGCCTTTGCATATACATTTTTTATCTTCTATTCTTACGTTTTGTGTGGTGTGTTCTGTTTTTATGTGTGTGCAATAAAGTGCAAATAAATAAAACAAAAAATAAAAAGGAAATTATAGTAAGGTGTGCTTAATACCCAGAAGAACTATCAGGTTCTAGGAATAACATTATAATTTTACTTAAAATATTTTAACTATATACTCTTATATCATTGTCGCGTACTTGTGAAATATTTTGAATTGAAGCAATACTGGAAACTATGCGTGATATGAACGTGACTATGTTGCGTGATCAGTCCTAATGAGCAGCGTATTTGAGGTATTCAAACGTATAAAAATATAGAATTAGCTAATCTATTAAACGGATTTGAATTAAACTTTTTTATTGTATATCTCTTGTATATCTCTTCTTAAGAAAAGTAATTTTATTGAGTAATAATTATTGAGCGTACTGAGCAGTTTTTGCTATCATATAAAAATCTAACATGATCGATCGATGACATCGATCTCATGAATCTAAATAAAAAAAGATGGCATTCCATAGGATGGCAAGGATCATAAAATCCTTTTGTTTATAATTGTACTGTTTAAAATGACCGCGACAATGGTCTTTTTTTTGTTGGTGATATCTATTCAAATTATTTTACAATTTCTAGAACCAATTACTTTACATGAGGGTTAAAATTCTAATTCTAACAACAGGGCACTGCTATAATATAATTTCTCAGTAAAGCAATTACCAATTAGCCCTGCTTCGAGGATTAACTAGCAGTGACAAATCCTTTAAGAAAGTAATCTTCTTCGTTCTAATAGATTTGTTGTTATGTTTTGTTACTTAAGACGAAAATGTTTGCTAATTACTTTAATGAATCTTTTTTTTAATTGTAAATATAAACTAAAAGCGAAATATTCGCATAGTTATAGAAAACATTAAATTAATAAAATGATAATTAATATTCTATTAACTTAAAACTACAGATTATTAAATAATCGATAAATTTTATCGATAAATGAATGAATTTATGAGAATGATGGTGGTAGTTAATGATGACAAGTTCAAAGACAGTGTTCAAGTTCATAATATAACATAATAGTATACATATACCGACGAGATAATAATATACGTATATGTGTTTAAATAAATTACCTAAAATATAAATTTTCAAGTTTTTGCCAAAATACACACTATTGTATACATTTTATATACTTCACAGCTTAATACAAAATCTTATTTTTCTTTTAAATTAGCTGGCGTAGTATTTATCTTTTAGCATAATTACTATTGCGCCCTTTACGATTGAAATGTACTGAAAACGATTTCAATTCAGCTTCTTTAAAAAGCCTCTCAAGGGATATAACAGGATCTTATAGAAATAAGCAAAAAAAGCGTTAGTGCGATCACATAATATATTATTTTTGTATAATTGTATATTATTATACAATATTTAATGTTAAAAGGCCGTCGTGGCGCAGCGGCACAGCATCAGACTGTAAGCGCGACGGTTGAAAGTTCGATCCCACAGGGGGTAAATGAATTATATCATTTCCTCGTTAAAAAGACAAAGCGCCGCGTTGAGTTCCACCCCTTAACACGTAATGTCTAAAAATTGGGAAGATGGAAGCCCTTTGAATAGCTTGATGCTATTTATTTTTTTTATTTAATATTATCTTTGTTATAAATAATTAATTAAATTAATTCATTATTAATTAACTTTTACGTAAATATTCCACTTCACTTTAATATTTTACATCATTTACATAAATATATATAAAGTATCCTGAAAAATAAAATCATTTTTTGTTTCAGGTAAATACACATTATTAATTTAAGTTGTAAGTATTATGTTCTTAAGCAGCATCTGGATAAGAACTCTTGGGTAAGAGTATTTTTATTTACTTAACGAGACGCCGCTAAGCCTGGCTCTGATTGAACATCAAAGAACTCTTTCCCTGATTATCTTGAATTTTATAAAACGTTTTATATTTAATGGTAATGATATTTTTGTACTTAAGCTACTTTTAGTAGATTTTAGATGCTTTAATATTCTAAAAAAAAAAAATTAACTTATTAGAACTGTTTCACTGACACACGTTTATGAAAAATTACATTATATTTCACACACACACAAATAGAATGACATAATCTTAATGAAAAGCAACTTATTAGTCATATATTAATAATATATTGTATTGCAATAGAATTTCTCTAAACGGAGATACATATATAGGCTACATACTGAAGTCAATTATTTATTAATATAAACATCTAAAACACGCTATGTTAAGCCCAAATAATTATTTAAGCGTTCCATAAGCCACCTTGCAGTGGTATCGTCAAGTCCTTTTCGCCAGGATTAATGAACAGAATATATGAAGAGGAATTTAGCGAGCGCATACCTTATGATTTAACTATTAAGCGTTCCAGGGTTTCGTCTCCCATCTTTTAGCACCATCATCAGATCAGCCCAATGGTACCATATTAATGTATTGACACCTGATATATAAATGTCAAGTTCATAATAAACTAAAATAGGGTAATGCTTTTGAATTTTATTACGTACTTGAGCTCAATCTAATAAAAACAAGAGAAAAAATAAATGTTTTATATATCAACTTATTTACTATCAATTATTTACTTTATATGGGTTCAATTATTTATTGAATGTAATAAAACATAATAATATAAAAGATTTTAATGCGCAAACCATTTTTTACATCTTTCACATGACAATTCTTTGTGACAGCGTTATATAATGCCTTGAATGTGTATAGAAATACAAAAGGTAAAGGATGAATAGGATCCACATGAATGTCCCGTGTATGTACTCAATTCCAACAGCATATACTCACCTACGTCATTATTATGGATGCAATCTTTGGAAGTGTATTATATGGTTTTCAATATACACTAAAGTAATTTTCTTTTTGAATAACAAACAGGTATTCCAACAGTTACTTCGGATTATGTATATTATAATTATTTTTGACCGTCAGACGACATATCCAATATTACAATAAAAACAGTGACATACATACGATAGGAACAATAAATAAAGAAAAGCTTGTTACGTCAACTTCTGAATTTTAAAGAAAATGTTTAAGTACTGTTCAGGAATATTTAAATGATAAAAATGTGTGGATGATGTCATCGAATTTTATGCAGAATAATTCAATAATTTGAAATTGAAATCCCAATTTAAACCTTTGTAGTCATATTGTATATTAGTATTGTTTGTTATTTTGAGATATATATCAATATAGCTTTTTTGATTCTAAAAATTCCTTAATATAAATGTTTCTGGTGGTATTCTAAGTAAATTATAATTCTGTAAATTAGTATCATTTCTTAGATATTTTTATACTTTTAAAAATATCAACTACTATTATATTTATGTATTGTAGCGAATTTGTTTGCATTGTTATAGTAACCTTGCTCTTAACATTGAAAACTCGAAAAATGTTGTTGGCAATTTGTTTGAATCTTTGTTATGAATTATTTTCAATTTGTTTTATAAAATATCAATTTATTCTCAGATACAGCTTAAACAAATACAAATTGATGTAACTGATTTCTTACGATCAGGTTTATAAAAGACAAAGTTACGACAATATTTTATTATTTTTATATTTTATATAAAACGCCATAACTAAAGAAGAAGAATATTTTTTTAGAATCCGACTAAAATCCTTATATCGCGTGTAATTAAAAGCAACGTTAATCTCCACAGCAGTCACGTTCGTCACGTCCCATCGAAACGTACGGAAATTGTCGCAAAGTGGTCTAAGCGAATCTAATCATAGAGATGATTGGTTGTTATTCTTCACCTGTCTGTTTACAATAAGCATACTCATATATATTGAAGTGAAATTTCTTTGGTAAAATGCTTATAGATGTAACGCAATAATGTGACACGAACGACGAGGGAAGTTTGAGTGGCGGCGTGCCCATTTAACAAGATTTTTATCGAGTTACTATAAATCTTATAAATATTAAATAGCAATTGAAATTTCTTCAAAGTGAAATTTCTTTGGTAAAATGCTTATAGATGTAACGCAATAATGTGACACGAACGACAAGGGAAGTTTGAGTGGCGGCGTGCCCATTTAACAAGATTTTCATCGAGTTACTATAAATCTTATAAATATTAAATAACAATTAATTATTATTAACTAGAACCTAAACATTCTAATAATAATTTTTGACACATTTATTATTTTAATTCCAATACAATTTGTTAAATACCTTGTATATCTTCCTTTTTCCCGTCTCTTTTAATCGTCTTGGATATATAAAGATTTATATTAGTATAAATATAAACGAAATTTAAAAATTAGTTTGCCATGGAAGTTTCACTTCTGACTTGTACCTACTTTAGTACTTTGTACGCACGCATTTTTTTAAAATATTAATCTCCTCTTTTTAAATTAAGACTTAACCATATATTTTTAAACGACATGCATACTTTTATGTAAAGTTCAATCTTAATAATAGTTCCAATTTTTCCATTAACTTAAATGAATTAATATATTGTAATGAGTTGGTGGCAGTGCTCAATTCTGCTTTTGTTACTTAATCTAACTAAACCGGTAATAAAAATGTTTCCGAGAGGAAATCACTCAAACTACATCCAAATTCCACCAAGACAAGCACATTTATACAAATTTCGCTTTATTAAAATTATTATTGAGGTCATCCTGGCCTTGTCAAAATTCTTGCCTTGAATTCGGATCGACAGGCAGAGTGTGTCAACAGTAGGCACTCTCTAGGTAGAGAGTGCCTACTGTTAACACACTCTGCCTGTCGAGCAGGGTAGGTACCCTGTTCTATACGAGAGAGAGCGTAAAGCTAAAAGTATAAAAAAATAAAAATAAAAATTTCTTTAAACATTAAAAATATTTAAGATGTGATGATGATAGAATTCTACGATTACATCATTATTTTGAAGGTTAAAAGAGAAGTTAATTTATACAATTGTCGCAATATGGAACAAAATTACCTATTATTCATAATATGCAACTCACGGTTTTCTTTCGTGACCGGAAAATTCTGTCACACAAGAGTAAGCACTGGGTTATGTTATTAATAGAATTAAGCTAGGGGTTTCATTTTATTATATTATACCCGATATATACATTTCTGGTAGTTTTAATATAGTATATTAATTCATAATAATTGTTATGAATTAATATACTATATGGGGATTTATAATTTTTTGCTGTGAATATTGACATTTGTTTGAGGTGCATTCCTTGATTCAAAAGATAATATATCTTCTTATAATTCGACTTTGAAGTGCTCATTTGCTTTACTGGTTAAGTAGGCGCCAGTATGTACTATGTCTTTCAAACCCATTGCTTCTTACTTAGTGCCTGCTCATTTGTGAAACGTAAACAGTTAGAGTAGAGAGTCAGTTATGATCATTATGGTTGCTGTTGTATTTATAAATACGTAATAATATTCTATCAATCTCTTAAGATTCTTGAAGAAGAAACTTTAAATAATATGAAACTATATTGATCTATCACAGATCATAAAGCGAATATTATTTTTAAATTAAAATCCAAAACAATTTTTTTATTAAAAAATCGGCATGTATGCAATCTACTGTTATGATTAAGTAGGAAATATTTATGAAAAAGCATTAAAACATATCGATATCAGGGGATCATATTATCAGGTCGTTAGTCATTGTTTTAATTTCAGTTTAAGCGTTAGAACATCAAAATTAAAAGTAAGGTTAAAGACAGTAATTTATAAACAATATTCTTTAAAAGTTTTAAATTATATACATTTATGTAAGAACATTTTAATCGTATTTTTAGTTCATCATATTTTGAATCTAATTGAAATAATGATTTGAAACATGTACATAAAATATGTATATTTATGGTCAAAAACGATTACCGTACGGACTCGTCATAATGCAGCATATTAGCAGCGTGTTGCGAGGCACCAAAATATACCTACATATTAGCGGTCAAAAATAATAATGAATATCAGTCCTGTTTATACATACCTAAAATAAAATACATAATTAAACACAAGAATGAAACAAGTAAAATGAAATATATATTTAATTCATAATTAAATACATAACTTTGCGCCGTAGCTAGGTATACTTTATTAAATGTCAATTTCCTCTACAGACATCCAAGTTTGTCAGAGCAAGCCGGAACGTGTTCATCTTTTAAGATGAACATGAAATCTTGAACTATTCATATGCGGTAGACATTAATTGGTTATATTCTACCCTATGGAATGGTTAATGTGTGTACTAAATTACCCTTTATATTCTAGCTATAAAACTTATATTGAATTTAACAATATTTGTATGGTTTTAACTAAGAAGAATATTGATTGTTATGAAATATAATATATTTAATTATTATATTCTCTATCGAGGATAATACAAATAGTTCATTTTATTATAAACTAGTGACCCGCACGCGGCTTCGCCGCTTAAGTAATCTGATTTGCGTTCGTTTCTATATGTCATGCGAAATCACATTGTACATGGTCGTATTGACTCTAACATAATATATATGTAAAATAAAAGTATCTAAGTTACTCTTTATTACATCAGGAACCTGCCAGTGGAAGTCCCGTCAAAATCGGTCCAGCCGTTTCTGAAATTAACCGGAACAAACAGACAGACAAAAATTAGAAAAAATGTTATTTTGGTATATGTACCGTATATATATTCATATGCATGTAGTAAAAAGCGGTTATTTTAATACTACAAGCAGACACTCCAATTTTATTTATTAGTAAGTAAAGATGAAGTTTTGATATTTGGATATATTATGTATATCATATATGATATCAAAAGCCATTATTAAATCTTTAATCATAGTAACAATATATTAGTAATGATTTTATTTCACAGCTACTAGTTTATTCAGGCCTATAAATCGTATAGATTATTGTAATTAAATAGGATTGTTAAAATTTATATAATATGTACGAATACAAATTGTATCAGAAAAAGTAAATACATAAATATACTAATGAAGAAAAAGCTTTTTAAAAGTGTACACATAAATTTCAGTTTAAAATTATGTTATTTTATATTTACTTGGTAAATGCTTACTTGCATATTTTAATTTTAAATACTGGTTAATTTAAACGTTAGCGTTTATGTTAATATTTTAATAAAAACATAATACTGTAGCGGTACGGTACGGTTGTTCGGTTCTTTAAAGTATATTATCATCTGTAATAAATTGCCATAAACAAAACGGAAACGAACTTCTTAAGTCTCGCCACCTTGTTCACGTCGAAATTTGAAATACCATCTTTGAGTGTTTGCTAAGAGCTTCCAACTTCTAAGTATAGACAAAATTGTATTAAACTCGTCTCTTTTATAAACATCACAAGTGAAAAGTAAGCCAATAATTGAGTTTTTGCTTATTTAGGCTTACTAAATATTATTTAGGCTATTGCTAAATGTTTTGAAATTATAAATATTATTTAAAAAGTATATTTTTTTACATAAAGAATCGTAGCACTGTTGAAACGTGTTTTATTATACACGGATAGTTTTGAGCTTAAGTACAATATATATTGTTTTTCATTACTTTTACAAACAAATAAGCACGGTGTTCATTAATGTGTTCTATATATCAGGTGCACGGTCTTCGTTAATTGACAACAGAATTAAGCCAATTAGTCCAATCGAATTTGGTAGCACTTCATATAAATAGATAGCCATGCGCTGTCAATGTATACGTATAATTGGTTCCTAAGCAACCACTACATCGGTTAATCAGTGTAGGTATATAGTGATATACCGTGCGTATTATGTTATATGTTTGTCGTAAATTTAGCTGAAGTATACTTTATTATGTAAATATTTGTTTGATCCTAATTTTCATATCTCTTATACATATGTTGTATTTTTCACAATAAAGTAAAGATTGCTTTTAAAATTAAGTGTATAGTACGTTTTATCTACAATTCCCTTTTAATTCTGAAGTAAGATGACAAATTTAGGATATTTTCCATTTTTACCTTTAAAGTTAAAAATGTTGGTTATCAACATCTTGAGTTTTATGAAAACGTTCAGGGCCACTCGTTGTCGCCGAAGGTTTATATAAAACTTTCCTCGTAGCGAGGGTCAATCACGTAGTCATAAAAAGCGTTTTAAAATTGTATGATTTATAAATGTGACTAACTTTAATGATAAAATTTCTTCGTTAAGACTTCGTTTAGATAAACGGATGGTTAGAAACATAATAAAATTCGAGCTCGTAAAATTTGCATCGGACCCTCTCATAAAGAGTTAGAAGCATATTATGCAGAATGCAGATATTCTGGATAGTACGCGAGCTAATTAAAGTTTCAATGATTGTAGTTTGGGTACTCAAACAAATACCATTTCAAAAAACTTTAAATTGGTTAATAATATTAAACCTAAAAGTTACTATATAAATTCTCACTTTTGGGCATTATAGATAAATAATAAAAATACATTTATTTACTATAAAATATTAAATGGAATATCCATTACGTTGGAAACATATCAATTAGAAGCTGTACGCCCTAGATAAAAGAGAGAAAAATGATATTTTTACATTATTAATCAATTGTCTCACGGGCAGACTTCCGGCGCCTGCCTCTAATGTAATATCTCTTTGTGTAAATAATAATATATGATAGTAAAAAGAAGTACCTAAATTAATTATTGTTACTATTGACAGTGTTCAAAATAATATAATTCTTTTAGTATATTTTATTACTTATACAGATTATTTTGATTTGGTTTACGAATATTGGAATGAAATAAATGCCTAAAATTCATAGTTAATTATTTTGACTGTTAGAAATATTATATAATTGTGACTTAAATCTCTCACGCTTTTTTTGTATACAATATAGCTATAATACTGTTTGCATTGTAGCGCCTGCTGCATTTTGTTGCTCTCGTATCTTATCGTCTATGCGGCGTATTGCGGTGTTAGAACTGGAAAGTAGCATATGCATTCGTGGTTTGCTATTATGTGTTAAAAATTTAATTATTTTAAAAGAGAACTGGCATTTATTCACCTTGTATTATTTATTAAATATAATATATTTTCCACGAAATTGTTTCTACTAAATAAGCGTAAAGTAGAAAATATATTTTTAAGTGGTCGTTGCAGAGCAGCGCATCATTACAACGTTGATCGATGACCTGAACTGTTCTTTGTCCTACTAAATGATTTTAACCTCTAGAGAATTATTAAATTAAAAAGCTTTTTTTTGGTTTCCGTAGCCAAATGGGAAAACTTATAGATTTGTCATGTTTGTCATGACGTCTATACTGTTGAAACTTGGCAAGTAGATGTATTCTGTGGACCGCATTACGATTTTCATACAAAATAGAAAAAAAAATACAAATTTTGGGGCTTCCCCATACTTAGAACTGGAATAAAAAATCATTACTTTCTTTTTCTTAATCACTTCCACAAAAATTACATTGGGGTTTCTAATGTCATTTTTCTTCTGAACTAATAGTTAACGCGAGAGACACTTCCAAAGTGGTAAAATGTGTGCCCCTTTCCCTGTAACTTCTAAAATAAGAGAATAATAAAACTAAAAAAATATATATGATATACATTACGATGTATACTTCCACCTAAAATTTGTTTCAACAAGACCTAGTGAGTAGTTTTTTTAATACATCATAAACCGCAATCACCGCTCTACAAAAACATAAAAACATGTAATAAATCTAGCGACAAATTGTAGGCGATCGTTATTAAAAAATCGGTCAAAGTTGCAACGAACTACAACAACTTTTATATTATGTTATTTGCTGCTACGAAACCCTTGTTTTATTATGGAGAAATGCGTTTACGCAGACCACACGCTCGACGTACAGGCGATTAGCGTCATCCTCCTTCAATTCACTGAGTCCATTGTAACGGTTCATATCACTGTTCAATATGGATGGACAGACAGACCCTACCTGGCCCTCAAACATAGGGTCAAATGTATTCCTTCTCCAGCACCTTATATGCGCCTGACGAGCTCAGATGCTGGGTGCTCGGCGATCGGCAAACTCGGGTCCACCAGTATACCAGGCGACGGGATTACCGTCGTCGGAATCGGTGCATTGCCGTGACCTTACACACCTGTCAGGGTGTCACGTGTCTGACCCGCGAACTCCTCAACATTCTAGCTGGCATCCATCACCCTTCTCTGGGAGCACCACAGCCACAGTGGCTGCATCTTTGGAACCTACGAGAAGGGCCTCTTTATTGATCTGTCACTGACTCCGGTTGTATAGGAAACTCGAACTTCATATCTAAGTGGTCCTTCTAGGTGCCCAATTCCACCTCTATTTTCCAATTTAACAAGTTGCGTGCGAGCCATAGCTTAAGTTAACCAAAATACCATCCATTCCGTGATTTTAATTTATACTGCGTGAAATAGTGTTAACCAATTAATTAGGTTAGGTTAAACTTTCAATGTTTATTTGATGCTAAATAAACGCTAAATATTAATAATAAAAATTGTAATATTTTCTCCGCGAGTGGGATCGAACTCACAACCGTCGCGTTTTACGGTCAGACGATGTGCCGATGTGCCGTAATATAATGACTTCTTTTACGTAGTCACCATGTAAAGGAGTTATATGACGTATGTATAAACTTAAAACAAAACAAAAAGGACGACTTTTACTTAAAATAGAAACAATAGTTTGGTTAGCATACGATTTTTACTTCGAATAAAAGAATAATTACTTCCTTATTTAGTAACAAATTTTATTAAATACTTAACTTAATAATTAACGGCTGCCATGTCGACATGCAAGAAAGGCACTACTAGCGCCTCTATCGGTAAATAATGTAAATTATTTTACGAGTCGGTCAAATAAGATCGACAATTTCATGAAGTAAGTCATAATTATACTTATGGATTGTTAAGCATTATGCGAATATTTTATGATATGCTCGATGAGATCATGAAGTTGTCAATTCCACGATATGACCACGAATTATATTTATATTCATATATTCGATAGAACATCGATACATATTCAATTTAAGTGCTGAAACATATGATTTGCTAAAGTGTGTTCGTCTTTATATCTTTGTAATAACCTTTACGTATTTAAATAAATCCAAGGATAATAGTTAGATCGCATAAGTATCGGTCCAAGTGATAAATGTATCGGACAGTAAGGAATTCCGAATTTACCTTGAAGGAAATAAAAAATCGAAGTAATTTTGTTACAAGCAATTTATCCTTTTCACTTTTCACTGTTATAATATTTTTTAAATAAAGACCATGTGGACAAAATTATTTAACATTTACTTTCTTAATTTTAATTTTATTTTACTATTAAGATTTCGTTTTTGCCCTATAGAAAAGCGCATATAAAAAATTGTAAGAAAATCTAAAATCACATAAAACCAAAACAACGAGTTAAAATTAATTTAAAATCGCATTAAAAAAGCTTACAGAAATTAAAAGAAACAAGCTACTTAATAAATTACATCAAATGTCTGAAAGAAATTCAAATAAAGGCTTAAAATAAACCAATAGGGCGATGGATATCCACAAACATAATTTTTCATTCTGTGTAGCTTTTTCTTTTGTGACCTATATGTTTGTCCCATAAACTTTTGGTTCAAATCCAAACAGCACAAGTTCAAAATAGCATTAAAGTAATTCTCATAAATAGAGACATTACAGTATACTCATAAGTTAAAAAAGTTAAGTTTTTGTATGGATCTTACATACTTACACAAATTACCTATGTATTAGATTCCTCAATTATTAGTCTGTTACTCGATTTACTGTTTATATATTGTTTAATTGGCTCTGAAGCATACATTTTAAAAATCAAAGTTGTTGCGTTATTTTTTTCGCGTAGTTCGTCCAATAAATTTTCAATCAAATTGCAACAACTTTTATAACTGTAAGTCTATGCGTGTGATAAGATTTTATGAAAAAAGTTTAATATAGTTAGAATTATTTTTGGAAGTCTTGAATCTGCTAAATCTGCAATGTTGAACTAGGGGAATGTAAGCTACTATATCCGAAGCGTATTGCTGTACAACGACTCATAATGCAGTATGGATACCCACGGTATTAAAGAGTAGCACAGCGAAAAAAAGTATGGAAGAGAGTTGTGATCTTTTACTATATAACTATGCAGCTGCATTAGCTTGGAGTATTTAATGCTGCAAAATCCTAAATATAAACAAAATGTAGATATGATATTAGGACTATAGCTTTTTATGAATAACTCCTAATCTATTGATTAATTGTAGTTTAAATTTGTAGTTGCTAACGAAAACTGTATAAAAATTGAAAGGTTTCTTTTTTGAAGATAATAAAAAATGTGCACTAACGAATGCGCATTGATTTACCGTGCAATCGTAAATTTTAAGCTTCGGCTGCATTTTTCTTACTCAAGAGTAAGCCTTCGGGGAATGAAAACAGGTTTCGGTTTAATTTTATTTTCGTAAAAAAATAACTTGCGTGATGGTAGATAATCTTTTGCAAGAAATTGTATTGGCCGTTGATTTTTTGTTCAATTTTCGTTTAAAATTAATTGTGAAAAAGCTGATAAAGATGTTTCTCTTTAATAGGTATATAAAGAATTTTAGCAAAAATTTAGGTATGATTTCAGTTTAAGTTGAGTATAGCTCGTTTTGTTAGTTATTGAATTACAGTAGTAATAACTCATATAAGTAGTAATAATAACTAATATATATATTTATGATTTAAATCACCACTTAATCGTAAGATTCCTATAGTCAAATTTAAATTTATATTAGCATTAAGCATTGGATATCCGTGTTACATGCCGCTTAGCTCCCATAGTTAAATGGAAATAATTAAGAGTTTTGTTATTACTCTAAGTGCGTGAGGTAGTTCTGACTTGACTTGACTACAATGGGTTACAAATGGTATATGACGAGATGTAACCCATAGCCGTCCTCAATAAATAACGATCCATCACAGAAAAAAAACATTTTAAAACAATAGTTCCAGATTGTTTGTTGTTTCGTTTCCTCCGCTTGCGACCTACCTATACGATTATTCATTTTATAAAATGAATTGCGTTGGTTTGTTTGCAGCGCATTTATACCTCTTCTAATATAAAATAATACCTTGGTGTATATTATCGTACCTTTTCATAAACTGAATGATATTTATATTTTCTGAAGATTTTGTTGCGCCTTAATTCACCTAAATAAGCCTTTATATTGGCTTTTATAATGGCTTTATAAAATAATACATTATGATAATCGTAAATAATAAATTTAATAAAATATGTTTGTATGTATCGATATTAGATATCGCGTATATTTATAATACAAGGCCTAGTAGTTATTAATTTAATGTTAGGAGCATCATGATGCCTAATAGTTATTCAGGCAATTTGCAAAGTGTAAGGCTACGGAATACAATTAGCCTAATTGTCATACGATTTATATAATATGAGAATTATTTGGTTTACATACGTAGCGTATTATAGTAGCTAGTTGTATATGACATACATGTATAATAACTAGTGGACCCATGCAACTTTATTGGCGTAGACTTTATGATCCTTGCCACTCTATGGACTGCTATTCTTTTTCATTGAGATTCATGAGATTGTATACCACAAGTTAGATATTTATATGATAACGAAAAATGAAACATAATCTATACTTTAATAAAACTATATATTTTTTTTGTACTGTCTTAAATTTCTGTCTGTGTTTTCACACGCACATCATCGGATCTACTGGACTTATAACATGTTTTTTTAAAAATGATCAGTTAAGAAGTGATTTTTTTTAAATTATCAGTACTTTATGTAAAGCAATCACAGCGTTTCCGTTTCATTTATCACCGCACAAAGTACCACAAAATATTGACCCGAAAATTAGAAAATTCAAATAAACATTCGTAAAACAATGACAGATTCCAAATTTAAAAGTAATACTTTGTTTATTGTTAATTGTAACAGTATTTATGGCCAGATTATGTATAATGAAATGACTAAAATAAAATAACCTATATTTTTGTGACTGTATATACCCATACGTCTGCTATACAAATATATGTACTAAATAAAGTAGAGTTTTAGTTTCTCATTTCACTAACCATAATAAACCAATAGACCTATAATGGTAATTAGTTACATTATTGTATATATTATAAGTGTATTAATTAATGTTGTTGTATTATCAATATACCTATTTTTTTAAATTCTAACGTAGACGCGTTCATCGCATCATCTTAAAGGCCGGCAGTGCACGTGTAGAACCTCTGTCCCATAAGAAAAAATAAACATTATTTTACTTATGTACTTATGTTTTTCCTGGTATTTAGATAATGACTAAGCTGCAAGTTAAGCTTAGAGATTATTAATTAGATTAGGAAGAGTTGGCAAGTAAATTATAATTGTTAAACTAAACTAAACTGCAAATTTTATTTTTATTAAATATTGTTAATAAACACATATTATTTCACAGGAAAGATTGTTGTCCCTTTCCCAATTCTAAAAAATATGTGGATTGTCATTCTTATCATTTACAGCAACTTTATTCAACTTTACCTTATAATACCGCATAAGGCAGAAAAAGTGTGTCAAAACTTTTCGCCCAAATTGTAAATCATTGCGTGTTGGGTTGCCAGAACGTGGATATGGGGTTAATTCATTCCTCTCAGTGGAGATCGAATACATTAACATTTGGATTCTGCTCCAATCGCCAATGTGCCCTAAATAAATAAATAACTGAAATTTAAAAGAAAATTATAGATTATCTGAAATATTCCAATATTATTTAAATTAAAATATTATCAGCTTAGAAGAAAATAGGCACTATTAGTATGCGTATATATATATATATATATATATATATATATATATATATATATATATATATATATATATATATATATATATATATATATATATATATATATATATATATATATATATATATATATATATATGTAATTAATTTCGTAAATCAGTAAAAATCTTAAAAACTTTATATATTTTATGAGAATTTTTGTACCGGTGTTCTTAAACCGGTGTTCTCATACTTGTACACTAGGACATATATTTAAAAGCTTTCAGATGCTAATTATATTTTATAAACTTAAAAATGCATAGCATGCTTTTATTTCTAATTAATTTAATTCCTGTAATTACTCATGGATATTTTATTTAATCAGTTTTATTTTGATGGTATTTGTACAACAGAATTGCATGTTGCAATTTTGATTTTTTTATTGTTTTATGTCTGCACCTTTTTGTTATAATACGGTACGGTACGGTATAAAAGTCCTAAAGATATTGCGTAGATGGCGAAACACACCTGATAAACAAACATTTTAAATACATACATACATTGGATATTAATCGATATATTTGTTTGAGTACAAATATATATAAGTATGATAACAAGATTTAGGTAATAAATAAAGAATGTCCAATGGTTCTTTTAGAGGTGCCATGGTTATGAGCCAGAAGGTGATATCGATACAAGTCGAGCTGTCATATAAGGATTTGTTGTTTTGTCAATATCTGAATATGATTTACTGTACCAAGCTCTTATAAAGCATAATTTTACTTGGTTTGTCTAGATATCTGATCTTCGTTTTCTTATAATTAAAACATTTTGTTACAGTAATGTGTCTATAATATATTTATGTATTTTCGTAATTTCGATTTGATTGTTAGAGGAGGACATATTGACATTTTCCTTCATTATCCTCTTTGGGTTGGTAGATATTTAAGAATTCTTGTCGACGCTGAAACAATTGGTGCCGGGAATTCTCGCCTCGCTTTGTCTCAATCAAACCCAAATCAACGTGAATTGAATATATGTAGATTGTAGATTGTAGATATTCGATAACTTTACTCCTAGTGAGAAATAACTTTTATATTTTACTAAATATGCTTAAGCAAAATAAACATTTAATATATTTCTAAAATGTTTATTTGCATAACTTGCATTAGATCTCGCGACGCATGTATATACAAAGCCTATTTATTGGCTTTGATACTGAGAAAAATAACTTAAATTTCTAGAGAACTGTTATGTAAGTACTTTTGTACTGTTCCTTGTAGTTGTACTTGCTACATGCACGTTTAAAATAAGTAATACTTTGTTATTAATTACCGTATTGAAGCAATTAAACCAAAAAAGTCCATTTAAAAATACTTTTCCTAAGAGAATTCGGAATTAATTCTGGAGTTTAGCATCTGATTATGTTATATTCGTATTAGAGCGCAAAGATGTTTCTAAATTGATCTCCTCAGAATACGTAAATAAGCTCTAATAATACGGTTTTTACACCATCCAACATTTTGGATACAATGATTTTTAACTTCTCTAAATTCCTTTCCTGATTAAATGCCACCTTTATGCTAAATTTCACACAACTTCACGCTTCATTGGAGACCGGGTCCTGGCCGTATAGTAAAATTTAAAAACTAAGTGTTTTATAATGGGACAAATTTCTACGTAGTTCAGCTGCTGTGTATTCTACAGAAGAAGCATATAATGACTGTCTGAATTTAAAACAGGCCTTATTTACAACATCTCTATAAACGTTGCACATAGTTTTATATATATATATATATATATATATAAATATATATATATATATATATATATATATATATATATATATATATATATATATATATATATATATATATATATATATATATATATATATATATATATATATATATATATATATATATATATATATATTAAAATTCATGTTATATAGCTGCACATATTGCTACTCATTCGTATAATTCCACTGCGACAACATCGAAACGAAAATTAGGCACATTTGAGGGCAATGACTAGGTATCTAAGCAGACCATACGTGACTGTTAACGTCAATTCTAATCATTTTGTACATAAATTTATTTGTTAAAATAATTATTTAAACAAATAATTTGTTATTTGCTTGTTATAACATTGTGACATCAATAACATTAAAATTTGTTTTCACGTGTAAATTTACTGTTAGCCAAAGAATGTCTTTTGTTCGGTTGTCATGAATACCTGCCTACTTTTTTTATTATAACTGACCGGTTCGCGGCTTTGCTCGCTTGATTGATCGATGTTTTCACATTTACTATTATATGATATGCATTTAATTGTTTTCTTTCAAATCAAAAAATATATATGTGTAAATGATAATTATAATTTTATGTGCATTATTTTATATGGGCGGACCGTAAATGCGCGCGGAAAACGCGCGCGTGCGCGGTAATTGTAGTTTTACCCACGTAATACCCGATCCCGTGGGAATTTTGGGATAAAAAGGAGAATATATGTTGTAAAAATCAATTCAGTCGTTCCGGTGATTAACCGGACAAACGAGAAAAAAATAAACACTTTCTTTTTGGTTTAAGTAACATGTAAATATATATATTATACTATACTATATGCACTTAAAACATACAGTTATTATGAAATCACAAACATTCACTTAAATTTGATTTTAGGTAAATATACATATTTAATTTACTTAAAATCATGTTTAATTTAGATGTGTTTATACATTTTCAATTAAAAAGCCTAAATTAAACGAAATATCTTCTTTCAAATAAAGAGAAAAAGTAAAGTACCTAACATAACCTACAGTATTAGTTTATTTATTTTTTTAAAATGGTGTTCTAAATCTTTCTTTTTAAATATATTTTATGTTGTATTGCGTAACTGAAACAAATGTTGGTGCATTTTCTTCCGATTTCGATAAGGGAAAATAGAAATATCGGCTAGCTAAGTGAATCTGGACTGGACAGACAACACTGGTCGAGATAGGAAATAATTCTATCTTTGCTATTTGCCCTTTTACATCGTAGAGGAGCTGTATTTTTCGAATACCAAAAGTAACATACGTTCTCAATAATAAAGTTTCCACAATATAGCTACAAAGTAAAACAAAATGAAAGACTAATTAATTTCCCTTTACTATGTTTTATATAGAATAGTTGTCGATAATTCGGGGTAGCCCAATATTTCTTAAAAGTTTAAATAATTCTGTTATATAAGCTTAAAGTTTTATATGCCATTACAATCCACATCTGTGTTTATCCAGGGGTACTCGTTATAACACACTGCAATACAATTAAATGCGGTTTTTCGGGTTGCATAGTTAATGCTACGACTATTTATTGAATTAAATTAATTTTATGATTATTTGTAAATAATGCTCCTTATGAGGATTAATGTAATAATTTAATTTAACCATTTTGAAAGTATATGTATATTTTATTTTATTCAGAATATATATTAATAAAAGCGTGGTAATCTTATTCTATGTCAAAATGTAAGATATTCATAAGCGACAGACGTTAATTGGTAAACTGCTGAACCCTACTGAGGTAGTCTATATTTGTAGATGAACTAAATTATGCCTTATGGTATTAGGAATAGAGTTCAAAACAGTGCTTACGATATAATTATATGTCCTGGACTATAATCAAACTATGAATAATATAAGTTTGAATGACAGCTTGAACGATATCATGAATTTCCTTTTTTTCATATATTAACATATGCCTATTATCATATATTAATTATATTTTCAAAATAAAATCATAAAATAAAATAATAAAAGAGATAGATTGGAAAATATTTTATGATGAACTATGGCACTTTATCTTATTTAATGGAGTCTGTGTATTCATTTATGCGTGTCTATAGTTCATTAAAATATATCATATAATTATTTGTATACTTGAGCGCTTACCTACTTGATACACAGAATACTAATAACCTTTATCAGAAAGTAAAGTAATAAAGACAGGCAAAAGCGATCTCAAAAAGCAGTCGAGCACCGTGAAAGTTGGAAAAATCCTTGAAAACAGATTTCGTGCTTTTAAAAAGAAAAGTACAAAAAAATACGTGCTTATAATATTTTGTAACTTGAAAAAAATGCAAAAAATTAATTATAAGTAACCGAAGTTGCCATTTATTAAAAATTATAACTAGTCTTAATTTTTTTTGTCGTAATGTCAGTTTGTCATTGTAATAAGTGAAAATCTGTAAAACTGCTTTTATACACAGTGAAATAAGAAAAATACGAAAAAACATATTGTTATAAATATACCTAACATATATTTTTTAACAATATTTTTTTTACTTTTCAATTATTTGATAAGATTAAGATACGTTTTCCAAGCATTTGTGCTGGTTTTATTTATTTTAATATAGCTATGTTAAATAAAAACAGGTGTGATGCCGCTTAACTAAACTTCTTACAAGTATTTAATAGTTTTGGAACGTCCCCAAGTATATATCTTTTCTGGTCTCTTATCTAAAATTATTCAATTTTGTCGTTGTAGATATACAAACTTGTCGTTTAGAATAAAGTATTTTTGTTTGAATATGAGAAATGGACTAGTAATCTTTTGGACTGTTGATTTATCGAATTCATTTACAAATTGAGTGTAAAATAATGTGTATATTGTAGGCAGCTCTTATTTTAAGGCCTATACGTCTTTTAAAAATAGTTAGGACAAAATTTTTGACCTTGAAATGTCCAAAAATAGTAAATGAAATTGTAGAGTTTACCATATATACAGCACGATACACAATTTGCGAAAATGAATTTGATCCCGCCCATTAATTCTAATACAACGACTTGTCAGCGTCAACTCGCAACATTTTGCTGTGATAACCGCCCACATCCTATGTATTTCGTATCGAAGCTTTCAGAGTGATCGTTCAGAGGCAGAATTACCTAAAAAAAAAAACAATTTATTTTTTTTTGTTTTTCAATAATAAGCATATTTGTAAAATTTTGGTAGACCAATTTAAAACGTTGGCATGCATTCGTAGAAGCCTGACCATAGAAATATAATATTTTTATGTAGTAAGAAATCGTCGTAATTATAGTTTAAATTTTTTTTCTACTAGCCATTTGCCAATTTCATACACAATTTTTATATCGGTATATATATAATTAAATAAATATAAGGTGAGGCGGATATATAAATGTATAAATATAAATTAATATATTATATAAACCAATATTTTTGATGTTGTGCATAAAAGTCTAATACAAATTTATTTATTACTCTTAACCGTTGTTAATTATAAATGTATAACTTATGATTTTCCTCGTCAAGCTTAAAGTTTTGTCATCCACGATGTTGCAATTCATTAGGTACTTAGTCAGCTGTCGATGCAATCAGGCGCTGGGTGATAACGAAGCAATCATTAAAGCGTAAATTGAACAAAATATAAAAAGTCTTTTCATTACTTTTAGATAAAAGTGGAACACGTACGAGTCTCGTTTACATATCTCGTTTACTTAATAAATAAATGTGTTCAGGTCTTCAGTTTTTATTTTTTTTTACTCATTAGGCATTCTTAATTAACACTACTACAAAATGACATAAGTATATTACACTTCCATACGGATATACTAGTATGATATTAAATGTTATATACTATTATGTAAATTAGGGATAGGCAAGTTTCTTACTACCGCGTTGTTACTACACATCGTTTGAATATTCATGTCATAATCTAAAAGCGTTTGTAACTCTCTAAAACTCGATTTGTAATAATAATTTACAGCACACAGGGATACTGATACCCCGGATGTCAGTTG
This sequence comes from Dione juno, assembly GCA_037127375.1. Taxonomy (NCBI): domain Eukaryota; kingdom Metazoa; phylum Arthropoda; class Insecta; order Lepidoptera; family Nymphalidae; genus Dione; species Dione juno. The sequence goes on from JAXRJS010000048.1 coordinate 3,665,097, forward strand.
TCAGTCAAAATATAAAGTTTTTTCTATCTATACGAGTATTAGGGCCAGTTTCACCGGTTACAGATAAAGTATCAGATAAGCTGGTAGTTAATGCTATCCCCCAAATAAAGGCTGCTGATCTTTTTTTGCTAGATATTTCTATCTGAGACTTTGAGAACCAACATTTGTTGTTATCTGTGACTCTCATTTAAAATTTCAAGTATTTGAAGTTGAGTATGAGATAATGAGACAATGTATTTTAATACCTGGTAAAGTATTCTCAGATAAGTTGTTCTGATTTGTGACTGACCCACTGTATGATTCTTTTAAATTCTGTTCGCAAATTTTCGAACGATATAACACAATAAGTTATAAATGAAGTATTTATTTATACTTGCGAAGATAGCGTAAATGAAAAGGGTAATATTTTATGCAGTGTTACAAGTATGTACTGTTAAAATTTTATAACGCAACATTTTTTTTACAAAAGCTTTTATGTTACGTTGTATTCTATTGAGTTTGTATTGTATACGTTTTAATATGAAACCAAATGTGTCGTTCCAATGGGTTGACAAAGTTTAATAAATTCAATAGTGGGTCTTTTGTTTTACATATTTGTTTTGCCACTGAAAATATATCTGACTACTACTATATATTATATCGATAAAAAAATATAATATAAAAATATATACGTATACGTACACTTTGAGTTTTCTGTCTTTGTTATAGGTATTGTATATTGTAAAAAAAGGGACTGTTTATCTAACACTCCCATTTTTTGCTTGGCTTTGTGTTGTTGAAGGAATTGAAGGATAGCGCATTGATTATCTTATAACTAAAATTATCTGTGTTACACTTATTACTCACCCATATCGATGTAAAAGCTATTTAGACATATATAATATATATATATATATATATATATATATATATATATATATATATATATATATATATATATATATATATATATATATAGAGAGAGAGAGAGAGAGAGAGAGAGAATAATAATTATATATGTCTAAATAGCTTTTACATTGATGTTTATTATGTACAATTATATTTCCTCGTCAATTCAAACAATGTCTTTACGCATTTCGAGCATATATAACAATATATATTGTATGTCAAGTGAATGATTAATTAAACACAGAAGCTAATGAAAAAGCACATCAATATCATATTTACAATCAAAAATTTGAACTTTTCAATCCTACTTTTAGAACTAGAAATATAGGTTAAGTGCGAGCACTACTCGCGCTTCGAGGGTTCCGTAACAATTTCATGATTGTAGGTATTCTGTTGACGAAAATACTATTTATAAACTTAAATTTGCGGTCGTCTCCACTCACTTTGTATGAAATGAACTACAAATATAAGTTTGTAATGGTTTCTTTTTGTGTAAAGCTATTTTTATTTATTAATTATTTGTGTAAAGTTATCAATTTTGAGATTTTTCCCCCTGTATATGTACAGTAATTCTGAATTATTTTAATTTTCTTGTCTTTGACAACAAGGCAAAGCGCGGCGTTTGGTTTCGCCACTCAACATGCAATGCATAAACCAATGGCGGAAAGTAAGGACAGGAGTGTCTCAAGACTAGGTTATTTCAATCGACGGTTCCCTCTGCCTACTCTGTTATGGGCGGGATACAGCGCAAAGCTAAATATATAAATAAATATATACTGTAAGTTCTCATTTCTCGTCAAATTTCATAAGTTTTGTCAATGAAAAATAAATAATATACAAATAAATAATAAATAATAATACTAATAAAAGTCGACAAACTAAACTTTTTGGTCATATGTAATGATTTTGTATGAAATGATCTACCGTATAAGTTTGTAATGGTTTTTTCTGAGGATATATAAAAATTTCCATGAATATATGTATAAATTTCCAATTTTTGGATTATGCCCTGTGTATTATAAGTTCTATTTTATTACCAATTTTTATAACTCTAGGTTAACGGGAAGTATCCAAAAGGTTTTGATTTTGCAGCGATTTCCATACAAAATACAAAATAATAAACACATCTTTTGATTGACTTAAAATTTGAATTATTTTTGTGCTATCTTAAAAGTCATCGGCTTGGATATTTAATATTAATTTTAGATTGATTACTTTACGTGATTTGGAGACAGACAATAGCAAAATTATCCTATAAGGACTTTATTCTATTGAGGTACGGGACGCTAATATACATTTAAATAAATATATTAAATATAAATAAAGAAATACTTTATTCATGAATTTATTTGATATATATTCCTGGCACGTTAACCCACATTTTAGACACCAATTCTTAGGGTTGAAAAGCTAGCTTATTTCAGCGTTGCTCCACTTATCAGACTCATATACTCGCGGAGGCTGTATATGATGTGCATACTAATAATTTTAGGCTAAGTATAGGATAACCCTTACAACTTATATGTGTATAATGCATTACGTTTTTCTTCAATTGTATTAATATGTACATAATATATGAAATATATTATGTATGTACCTATTTTGATAGGCCCAGATTTTATAAATATTTTTTGGGCTGTTATTGTTTTTAAGTTACTTGCTAAAAATCAAAATAGCGAAAGTGTATATTTCTAGTTAATTCGCTGAGCATATTGAATTTAAATTTAACCACTATGATTTATAATCTAGTCAGTGGTAATAACTAGGTTACACTTTGATAGAATTATATGTTTTTCTTAACGCTTTCACTTTTGTGGATCTTGTTCGATTGGTGGCAATATCCATTGAACAAAGTAGACAAACATGCTAGAACTAAATATATACAACACTAGTATGTGTGTCTAGTCTTACTCGTATGTGTATGCAGGTCATATAAGAGGGTCATTGAACGACGACCATCATATGGTCGTTTCACAACGACTATATGATGGTCGTCGTTTTTCGGTTCGTATTTATTTTATTTTTACGTATTACGTCTTTAATTTAATTTATTTTAGGGCTACATTGTTCGTACCTGAATATAATAATCTGATAGCAAAATAATTATTAGAACCTAATTGATAATCTTTATAACATTTTTACTTTTTGTCAAAGTTTGTTAAATTAAAGTTAAATTTTGTTTAAAATAAAAGGAATAATTTAATAGGATAGGATAGGATTACTAAAATGAATGCATAGGACCTGAGAAGCACTGGCACGGTAGAGAACCTAGAGTGAAGTTACTCCGTTCTCTACTTTCAGCCGAAATCTACACACTGCATAAATAAAGGTGAAACTCATTGTCAATCTTTGTCTCTATTAATCAATCAATCTTTATTAACTATACGGGCAACAGATAAAAAGGTATGAATACAAGTTAAAAAATACTATGCAGGTCTAAAAAATCCTATTATCTTTATATATTCTCGATTTTATTTTCTATAGCCATTATTAACAGTCACATTATTTATTTTTTTAGCTTCACATGCTGTATCCTGTATTTAGCAGAGAGAAGGAACCTAGTGTTAAGATACTTTTATTTTAACTTCGAAGCTTGAACTAAGCTAAGCTAAACCTTATTCAGGGATCCAAAAATGTGTATGAAATTTGAAACATAAAACCATGTCATATAATGTATAGACATTTCCACAATCTTTAACATTAATTTGGTCTCCATTTATGATTCTGATTTCTGTTGCATAAATGATTAGTTAGATTTCATCGGTTTCGTTTTTTTTTACATTATTAAAATAGTCTAATTATTTTAAAACAATTTATCTAACAGTGACTTAATAACTAAATAATGAAGGAAATGCAATCAAAAACCTAACGCCGAACTATGTTACTATTGTAACTTATAACATAAATTAATGAATTTTTTAATAATAAAATCCGGAACCTATTTATTGTTATTATATATAAAATAATAACCATCAATCACTTAGTAAAATAATAAAAGTGCATTTTCTATCTAGTAAAATAAAAAAAAACATTCTTATACTATACTATTGTACTTCGCAAATTGCTGCCTACAATAACCAAACTAAGAAATATAATGTATGTACATTGCATATTATGCATTGTACTAGATATTTTAAGCCGCTTTAGAAAATATTTTCTTACGTTATGGTAAAGAACAAAATGTATTATGTGGAACTTTTTATATGGTATTTACATAGATATTTAACTATTGTGATAAATTACACATAATCATCTTAACAGTCGATGAAAATATTTAATATTGCCATATTTAATGAACCATTGGAATATTTGTTGCTCCAGTTAAACATAATTTCAAAATGTTTAATAATCAATATTATTCAATCTCAGTATAAATTTCATTTCATGATTATTATTTATTTATAACATCATTCGTTACACACGAATGCATGTTTTTTTTTAAATATGTACTAACGCAATATATGTTATATATTTGGTAGAAGTGTACTTTCCATATTTAAAGTCAATCCATGAATTCTTAAGCTTACAAAATCTTTTTATTCTGTATTTTACACCACTCTGTCGTAGACATCGGATAAATACAAGCTTATATACTGTTTGGCACGGACCATAGTATTAAAGCTTTGATCTACGATGTGCTACGAGATGCCAGCATCTACGACGCCAGGCTTTACGAATATCCTTACATTAATTATATACTATGATGATTCTTGGTAACCTAAGTTCATCTATAATAATTAGTTTTCCTAAGATTCATATTAAAAATGTGAATTTAAAAAAAATGTATATATTTATATATCGTATAGGCGGCACCAGTAACTTTTTTTTAATACTGAAAATAAGGATATGTATAAAATTTCTTAAATTATTAGCATATAACTTAAGAATTTGATTCCTACTGATATTTTCGAGTAGCATAACGCATCTGCAATTTTGTTTTTAGATAGAGAACCGAAATATGTACGAAGTAAGCGCTTTAATGGAAATATCCCCATTCAGTGAGCCAATTGTAGTTATACTGCTCATTTTTTTATAATTATGGCAGTTATTTAAATTATTTAATTATATTAATTTAAATACCGTTAATCTGATTTTGTTATTAAACAATTCGAGATAAGCTTGTAATCATATTTATAAAAATAATAAATGCCAACAACTGGTTCTTTTAAACTAGTCTTCTCCAGTTATTGACAGACACTAAAGTGAAAAATCTATATTTTTTTATTACTCTAACTTCATTTTATGAAAATAAAACATATATTAGTTTATCTATTTCCATAATTTTTTTGCATTTAATGACAATATGTAATTTACTACCAGTACGGTGGTTACGCATATGATATCAGCTTGAATTAATTGTTTTAAGTTGTTTTGTTCGTAGTTTTTTATATAGAAACGTTGTTTATTTACAACTGGACATTTATGCGAAACTTAATTTAAGTTGACATGCCATTATATATTTCTTGAACCATAAATAGTATAATTTAGAAGTAATTATTACTATAAAAATATAACTATTGGCTAAAAAGCCTAAGTAAGAAAGGAAACATTTTCTTTTATGATTAATGATTACTTTTTGGTAGAAATATGTAACATTTGGTAAAAAATGAGTAATGAGCCTTAGTATTTGTCAATGTCACACGATGTGACCTCGAATATCTAGAATCGTTGTGCTTCCTTAAGAAACAATTATTTTAGTCATAATTAGCTTATTATTTATAAGATATTTGAATGTTGAAACACATCATGATTAAGTTGTTATTTCGTGTTATCATACATACTTAATTATTAAGAAAACATGTTATCATACGAATATTTTTGAATGCTTATTGTAATAAATAAATAAATACTAGTATATTTAAGGGCTGTCGGTATATTTAAATAAATATCTTACGAAAAGTATTTTATGTAAATTAATATACAGGAATATATTAATAAATGTGTAAAAGGTTTACTGCTTAAGGCATTATTTTGTAATATTTATAGTCTTAGGTGTTACAATTCTTTACAAAATCATATTTAACACTTTCTTCTTAAACTATTGCCTGTCATGCACACATGCACAGGAAAAATTCTTATTCGTTATAAATGAACCTTCTTTGTGATATTATTACGTTTTATTATGTAACGTTAGTTACCTATGGTATAATTTACACTTATTACAAAAATATATAGTAGTACCCTTTTTGGATTTATTTTACAGTATGTGAATCTGAAAGCTAATGATTACGCGAATTAATTAGATATAGTTATAAAATTTACTACCGAACATATTTTCATCATTTCAAGTGTATTGAAACTGTCTGTCTAGTAATACTTTGTTTTTTTAACATGTTCGCTAACACAAAGAAATCCTTTGAAACTATTTGAAATCTACGGCTTATAAGAAATTAATGTGGTAGTCTCAAGTGCACTCCTTGTTGAAACTTTATGCGACTTCTGTAGTGAACACAACGTTATCTCATTCTCGGCGGCTAAAAACTGGCGCGTCGTGTTTAAATATGGAGTTCAACATATATAGTCCAGGTCACCACAGTCACACAGTAAGTACCAGTGCCAAGCGACCGACCGAGATTTGTGTCTGCGGACAGTTTTGCTATAATTGTATTTTTGATTTTTTTATATTTTTTTTTATATTGAAGTCATAGTTGAATGATAAGTTCATACAGTCGACTCTGTCCGAATGAGAAGCATTGAACGAGTTATATGGCAGAATTTATTATCTTTTTACAATAGAAATATTATTTCGATACTATGAAGCGGGTTATAAATTGTTTTCATTTTGTATCGATGTTTTTTTATTGCAAACAATGCATCGGATTCAACATTGTGTGAAAAAGGGAAAAGTGTATAATAGGAATACAAGTAATAACTGTACAAAAGAATTTATATTTAAGAACATCTTATATGAAATAATACAATATTATAAGTATTGCAAGAGATCTTTTTAGTTGTGTGCAATCGACAATAAACTATTGCAGACACACATATGAAAGATATAAAAATTTACATTAAACTATAATTTTTTTACATAAGATATTTGGTATATAAAATTATTAGCTATTTTTGTTTTATTCCTTGATTAACACTTACTATAATACGAAAAATTAATATTACAATCGGAAACGCGAATATTTTCCTTAAACAAATTATAACAATCTTTTATTGCTCCTTTAAAATATGTGATTATACATACTGTGTGGAAAACTGTGTGGCGTATAAAGTTGTTATAATTTGGTAGAAAAATTAGAAATAAAAAAAGAACTTTTACTAGAATGAATTTTGAAGAGTAAAAATGCGAATGTATTGCGTATAAGGATGAATACGCAATATGAATATTGTGGCGTATATAAGTTTGCTTTTTGTGTATTTTAATTATATTCTATATTGTTTTAGGACTAACTCTCGTTTTATTGGATATCAGAGGGAAAACTTATTGCATGTGATAAGTAAAATATATATTATAGTTCCTATTTTCTTTGACTATAACTTAATTATCTAATAACACCGGCAAAACGTTTTTGTTTTGATAAATTAATGTATGTGTCGTAAGCACACTTGTTTGTTTATTTTATATCTCCATTTTAATACGTTCAAAATTCTACAGTTATTAGTCCGTTATTTTCTTTTCAAACGGTGAAATGACAAGTGAGGCCTTATATTTTTAAAACCTATTGATATAGCGTGCCTTCTTTATTCTACGTGATATTGGCGAAGTGAATTGTGCACCACTGGCATGCCTAAAAGCCATTAAATATAAAAATTAATCAATCAATCTGTAAATGTTAACACAAACTAGACTAGACGTTGATAAGAGATACTGAGAATTTAACTAATATTATGAAATTTGTAGTGAATAATTTTACATGTTTATAAAATGCTCACTTTCATACATACATAAAATTATTAAATAGAATTTATATATTTTATCATAACTATTCGTATGTACTCTATTCAAAAATGAAAGCTGACGCAGCCATGACGGGTATTGTCGCGTCTTCATCTACCTCCGAGTAGATACATGATTATTAACTAACAGTCGACGCTTGCCATTCTATGCGCTACGCTCGTTTTCGTTATTATATCGTTTGTATTATTAGTTATAGGTATAGTATATAGACTACGATATAGTTGTTCTACTTTATTTCATATTTTTATGGTTGACTTTATAATAACTATAGTGTTTTTTCGTCGTGTTTTGCTGTATATACATTTATACTACAAGTACTTTAAAGTGCGAACCCTGTGTAGAGTTTAATTCCTCTCCATCAAAAGTACAAATGATTATTATGTTATTAAGCAGGATATTTAGAAGGAAGTTAGTGAAGGTGACAAAAAACGGAGTGTTTAAGACACTCCGTTTCCCACGACTTTTGTCACCAGAGCGAGGAAATGAAAATGATTCATTTCCCCAAGTGAAAATTTAATTCACAATCGCCGCGTTTACAGACAGTCGCTGTGCAATTAAAATTTTTCATAATAAGTATTTCATTATTCATAATAAATATTTGTTTGTTTCAGGTAATTATCATGAAAACAGAATGTCCGAAATTGGTCAATATTTCAACAGAATTTATGACAAGTTACTGGATTTTTATCTTTAATAAGCTAAAATCTAAAACCTAGTGTCACGCTTTATTTAACATATAGCAGAGTTAGCAGAGAATACCTACTGTCAAAACACTTCGTCCTCGGCTTTCTACCTGAATTCGAGACATTGTGTGTAAAGTGGCGGAACTACAAGCCGCATTTTGTCTTTTCAGAGAAAATATTCTTATCCCCCAGTAAGGATTGAACGAGAACCATCGTATTTACAGCCAGATAACAATGAGCTACTATGTAATCTAGTTAGCTACTAACGATGAAGATAGAGCACAATTTTAATTGATTTTATTTTAGGTCGAATTAGTTCACTAAAATTAATACGCAAAATTTTAGGAATTTCTCTACTTGCGCGAAGCTGCGTGTGACGATCTTAATATATAAAATATTCATGAGTTTGGCAGTTGTATGAACAGTAATTAAATTTGAAAGATTTGAAAGCTTAATATCAGAATTTTAATTATTATCATTAAACTTTATACTCATTTACTTATATCATAAGCATCTTTAATCTTACAACTGCTATAAAACTTGTCGTACGGAGCTTTTAGTTGGTTTAGGTTAGGCATATGTTTATACTTTGCGGAATAGTAAATTATAACTTGTTAAGTAAATTGTTAGCCAGAGAAAATTCACTATATTAATAACGTCCAATACACGCCTTATTTTATTTTTATTGTGTATTTTTAAGCCTCGTAAAAGAAAATGCATTGTATTGCGACTATTTAAATTAAATCTTAATGACCGTAGTCACGTTCAGACGTACGTGTCTTATAGATAAATATTTTAATATGGCATTCGATGTGTTTAGTGTTTGTACTAATTATATATAGATGATCTGACTAATATAATCTTTATTATGATTATGATGATCTGACTAATATAATCTTTCTTTATTTTTCCACATAAGCAAGTGCTGCATGTAATGTGGTAATTTTATTATTATTTTTATATTGAACAAAGTTGCTAGACATCGTTTAAATGGTTTTAACAAAAAAATTAAAAATATTTTTCTGATGCTCAGCTTTGTTCTAACAAAACCTAAAGCAAAATATGTGACCTATATAATTTAACTTGTAATTTTGTTGTTTTGAAGATGTGTTTTAAATTTTCCACACTCTCCATAGTCTTTTATAAATATTTTTTATTAAAAATTACTTTTTTTGTTTTATGACTCTGGCTACCAATCACAATTAATGAAATATTTATAGAATGGATTTGAAGAGTTATTCGTCAATAACAATCATTTCATATGTTTTCCGCTTAGAGTTATATAGAATATGTATTGTCACATTACGTCAAATACATAAAAATTCGTATTTATTTTTCGAAAGAATTAGTTTTTTTCAAATATTTTCCATGCGTTTATATTAATAAACGAAAATGTTATTCGTAAAAATTAATAAAGAAACGAGAATTCTAGTAAACATAATCACAATATAATCTATTTACAATTTAATCTATGTGAAAATATTTTTTTAAAATGAAATTATGTTAAGTTTTTGATTGCTAACCTACATATGTACGAGTCTAGATGTTTTTTATAACTAAACCTATTCAAGGTTTAGTTATAAAAAACATCTAGACTCTGGACCAAGTGGCGGGTGACCTCGTCGTAAAATCTACTTACCTGGAAAATTTGTTTATTGTTACATAGCTTTTTATTATTTATAATATATTACATAATATATTTTATTTTTCTGTCTATGACTTGCAGGCAATAATAACTTAATATGAGTGAATCTGAATGCTAATGTAACATTTCCGTTGCGTTCTTCATTCGTATATCATTATGGTTAAATTAAAATAAGGCCTTATTTCCTATTATTTTCCCAAAAATATATTATAAAGTATTATTTTAATGTATGACAGGAGAAGCAGTGTTAGTAGGCTTATGTACAAAGAGAAATAATTCTAGATGATATATGCATATTACAAACGTTATTGCAGTTATAATGTTATCTAACAGAGATTTCAATGATAGTAACTAAACTTTTGGTCTTTGTTCATAGTTGTAGTTCTATAACTTTCTTACGTAACATCGCCTTATCATCTCCCTGTGGTCCTTTGGCAGATTCAAATAAGAGCCAACTTCAAAATCAAAATACAAATTCCGTTCAGCGTAAAAATGCACCAAACGATTTTGTCTATATCGTGGTCATTTCAACGTTTCGTAGTCGTGGGTTCAAATTGCACTCGTAAGAATATATTTGCATTTACTTATTTTCATGGTTTACGATATTTTCACAGTATAATTAAGTAAAACGTGACATTAGGTTTCACCAGTTTGCAAGAAATGTGCTGAAATGGGCAGTACGTGGAAAATTGAGTGACGGAAAATGGAACGAATTGTGAAGACCGATTGAAGAGTAACTATTTTTCAATTGCAAGCTTCCGTCCCTTATGGAACGATTACTTTTGGTACTTATCAATTGTTCAAGATATTGTCATCTAAATTTTGTAATAAATTAAATATTACAAAGCAAAATGTATGACGAATTATTCTACAAACAAATTGTCTTACATATTTTTATAGAGCTCTTTACAAAAAATACAAGAGTGCTCTCTCTCGCCATATTAAACAAGCATGTGACTTCAATGAAGCTTTAACTTAAGTAGAAAATCTACAAGATTTCAAAAATCGTTTACAACCTTTATTACTATATTAATATTATTAGTAATTATTTTACATTTTCCTTAGTAAATAAAAGCGTAGTAATGTGTAGAGGAAAATATAAACTAAACGGTTTCCAAATATGGTAAACTTGAAAGGCCAAAGTAAGCCAAAGCGGCTGAATGACGTCATTGTGATAGTAATGAGACCATTTCCTTTTAAAGGCGACGATGGTTCTCTGTTTTGGGTGTTTATGCTTCGCTTGATTACCATTTCAGTCATGAGGCAATTCATTTCATTACTCTGTGAATGTACAGTATTATTCTGGTCCATTAATACTGTAAAATAAAAGATCATATTTATATACAAGCAACTTACATGTAGTTATGTTGGATTTAATTACCACTCAGTGTCCAAAAGTGCATGTTACATACGAAACAAAACTTGTGTAAAGTCACGAATAAAAGTTGTATGTCTATAAAATTTTTACTAATTTGTTAGTTTACTAAATATATGTACTTAATAAATTTTGTTTGTTCCGTTCAATGATTACTAATAGGGGAAGGTTGCTATCATTGGACCATGTAACTTAATGACATCATATCTCATGAAATATCACCGAAAAATTAAAACCAATTGATGCTCTTTATGTAAATAAATGATATATACATTATTGGCAACAAAAGTTGAGAGGCTTTAGAAATATAATAAAATAACTTTTCAATGACAACCGTTACCTTGAATGGATGATAGCAAGTTGCTATCATTGGACTTAGAAACATTTGTATTAACGGTCCAATGAAGGTGACTCAAATGAAACCCAAAATAAGTATTATAGTTTATTCGAAATTCGAAAGATTGATGTGGCTTTTGGATGACAGAGACTTATATTTGGATGACGCTTAAAACCATTAAATGCATAAAACCATTTTTTCCCTGCAGCTTCTTTGGTTTTATTAAAACGATGTTTCATTTTATTTTCTCAATTCAGTTTCTAAAGCTTTAAGGAGATCTCCTTTTGAACTCACTATCTGAACTTCTTCGACAACTTTTTGGTATTTTCCAACCAATCTTCTTTTTAATATGGTTTTTGGAATGCCATAGATTTGACTCGCTCCACATTTAATCCAATTTTTTTTTCTGTAAGATTCTATGGCGAGTCTCACAGTAGTTTCATTTCAAAATAATATTTCCTCCTCCGCCGATAAAAATCTTTGTTTATTAACTTTGATATTATATTTTAAATATTGCTGGAGTGTATAATAAGATGTTTTATTTTTTACTATTTTGAAAAAAAAGTAAACGTACTTTAGAAAATTTGTATTTGTAACTATTGCAATAGGAAATTCACCCAGGTTGCAAAACATTTCTTAGAATGATGCTAAGTTTAAATAAGTAATTCGCTTAGTTTCTTTGATTGGACAGATCCTATAATGGCGACGCCATTAAGGTCCATTGATGGCAACTAGGCATATCAACAGAACGAAAGCAAGTATTAAAATCGTCCAAAAATAGGTAAAAAACTTCATACTCTCTGTAAGCGCAGATGAGTTTGCTATTCTGATCTAATGCAATGATCAAACATGGATAAATACAATGCTACTTACATCAGTTTGTTGATGGCTCGGTGTTAATATCACGGTCACCGCTGACACAGGTACACATATTACTACTTACCACGTCACGGGAGCGCACTGAGGTTTAGCGGGTGGGCAACGGGCTCGGTACTGTTGCCTGGCAACGTATTGAACTTATTGTACCATGTATAGTTTTTGAAATAATTACGTGGTCCAACCAAAGAGCCGGTCCAATGAACGTAACCTTCCCTAAGTAAATATTAAAACATTACACGTTCATTGTGCTTTATGTTAAAAGTGATTAAAAAAAGTCACATATTTATATAGCAGAAGATTACAATAATATTTACAAAGTCATTATATTATATGTTTTATTTGAATAATTTATGAAAAAGTAAGAGAAATGAGACTAATAATCTAACTGAGGGAAAAATGAGACTCGTGAGTCTTTAACGGTGGCATTATTGCTTTTATTTTAAAATTTAGACATATTGAGTAAAATAAGTTACGTCGTATATATTTGTACATCGAAAATTTGCAGGCTTGAGCAAAAATTAATGTGTATATTATTATGTATACTTAATATCTATTCCTTCATTGTGCTTTTTGTTGAACTATGTGTAGTATTTTGTGATAAATTACAACAAAGTAGATATTAAAAGACATAAATTGATATATATATATATATATATATATATATATATATATATATATATATATATATATATATATATATATATATATATATATTTGGTTTAAATATCGAATAAAAGTTTTAATTTATTTGTACGTGTCGTTATAAACGTTCAATATATGTATATAAAGACTGCGTGCCAGTAGCATATGTTCGTGCTTAAAGAATATGAATTACTTTACTACGTAGAGATCCATAAATTTAGTTTTACTTTCACACGTTCTAAAAAACACCTGGCGACGCAGTGCAAATGCAGGGCGCTTAGAAGAAATATTTTTATTTTTCTCAAGCAACTTGCTTATACGTCTACGTCTCTACGGCGCGTATACGTCAAATTTATGGCATGGGAACTTTAATGTCTTTGGGTACAGAATTTTAATTTAATTTAGTTGCGTTTTCTTCGGGATAATTAGCAGAAATAGATATATTATATTTATTATACAATATTTTAATTTCTTTCTCGTTTGATTTAACCTAAATAATTATTCAAAAGGTTTTTTACTTTCAAGTAAAAGTGAAAGCTGATAACAGTTCTTGAGTAATTATACTCAGGCTAATCTAAAAACATACGTAAAATGTTTCACGAATTCATTTTTTACACATATAATATTTTATCCAGTTAAGAAACAAATTTAGTATTCCATTTAGATTTAATGAATATGTGGACATTTAGAGCAGCAAAATTCTAATCGATTACAGTATATAAAATATCATGAACGTAATTTTTCATAAGGAACAAATTTGTTTTAATATTATAATATCTCATGTGGAGATGTTTTAGGTTGTGAAACTTTGCCGTGTCTGCTGTTACAGTGTACAAATTTATTATTTTGAGAGAGTTGAATAAGCTGTTTATTTGTCTTGCAAGAAAAAAATATTATTAGAATTACCAGGTCTGTAAAGTACCAGGAAAGTCTAGAGTTGAGTTGGAGAAAAGTCGAAAATGTGAGCCTATATTTTATTAATATATTATAATATTAACGATGATTATTAATATTTACACTTTTGTCTCACTCTTAATAAGTGGCATTACCATGTTACATTCGAAGCGTAAACAAACATTTTTTATCTGAGCTCAATTATGAAAGGCACGAGCTGACCTTAATTGAACTATGCTTAATTTTTAGAAATAACACATAATTTGACTTCAATTTGTCAAAGAAAGAATGTACTCGTAATTTATAAGTACACAAGTACAAGGCAAACATTTATGTATCTCGACCTAGCCCTCTCATGTCATGTCAACCACTATTTCAGGACAATTTAGGCAGGAGCTAGAATTGCGTTCCTTGTGGAGCTCGTAATTTATGTAATGTAAAAAGATAACGAAAATTGCTCCCTTACTTATGTATTTTTATGGTTCCCTTTTATTTCAAGAATGTCATATTTTTTTAATTGAAGCCGTCACTGCGGTGTGGGACCAGTACCTCACTTTTAATACAATGGTTGTGTATTCGATCCCCAATAGGGGCAATAATTTTTTTTATTTGTCTACACTGGGACGACAAAACAAACCGTTGAGTTCCACCACTCAACACGCAATTCAACACATTGCAGTTAGGGCGGAAAGTGAAGAACGGAGTGTCTTGACACTAGATTATTATATCTACTCTGTTATTTACGGGATTAAACGTGGAGTTGGAGAAAAAATTTTAATTCACGTTCTTATCTTCTTAACAAAGGTAGGTTTTATTTTTTGTAATAATATTATATTATATATAATTTTTAAATATTCATTGTTATATATGTCTATATATTTTGAACTCAATTAAATATTGCCTATATATAAAGTCCATATAGCGCTATATTATTTACACTGCGAGAAGTAGTCGAAGGCAGCCCAAATTGCAGTCCAATATTGAATTTTCTCTTTCGACAAAATCGTAGCCGTAGATACTATGTAGTTATTTGATTGTTGAATATCCTTAAAACAGTATAATTGAGAGGTAGTTTTGTAAATATTTTTATATTTTGTATTATTTTTATAACACTTTTAAATATCCATTTCGTATATCCTTTTTCTACTAAACAACCTTCCCAGAGAGACCACTTTATTCATTTGTTTTAATATGTTTCTATTTACACTAATCTTTCATTCCGTAATTTCTAATTAAAATTAAATTTAAATACCACAACTTTTCTCCTACTCGCATTAAGGCTTAGGCCATTCATTTCATACCCATCTTGCAGAGTGGTGCTCAATGCCTACAACTCGCATTCTGATGATGCAATGATCAATTCATCATCTGCGTACATCAGACAATTTATCTTCAAGTCGCCTACTATCACTCTCATGTCACTTTGTTTCACTACTTGTAGACTATCCAAATACAAATTATATAACCAAGCTGACAAAGCGCAACCTAGTTTGACACCTGATTTTATGTCAAACTAAGGCGTCAAGTCAAACTTGCTCCTACTTGCACACAGACTGAGTGATCTATGTAAAGAGACTTTGCAGATTGTAGCAAGGGTACGAGGCAGTATTTCTAAATAGATTGTTTTCTATAACCCTATCAAACGCCTGTTCCAAGACAACAAAAGCAAAACACATTTTTGTTTATAGCCAAAACTTTTAGTGATCATACGGAGGGAGTAGAATCAGATCTTTTTCCACCATGGATCCTCGTCCAGTCTATAACCATCTTAACAATTATTTTTATATAATGGTTATCAATATTGTTAATAGTCTCTGACAAAAAGTACTACTACTACTAGCAAATGGAAAAAAATAGGAGAAAATTAGGAATATATGTGTATGTATGTTTTAGATATACTCGTATGTAACTAGTTACGTATTTCCTTGGCAACTTCGTCTTTCGCTGAAACTTTTGTAAAGGAACTACGGTATGTGATAGCGACCACACATTATGCTTTTATTGCTCAGCTCAGTAACGAGATTAATTTGTGCAAACGGAACTTTCAGCCGTTGAAAAAAGAAATAAAACTTTTCTTTATGTGAGAAAAAAATATTTTTTCCTTGGATAATTAGAAAAAGGAATATAATTAAGTGCCCACAGGTGTATTTAATTATCACTTAACGTTCAGATTAGGTGTAGGTTCTTCGCACCAAATGGAACACTGGAATATGATAAGTATGACAAGTTAATTTCGTGCACAAAATAGACGAAGAACTTTTTTTTTGTGTATTGATGTCTCCGAATATATAGAAAATTTATTGATAATTGTTTTGATGTTTTATGATTACATGGCTAAACAATAATTGTGTATATATAAATAACATACTTATCATAGTCACGGCTTAAAAATCGGAGAACATAAAGTGTTCGAATCAACATGATTGGTTGTAAAATGCTGAAGACAATAAGTTTCGATATCCAAAAAAATTGCAAAACACCAGAACCACGGTGCAGAATCGATAATCTCACCATTCGTTGACAGTAATTGACAGTTACTTTAATTAATTATGAGTCATTATTATACAATTGTTATATCTTTTAAAAATATTATAATTATTGGAAAAGAAAATTTATTACAATGTTATGTGGAAAAGTTCTGGTAAATATTGGATCTCCTTTAATTATCGATCCAATTAATTATAAAATGCTTTATCAAAGTGTAATTGTTAATGATATTATTTTTCGTCAACATGAGTTCACTGGAGAAAAAGGACGTAAACGGTAAACGCTAGGAAATATTTTTGTTTTGCGAAACATTTTACTGCAAGGGTCCAACGTATTTTTCAGAGAGAACCGTGTAAAAGTTTGTTTGGACGCGGCCTCTTGCTGTTTATAGAAGAAGGTTTCATTCATTTTCTAACTTTCAAGAAGTCAGTCTAAAAAATTTTAAGGATAAAGTTTTATTACAAGCGAGTCCCTTTAGTTCGGGTTTTTAAAAGAATAAAGATCTAAATTAATTTATGATTACTTTATAATGCTATACCTATTACTTTTATAGTACGAAGAATTTGAAAATGTTCATACTTATTACAAAAGAATTTAACCTAGAATTAACAGATTCTTATTCCTCTATTTTCTTTCACTCATTGTACTTTACATGGTAACCTTTAATTGCCAGGAAATTACTATTTTCTACTTACAAAATGTGCTTAATTTTTATGTATATGTAGGTATTTACATAACTAATTTAATTTTAATTTTAATCTGATAATTTCGTTGTTTAGCTAGCGTGAAACGATTCAGCCGTTTACATATGTCTTAGTAGAAAAATGTAATGTGGAGAAACGCGAGAGGCTTTCATGCTCCGTTGCGTACTTTTTACAAGAAGCGTTGATGCGCTCACGGCGGACGTATGAATTACGACAATATTTCAAGACAATTGCAAATTGATATAAATGAATAAATTAGCTTGCTTCATAATTTGTATAAACAATTAAAATATTTTTATAGTAGGAATGTAACAGAACTAGGCTAGTACTAAACATACTAATATGTGAATCCTAGGTGTGTTAATGCGACTACATGGTAAAATGGTAGCGAAGTAGATTTTTTTATTATATTACCGAATAGCTTTTACTTTTGACTTTTGACCCCATGGTCAAATTGGAATTTCTAATTAATAATCGTTTTCCATTTTGAACCAGCAGTTCCGGAGATTAGCGATTTAACCAAAAACCTCTTTACTTTCATAAAGGTGATTCGAAATATAAGATTTTATTAACGCCCTCTCCATTAGTGATTCAATTACCTTAAAAGTAAATTTTTTAACTAAAATATACTATGCGTTTTGTTATCTAAGATAAGATGCTGAAATACATTATTAATAAGGTAGTACATGATTTATTACGTGTATAGTGAAAATATGTTGTGCAACTGTTAGTGAATATTAATCTACTTAGTAAATATGAAGGAACTTTTATGCTTAAATGATTCTTAAATAATAACAAACTTTTACTTAAAGAACTAGGGTCTATGACTTTTGAACAAGGAATGAATAGACGTTATGAATAGTATAACTTACAATACATTATACAAGTATAGTATAATCAATCGTATTGGGGGATTTTCATATCTAAATACTATTTAATGCTGTTGGAACATCATGTAAATAGATTTTTATTAAAATAATGACATTTTCAATAAGTTACTTTTGCAGAGCGGTGAAATTGTTACTTTCATGATTTATCTGTATCACTTTATTTGCATGTTTAATCATTTATTAACACCCATATCATTATTGAGGACCGACGTGGTGCAGAGGCTACAGCGTCTGCCTGTAAACGTGAAGGTTTGAGGGTTCGATTCCTACTCGGGGAAAATAAATTATTTTCAATTTCTTTGCTCTGACAACAACGTAAAGCGCGGCGTTAAGTTCCTCCACTCAACACGCAATGCCTCGAAAGGCGGCAATGTGGATAACGGAGTGCCTTAACACGAGGTTACTTTAGCCTATGGTTCCCTCTGTCTACCCTGCTATGAGCGGGATCAATATCGGGAGCTCAACATTAGACACAACATTTTTGTAAATAGAGTAGTGACTAGGGTATACTATTAGGTAGGTATATATAAAAAATTACGCCGTATTACATTTAAATGGTTTAATGTCATTAAACCAAATACGATAGCAGTGGTGCAAACACCCACTAGCCAAGGTTTTTCGTTGGGTAAAAAATGAAGCCCACAGACAAGATTTTACATACGAGGCTAAAAAGTAGTACTCTGTTCACATAAATTCTTTTCATATAGATGAAATCTAAAAAACTTGATAACGGCGCCCGCTCTCTGGAGTTCCAGTTAGGATTCGCTCCAATTGCGTTGCGCTGGCTCGCTAATCGCTACTGGACGGCCAACACTGCAAGACACTATTACTTTACTGCATAAATTGAATCTTTTTTTATGAGGCCTTAATTTATCTGTGTTATAACGCATATATAATATACATACAAACATGATAATATTATATTATTTAAGATAAAATCCCTTTTAATTATTGTACAAAATGCACCTATGCATCCCCATAGGGAATCTGTAACTACAATTGTGGCTTTCTTAAGACAGTAGAGTACATATACACATATACGTACAATATTCTTATTTACTGGTCATGTGTAAAATCAATGTCAAAAGGTCTATTATATATTATAACGACAGTAAAAAATTAAACAACAATGTCAATTTATTGGTCGTTTTAGTGCTCTGTAGCTCAAAACGAAAAAAAAAGGAACTCGAAAGGTTAAGACCATTTTCTCAAAATTGCGTGGTGTTATCAAGCTTATATGTAATTAAAGAATATGAACTTGTTTGCTTCATTATTGAGCATTTTGTATGAAAATCAAAGCGTAGTCAACACCTATCAGGGAAAAAAAATCTGAAAATTGAAAATTTATAGTTATATCGCATAACTAGTAGTGCTAGTACAAACTTATATTATATGAACATACAAAATTAGTGGATACGACGGCAAGTTTAAATTGTCAATTTAAAGGTTTTCGCTGACTTGCGATCATAAAATTGGTACCGTGGTATTGGTATTGGAACTCAGTGCGCGAATACTACTCGCACTTGACTGAATTATTACTACAATTATAGGTGAACATATTAGGTATAGTGAATATCAAAATAATCCTTGTAAGTAATCAATTTGTCCGAATCTTGGTGTATACGAGTTTTTTAAAATTACGACTTAAACTTGGTATGGTACTAAAGTTTAAAAACATTTATCGTCCATCATTTTATATAATTGTTTAGTGTAGATACATCCGTGTTGTTTAGTGTACATATATCATCATATATTTTTTATATATACTACGTTATAAATTATAATTGATCCCATAATTTCATTATATTTGATCCAATTCAAATATAATAGCTGAAACTAATTTTTAAAATAGGCTTCTTAAAGGAAAAAGAATAAAAAAAATTCACTGCTATAAATATATTTTATTTTATAAGTCGTAAACTAAAAAACGTCCGTGTTGTGTCGTTAAATTTTTGCTGAAAGCTTGTCTATATAAAAGGCTGTGGTACATTGTCATTAAAGATAGATAGATCTACCTGGTATTTATTAAAACAGTGAAACTTCTCTTTTTACTTCTTTCATATTGAACCACTCTGAAAGAAAATATTGAAATAAACTTACCGTTTGATTTATGATTTCAGTTGGACAGTTCATTCACAATTCATAAAAACGATATTTTATCCGAATGAGAATATGAATAAATGTTTCCTACTTTAGACATTTTCATTAAAGTTATTCTGAATTAATTCTGTATAAAAGTTTGAAATGACTTTTGGAGGTATTCTTTTAAAATTGCATTTGCTATTTGAAAGTTTGGGTTAAAACTGTAGATAAACTGTTAGGAAAAGGTTTATCATTGCAGTATACCATGATTTCGTAAAAACCTTTAATGCCTTTAATTATTTACAGAGAGATTCTCGATTAGAATATAAATTGTAGCCTATAGGTACCACATACTACTTATAATTTTACAATAAATATTGAAACAATATAACTGCATACAATTTCAAATTTTAGTCTAACAAAATCTTAAGGCAATCATGACGCAATCACATTGCGGAAAATAGAGAACAAAGGTTCTCTCTGCCTACTATTCTAAGCGGAAAACAATGCGTGAAGAATCATAATCTGTATGAATAAAAAAAGTAGAAACCGTTAATAAAATGTTGAAATGCAATTTTTTTATTAATGCCTTTTTGTTTTTTAATCTACATATATATTATATTAATTTACATTTAAAAAGTCAGACGTGCCATATTCAAGACATGGCAAGACATAGGTAAACATTCTACCATAAAGAATTGAACACAAAATCTTGAAAAAACAACGAGCGACATAAGTAGGTGGTCCGTATATGTACAAATATACCTTATTGCACAAAAAAATATACATTCATAAGAATTTACAAAAAAGTAAAAAAGGCGGCCTTCGCTGAGCCTTCGCGATCTATCTTCTTTCTTCGTATACGTTTCGAGTTAAAACTTTAAAAATCTTCTTTCTGAAACTACCGCAGCTTTGTTGCCATACATCTTTATTAGGTTATTACATCTCACTATAAGAGAACGGGTTGAGAAAATATACAATATAATCCCCAATATTATCCCTAGGTATATTTGTTGGTAGGTATATATGTGGTTATGTCTTTACTAGTTAGTTGTGGTAGTTATGATTAATAGTAATCAATATAACTGACAACGAATGGTAAAAAATAAAAAGAAAGTTATATGTTCAGTTATTTTATGACACGGTTAAGAGGCTACAGAGTTATCAAGTAAAAAACGTTAAAAGACATTTTTTTTAATATGTTTTGTAATTTTCTTATTTTAAATGAATTTAGTTAATAAAATGTTTTATATTTACCTATAGCGCAAAATGAAACTGTAATAATATATTAGACACGTAAACAGGCCGCACCTTTTTAGTGACATTATACCTACTACATGTATATACACATAGAGATGAGGCTACTTAGCATTCCATGGACTCACTGTGCGGGTGTTGGGCCCATTGCGTTTTAGTTGGGAGAGTAGGTCAGAGCAGTGCCCGGGACTTGCGACCCAAGTCTAAGTGTATAGGGGCCCCTCGGAAATGCGCATTAACACTCACCACCAATGTCCGAGAGAGAGGACCTCTACCTAACTAAATTTGAAATGATTCTATTAGTGCCGCCTTCGATGTACGTTCTAGAAACTAATTGATGATAGTTCTATAAAATGTCGATTTTAGCAAATTGTGAAGGTTTCGCTGTTCGCTCGCTCCTATTTCTACCGGATACAAATTAACTGGACAAAAAAATAATATAAAGTATTCATATAGGCTGAAAGATAAAATGTACGAACGAAGAACATTAATCTTCGTTTGAATCCACTCAGCAACTTGGGCAAAAATCGAACTCTTTTTCATTTCACCAATTCATTTTCAGTAAAGAAATTTTAAAGTAGAACGTATGCATACTTAATATCTCCAAATTATAAATTTAATTCATTATAAATGATATGAAATGTAATTAATTAAAGAAAAATACACTATATAAATGTGATGAGTGTCATTCAATTTGGTTCCAATAATACAGTCAAATAGCAACATTCAAGTATTAATTTAAGCACTGTAAACCATGATTTATGCATGAATTCTTTAAATCTACCACAACTCATCATATTCACTTTTGTTAATTAATAGATCTAGTTAATATGATCTAAACCATAGCTTATTTGCATATAAATATTAAAATTGTAATCGATAATATTCTTAATTTTCATATAAATCATTTTTACCGACGATTAAAAATCAACGAATTAACTTTAGGAGGCAATAAATATTTCAATTTTAGTTATACTTTAACATTTTTTAGAGTCAAAAGCCTTTTAAAACGAGAGAGCTTGAGTGTAATCCAACGCGTTGAGAACCACTACACTTGGTGAGAATAATACATGTCACAGAATTTCCTTACTTATTTTTAAATCGTTACTGATGATAGCTGTGGTATTTTACTTTGGTGCTTTGCTAGTGCAATTTATCATATTTCAAACTATTTTAAATATAAACTATGAAATGTTATTGAAGATTTTAAACGAAAGTAAATTGAAAGGTAAACTTTATTCAAATATAAAGGTGTTAAAATTACATCTATCAATAAAGTATATTCGCAATATGAAGGTGCGATTATTTAAATTAATTATTTAGTCTAAAATCTTTTTATATTTGCAGAAAATTATTTTGAAAAAGAACTGGCTACGATTTCTATTGCTTTTAGGTGTTTTGTTTTGCTCCTCACTCACTCATTTATCACTCTGAAAGGTCACAGTAATCCAATATAGTCGTTCGTCCGTGTTTAGTTGGCTCGGAGACGAATGTGATTTTCTTATAAGCTTTGTGATTTGACGTTGTCAATCCTAATTAGTTACTGACCTTAGAATTTTAAATTCATTTCTAGCTGATGTTTAAGTCATAACCGTCTGTAAAGTATGTTTTAGTGACAAATTCTTCTATTAATTAAAAATTGTTTCAATAGATACAGGATAACATGTAGGTTAAAATCTTTTATATCAAACCGAGGCTCTGTATATTATCTTATTTTCCTTCAACAATTTTAATATTAATTACTGAAACTCCTTTATTTATCAGTTATTATTGCGGTATACAGGGTACAGCTTAACATAATGAATATATTAAGCTTGAGCACCCTTTTTGGGAACAGGCCTGTAATGAACATTAAAATTTATTTCTTTTCATATCGAAAAAAATATTTATTTCTTCGTATTAAACGTACCTACAGTAAATAGTTATGGTTTACAAAATACCGATTATAGGGTAGGTATTATTTGCAATATCACCTCACTTTCGTCTTAACTTTGCAAAATTTTAGTAGGGATTACTCAGTAGCAAAAATTTAAAGAGAATTTGCTATTTTACTTACGAAGTTTAGCGTAGAGCCTACCTAATGCAGAGAACACCTATAAGCACACTACAGCTCTCGTCTAAGATGTGGAGATAACGGTGGTAATATCGAGCTTAACAGCTGTTTGTCAAGTAGTTTGTACGGTACTTATAATCATTTTTAAATTACATCTTTTAGTTTCTGTATTGTATATAGATCCTCACTTTATAGGCTTAGAGATAGGGATCAGTCTATGAAATTATAATTACCCTAGGGAAAAACAAACTGATATTGGTATAACGCATTCATATCGGTTGACAGTTTCTCGTACAGGAAAATAATAGGGATTTTCTTTATATTTATATATGATATTAAGATTTTGTCATTTTTATCTCAAGAAAACTTTATAGATTATTACGTGGACCGTGGCGAAGAATACAAATTCGAACAGTAGGTGTATAGATGATATATGATGAATATAGTGGTTGACTGTTTGTACTCGTATATGTATTTTTTTATTCTAGTTGTAATATCTACATATAAACTTACCAGAGTTGTTGATTTTGTAAGAAATTATGAAATATTATTAGAAAGATCACAAATCACAAAAATCATTCATCATTACGTAAATACGTACGTTGTATTATAAGCATATAGTAATATTAAAGTATTGTCGTGATATCGCGTATTGAGTGGCGACACTCAACGTTGCGCTTTGACTTATTGCCAAAGCGAGAAAAATGAAATTTATTTATTCACCCCGAGTGAGAATCGTACCTACAGTCGCGTTTTTAGTCACGACTGCCGCAAAGTTAATTATATGAATTATGATATACATCAAGTATCATTCAAATCAGGTAACAATGAAGATGAAGTAGACAGACGGATCAATAATGTACGTTTTAAGTTCTGGTCTATAAAATTAATTATGACTTCAACCTAAAGAAAATACTTATGAAGTAAGTCTAACAGACTTAATTAAAACAGATCAATTATATAATGAATATATATATATATATATATATATAGATATATATATATATATATATATATATATATATATATATATATATATATATATATATATATATATATATATACCAACAAGCTATGGTTTGGGTAAAATTTTACATTTGCATAATTAATAACAAAAAGACAATAAGACAGTTGGCAACATCTTAATATTATGGCTATAGATAAGCAACTCTATTATCATATCTGCCGGCACAAACATTTGATCAGGAAGGTTTAATATATTATACAAATGAATAAAATATAATTAATTGTTTTTAATTATGTTTTTTATGGTCAATTGTTTCCAGAATACCTATCTTTTTTGACTTAACTAATAATATTTAACAGTCCTTTCTTTTATAATATATTATTTCCATGTGTGCCGAAAGTCTAACCTATAATGAATAATTTTCGTTTTATAAAATTAACTGATCGTTTTAGATCGGTTTTTATGTTATTTATACCACGTGGTATAAAGCAAAATTGAAAAAAAAAACTTACCTACATATTCTTTTTTGAATTAGTCTTATCATTCTTATTATTCTTATTTGAGTTAGCGACCAACCAAAATTTACTCCTAAAATTCAATATATTAGTGTTGTGTCAACGAACTTATTGAAGTTAAAGAAAGCTTAACAAAGACAATGAGCATATGACATGTACCAAGAATGTTTATAAAGTTTTCAAAAGCTTTGTTTTCCAACATCGATCGTAGTAATTATCGGCATAAATCTATCTGCTATCATTAATTAACACAAAAAGTGATTGATTGATAACCGTAAGAGACTGTTAACATTCCATTCACTTACTCAGCATAAAATTACTATATGCTAGCTATAATTATTTTATCGTATTTAACCTACATCAGCGCGAACTATTTCTTTACTCGAATTTCACTTAAGTTATTTGTAAACGTAAAATGTTGTAATTTACACATTTTTTATATAAAAGTTAACACATGAATGAGTAATTTTTGAATAAGTTAACCCAGTGAAAATATTTTTAAATGTTTACTTTATAGAATACGCCTACATAAATGAAATATAAATCAAAATGCAGATATGGTTGATACATGTGAAATATGACTTTATTTGAAAAGCATTTTCTTCACAAGTGAAATGCATCATACTTTAGTGAAAAATGTAATATCACAATAAAGCTGTCTGAAACTGTGTGCACACGGCCGAGGGAGTTTTATTCAATTGTTTCCAAATACAACTTACTTTAGGATATTCAATTCTGTATATTGAATTGATTAGATTGTAAAAAATAATAATAATTCGTTATGAACGATATTTGTCAAAATGTAACAGTGAACAAGAATAATTTTTTTTCAGCAATTATTGTGTTTTGGAAATAGTTCGTAAAATTTTACTGTATATAAAAACTAGTAGTCGTAAAATATTTTACAATTCCATAAATATTTATATGAAAAGCTATGTTTAAATCTTACAAAATTTTGAGATATAAATATATAATAAAGTCATCCTAGAATCCATAGAGGAATCCTTGTATAGAACATCCAATATCACATTTTGAAGGGTACAAGCTTCGTCACAGGTGAACGATCCCTGTATTGTGTCACCAATCCAATTACTTTCGTGATTCTATTCAAGATTTCAATAAAATCTACGTACATTCGAGCTGTGAGAGGGTAGTTTATGTATGCCCACATATTGGATTAGAAAATTTTGCTTACTAAATGTGTTTATGATTTTTTCTATTAACTTAATGCTTTTTGTGTAGTTACACATTTGTATTGTATCTCTGTTTAATATTCTTACCTTCGCCTCTTGTGCAACTTCTTCCTGTCGTGGCTAGGCGGGTCGCTAGTAGCGCCCACGTCGCCCTCTGCGCTATGTCCGGCTCCCATGCTATCCCATGCCACTACACACACCGTCACTAACACACGACCTACGACACTCTAAACAACCCTCTAGTATGCACAACCCTTATTTAAAGGGTAACTTTCCACTGAATGAGTGCCGTAGTTAAGCCACGTTATGTCCGCGCGGGCCGCGATGTGAATGTGAAACGTACCGTCGCACGCGCATACCGCACGTTACATTACTCTTAATTGTCCGAGTTTTCAACGACCATCTTATGATAGTTGAAATTGAATTATCTCGTAATGTTTTAAGGACAATAAATTATGTGTTGTTGTTTAAAAATAGAACATGAGTAAAGTGGATTGAGCTGCTATTAGATTTTTTATTATTGCTATAAAAGCTCATTGCTTAGTGCTCTAATTTTCTCTATAATATTCTTTCTTCATTATTTTAGATAAATATGCGTCATATACATTAGACATTAAACTCAACTTCTTCTAGTAGCGATTTCTAGTAAGCAATTTGTTATATCCTTGGTCCGTACTATACCATTAGCGTTAAAATGTTTCCATTCTAGTATACATTTTAATATGTGTATTATACGGAACTTAAAAATGGGATGTTATTTTTTTAATTAAGCAAGCTGGCGTTGCCCTCACCTAAAGCTCTTGCAGAGCAAATAAGCTCTTGCGACCTTGGCATTTCACAGTCGCGAAAACATAACCCGAAAGATATTTAATTAAATAAGTACATATTTGCGGTAAAGAGGGCACAGACACATTTTTCTCTCTTTGTATTTATTATATAAATAAAAATTATGAAAATAATGCATGTAATAATAATATATGAGTAGAAAAAATAAAAAAATATT